>OX155966.1:23562129-23773033 GCA_944548615.1 Micropterix aruncella | reverse complement strand
TTAGCTGACTAACAGTAAAGAGTTTCAAGGCGATAGGTGAGGGCAGCAAACCCCGCCCACCGCCCGGGCAGTTATAACGACGAGGGTCGTCTTGTCTGCCCGGGATGTCGTGCTACGACAACCCTGCGCGTACCAGAAGGGTAAAACGCGCAGGGGGTGAAATAGGGTAAACCCCCCCCCCCCCCGTACCGCCCCGATAACCCATTTATTCAAAAAATAAAAGGTATTTACAAAAAAATAAAAAATTTACAAAATATTACAAAATTTAACGAGAAAAGAAACAACAATATCGTAAATTTAGGAGCCGGTAAGCGGGGTAGAGGACGCTCCAGAACAATGAAAGTCAAGGCGCACTGTCCGTGGGCAGGTCTCGGAGCAGCCACGGGGGGGAGGAATCCCTGGATCCTGCAAAGAACGAAACGCCCCTCGGGGCGGTAAAGAGACGGACACAAAGACGGGCACGTCGGGCTGGAAGTAGCCGCCGAATCACGCCACCAAGGAAGAGGGTACCCCCTGGGGGGTATCCCGAAGCCTCATGCTTTCCCAAGAAGCCACCCAGTGCCCCACAAACTCGCCAAACGACTGGAAGCAGCTCCTACAACTGACCAAATCCGGGTACCAAATCGGAGAACGCCCAACGCACGCGCCCACTGTATCCATCAATTTCTCCCGTGCAGCCGCTAGAATTGGGCAAGACCAAATTACGTGTTCCGCAGTTTGGCGACCATACCCACAGGCGCACCGGGGGTCATCGGCAAGTCCAAAGTCAAATAGTTTGGCTCTGAACTCTCCGTGGCCCCCAACCAGCTGCGTGGTATGGTGGTCGAACCGCAGAAACGAATTTGCCATCCGCACTGCAACGGACGGGGAAAAGCAATGGGTGAGGCGGCCCGTACCCCCCGGCGTCCCATCTAGCCTGCCAGACACGCAAGGACTCCACCCGAATCAGGCGGGCAAACTCCCCAGCTCGGTGCGCCACCGGGTCGATCGATAGGCCATGAAGGACTACCGGCTCGCCCCGGCGGTACCGCGACAACGCTGCACGCTCCAGAATCTCCAGGTCAATCGGCAGAACGCCAGCGATGACGGGTAACGCAAGAGTGGATGTCGTAACGTCGTAGCTGACCAACAGTTGGGGGAGTCTGGAAGCTGTATTGTTTCCTATAGAGCGGGGGTGGTTGCGTACCTTACGGCGAATGCTCTTCAAATGACCATCGGCCATCCGATCCTGGGTAAGAGGCGGGCAAAGGACGCCATGGTCCGCGATAGATTCGGTATACACCGTTTCACCGCTTCGTAAGGGAGAGGATTGTGCAAGCGACCTCGAACTCGGAACCAATCGAGAGACCGGAGAAATCTGGTCACAATTGGAAGTTAGGGCGCGAGTCTCGGGCCCGCCAGGTAACATAACTGGCTATCTCGCGGTAAGGCGTTGGTCTCTAACGGGTTGTGGCGTAGCTAGACGGTAGATTGTTTTTGTCCTAAGTCTTCTACGCTCACTCCAGGGAGATAGAACGACTAATCGTTAAAACTCCCTGTGGTGACGGGCTCACCCGTTGTAGTCGACAACCCAAGTTGATGTCAGCAGTATTTCAGTGCCTTTTGTCCGTGAATTAAAACGGGATCAGGAGGCCAACGGGTCGTTTCAAAAGTAGCTGACGTCAGATCAACAAAAACCTACGCGGCTTAGAAAACGTATCACACCGCTTCCAGCCCTCCCCCCTCCCCCCCCCCCCCCCCTTTCAGTGATTCGCCGGAATATGCAGTCGATTGGCTAGCGCTGCACGACACTCGATCCCAGAAGATTCGATCCCACTTGTCCGCAACGCAGCCGAGACAGGGTTCACTGAGTCCTTTCCAGGTTATCTCCTCTTCGAGGAGGCTACCGGATGGGCGTTAAACTGTGAATCGAGCCGATGCACATATGCATTTTGTTTTAACATAGCAAATACATTATCTCACGCCAAAAATACAACATAGTCTTGCCGATTATATTGAATTTAATTTAATCATTAGCAAAATTTAACAAAATATTTTATTTTCATGATAAAACATTGTAGAATATCACTATTGCAGCCATTTATACATCACGAATTACCATATAATATAATTCAACTACTTAAAAAGAAATTAATAATGTATTTTTATAGCACGAACTTATATTAAAAAGAATAAAAAACACGACTGCCGGTACAGAAAGCGAACTATTGTATTTATAATTATTTTCATTGCTGATTTTTTATCAACTATTTGTAGTTTATGTAGTTATCCATATAGATACATGTATATTTCCGCAATGTACACAATCAGACCTTTCATTTGACACAACACAATAAAGTTATGTTAATTTATTGACATTTGGACATTTTTACATTTATTTTTATTTTATTTATTTATTTATTAAACGTAAAGCACGAGACATAAATTCCTGTAGCATTACAAAAAAAATGTGTCTGGACCAGTAGCGAAACATAGAGCACACTGCAGCATCTTGGTCACTACGTCAACACCGCCTAACTAGGCCTGTACTAAGGCAGGTGTACCACAAATCATTTTAGCTGTGCACACGTTAGGTTAAAATTTAAAGAAGGACAAAAGGGACAAATTAGATATTCATAAGTATTAGAAAAAAATATTCAATCAAAAATCGGGAAATATCTTTAGGAAAAATATTTAGATTAAAGAAGGAATTAAAATTAAAAAGTTAGTTTAAAAGAGTCAAAAATATGACAACCACACACTTAATATTTAGACAGATAATTAAATGATTGATATGAAATGAAAAATCTCTTTATTGCACATTTAAAAGAAGGTACAATGGCGGACATATTGTTACATAATAATATCTTCCAGTCAATCAGCATAATGTACTATATGACAATAATTTAGGATGATATATATACCAGTTCTAACAATATAATAACACACTTCTGAATCGATTCAAGCGTTTAGAAGTTATGGTGGAATAAAGAAACGGAAAACATACATAGATGAACCTTGAACACATTACAGTCATTTTTTGTTGGGCAGTCGGGCAACAATTCAAATAATATTAAATGGCAATGTATAATTCTTAGTATGAATAACAATTGTATTTTCACACTGGAAACAAAATTATAATTACCAGTATTTTATTGACGCAAATTAAATTATTTAACACGGTATTTATTTGTAAGTATTAGTATCGACGTCGAAATGTTTATGACGTTAAAATATTCTTACGGTTTAACAGATATAAAAAGAGCGCAAATGTATTAATTAATTACTGTATAAATTATTCTGTCAATTTGGGTAAGTCGTCTCTCTTTTCTTATATGATTAAAAATATTTACTTTGTGATTTTCTACTCTGTATTAGGGGCTCCCTAGACGATCAAGCATGCTTGACAAGCTTCGCGTAGCAGGCAGGGAGGGGATCGTAAAACGCAGGAAATATGCAAACCTTTTTTGGTAATATTTACCAAAAATGCTTATTTTTGTAGTTTATACCAGGGACTCACGTTAATTAGACATAATTGATTGATGAATGACGTGAGTCCCTGGTATAAAACTACAAATTATGAATTTTTGGTAAAAATTACAAAAATATATATTTGCATATTTCCTGCGGTTTACGATCCCCTCCCAGCCCGCGACGCGAAGCTTGTCAAGCATGCTTGATCGTCTAGAGAGCTCCTTACTTCGAGGTACGAGGATAACAAAAATAAGGACTCTGGTTCGTCACACCGATGTTTCCTCGATCATCAACAGCTACGGCGGCCAGACGACCTACACGAACAAAGATTACCTAAGCAAATGTAAAATCATGAGCCTAAAGAAATCCAAAACCATGTCTTTTTCTAGATCTTATCGGCCTACAATATGATATTTACGCGTATAAACTGGAAAGAGTTACTGGATTTACTGACTTGGGTATAACCATTGATTTTATAGTATAAAATTTAGTTTTTATAGTATGAAATATAGTATAAAATAACATTTAATAATAAACTTAGCTTCAATACTTATATCGAGCTAATGACCTCCAATAGTTACCAGTTGCCGGGATTCATTTGGAGGGTAACGAAGCCTTTCAAGGATTTTCGCGTTGTTATGCTTCTGTTTACATCGCTTGTCCGGAGTAGATTGGAGTTTAGCAGCGTGGTTTGGAATCCATGTTATCAACAATATGTTTCAGATATTGAAAGAGTTCAGAAAACGGTTCTGAGGTGGATGCGTTTCAAATTCTTTAACGAAATAGAATTCGCCGATTTAACGCCCAAACTCACTTTATTTAATGTCAATCTCTGAAGACGAGACGTACTCTTATAGATCTTTTCCTCATTAATTCACTCTTTACCCATAAGCTCGACTGCCCTGATCTGCTCAGTTGTTTCCCGCTGTACGTTCTGTCGAACCACAGAACTCGTCGTTGTGATGTGTTCCGCCCGCCGCATTGTTCGACCAATAACGCACTATTCTCGCAGGTGTAATGCACTCATATGTGAAAATTATAAATTGCTTTGATGGTATGCTTCTAAGTTAATCACAATTTAAGCAACTCGCCTCTGCAAAAATAACGGATTAAAAAAACTAAACTGAAATTAAAATAAAATATTTAAGGTGTTAGAAGTGTATAACAATGTAGGTAAATTAATAATAAGTAGAAAACGTTTTTAGATTGACATCAAATAACTCAATGTAATATTATATCTAGTACCTACGTAAGACTGATGTAAATCCGTTGTTTTTAAAATAAAGAGAAAAAAAATAACAAACGTATATTCCATTATCTTACATTTAGAGCCGAAGTAAGGTTGTTATTTTAATGGACGTTTGTTTTATGTGTAGACTAAGTGTTTAGGTAAAACGGGATTTATTCAAGATGGAGGTAGATTCGTCCCCGCCCCCCCCCCCCCCAATACTGCGTACTTATTGCTAAAGTTGGAGCTCTACGAAGCAATTAGGTCCGTAGGCGTCGCTCGGCTCCCGCAGCGGAAAAGTGCAACCCATCGAGAGTACTTCAGGCCGTATTTCAATTCCCTGCTTCCGCCTCCGCGCCGATCATCTGGCCCGAAACCAGGGGGAGAATCGGGGTGAAACTGAGGGGAAGGGGTGATGTGGGGGTAAAAAGCTACAAATTAGAGCGAACGAACGACAAGAAGTCATTACCACAATGCGGGCCGATCGGCTGCTGAAACCCGGGGATGAAACAAAATGAACCAACCGCTTGCTCTCTCCCTCTCTCTCTCTCTGGCTCTCTTTCGACTGTTTTTCCCGCGTTTTCCCGTTTTTCCGACTCTCGTCCCGTTACGCTTTATTTTCCCTCGTTTCCTTTTTTCCCCTCGACGTTCTCGTCGCAGAAAATGTTCCGCACTGCGATGTCTCCTAATTGGTAAATGTTTTGTTTCAACACTACACTGGTACAGCCATGCTGAAAATTGAAATGACAGTATTAACAATGATAAAAAAGTATAATCATTACTGTCGTGGCCGTCAACCCGTTGCCATATTGCGGCTTACCGAACCGTCTTTCTCGTGCGGTTTACAGTGGCAAATGCAAGCATAATGCGTGAGTTCTCACAATGAAGTAAAACCGAATGCGGTTAAAAAAACTAATTCATTTATTTTTGTTCATTCATTTATTCCTGTGTCTTGTCACTGAAAACCGTAAGCAGTGTACGTATTTTCACACAGCGGCGTAATTTTCCTTTCTAACGTTACCGTATTTTTTTTCTTTCTATCATTGACGAGTTTTTTGAAATCTTTTTCTAATTTTCTTAGAAGCTTGTTAAACCTTGATATTGACATGCAAAAATAATTATCGAGTTTCGATTCATCACTTCTCACTCCACACATGTGTGTCCAAAAGTGTCCCAGATATAAACGCAGCGATACACATAAAAGCAGCCAAAATCTTGTATATTTTTTTCGTAGTCTACGTTTATGCCAAAAGAAAATAAAAAAAATGAAGAAAATCGCAGAACATAATTTTGGTCGTCATTGCGGCACAAACAAACAGCCGAGATGCCAAATGGTCAATTTGAAATAAGACCTCGCTGCGATCGGTCAATAAACTTATATCGTATATTGGTAAAAGTATATCATACATTTGGTTTACTTTGACGGTTCCTTTTAATGGGGGCTTCTATAATCGCTTGGATTTTTGTAAATACAGAGTTCGCAAAAATCGTATCAGTGATTATAATTTTGATTATTAGATTGCTCACACATATATTATTTTTGGTGAAAATAGGATGCTAATGCCATCTTGTGGCTTGTTTCCAAACGAATCAAAGCATGAATCGATTTTCGAAAGAAAGATCCTAGCCTGCCCCTCAATAAAAAGAGAAGAAAACGTGTGACCGGAAAGAACGATCAAAGTCCACGCGGTGACGAAGGTGGACTTTAATCGTTCTTTCGCGTCATGTCCAGAGGTGGTGTAAGTCGGTGTCCCTCCAGTTGACGCTGAGGAGGAGCTGTAATAGAAAATACTGATCAAGGCCAATGAGTTTTCAATGTTTAAGCTTTTTTCAGGGGGTATAATTTTAAGTAAATTGTATTTTTTTTAGAAACTCACATTTTGTTGTTACTATATTATCATTATATTAAAGTTATTCGGTTTTTGGAGGTGAAATTTAAATAACCGTTTTTGTAGAATTTGAAATATATTTGGTTTAAAGCAAAAATGTATTACTTTCCCGGCAGAAGGGGGAGTATTGTGAACGCACTTCTGTTTGTCTGTGTGTCTTTGTGTGTGTGTGTATTTCTCCACGATAGCGCCCAAACGCTTCATCCGATTGAGCAGAAAATTGGTATTCAGGCATCACTTGATAATGGCAAGAGTTGAAAATATATCGTGATTGAATTCGGTCCACCTAGTCATACATACGGCGCGCTAGTCATACTTCAATCTCGAAATAATAGGCTTAGAGACTTGAAATTCGTTACACAGATGCGTCGTTTGGCCGAAACCACATTGTAAAATTTCGGTTGGAATATATCTTATACAAGCAAACCAAAAAAAATTCAAATTTTCAAATTCCGCCGTATTCAAGAAAATACTACATCGCATTGGAAAATAGCCATTTTAATACCACGGATATAATACAAATATACTACATTTGCGATCATTTGATACAATCACTATGGGGAAGGGGTTGAAGAAGAGTTCGTGGGGAGTGGGTTGGAGGGGGCATGGGTGGAGGGGGGTTGGAGGTTAAGAGGGTTGGGACTGAGGAAGGGGTAAGCGGTTGGGGGTTTGGGGGTTGGGGAATGGGGGATTGAGGGGTTGGGGGAGGGGTTGGGGGTTTGCTCGCCTGGTGGGGGGGTGGGGGTTCTGCTTTCCGTGAAAGTCTTAGAGTGACAAAAACGGCTTTTTTTCTTATTCAAACCCTCGCTAAAATATATTTTTTTCAATTAGTAAATTTTAAAAATGGAATTACAAAAACTTCAAACTGTTGTCATTGATCGTTCTCCCCGTAAACTTTCATATGGTTATCTTTTGTCGTTCAGTAAATGTATGCTGCGTTGAATAAACACTATTTGATTTAAGCTTTGCCTAATCATTTTATCGGGTGCACCGTAGCATTAGCGGTCTCCATTACCGTCACGCAACGCCAACGCACCCGCAAACAAAAAGCTCACAAAGTTTATTGAAAGGCATTATTAATCACGCAATGAGCGGGCAGGGTTCATTATTGGCTCGCCATAAATCGTCTGACAGTTAATATACGCCGATATTCCCCGTGATAAATTGCCCGTTCATAAATCTATCGTCGCCTAATTAGCGGCCCGGCGCCCAAGTTTTCGGCTTTGGCGCGCTTTCGGGACGCGTACGCCTGCCAGTTTTCGCGCCCTTTTAGGGACGCCAGGACCATCGCGATCTAGGACGCCGTACTTTAAATTCAGGGCGCGGTGTGAATGCGTGACGTCATTAAAAAAACAAAATAATTTCACTTCTATAATTCGGGAATCTCCATATACAAGAAAATATATAGTGGAAGAACTGTTTTTTGAAACACGTTAATTTGGAGCCCCTATCAATTGACGCCCGGGCAGGGACCCCCCCCCCCCCCCTTCCCCCACGCGAAGGAAGAACTAAATAATTCTCCTACATCAGCTGAGTGACGCTTTAACTCGAAGCGTCCGACGTTGGGATATGGCAACAGTCCGCGATGGCCACCCTGGGGAAATTTGCTGGCCTACACGAAGACAATGTTATATACTAGACTTTATTTTTTTTATCTCTGATTATTTATACTCTGTGTATTTTTTATTTATAATATATATTTATTTTTATTTAATCATTATTTAATCATTATGGTTCACGTTTAATCTAATATTTTCAGCAAAATTATTTCAGGTTTTTACACGACTGCCCATCAAAAAATAATCGTAATATATTCAGGGTTTATTTATGTATAATTTCCATTTCTTTATTCCACCATAACTTTAAACGCTTGATGCGAATTAGAAGTGTGTGTTATTGTACGAATCGTTATGTCCTCCCGAGTATCTATATTAAACACTATCTCTTAAAACATCATGTTTACACGACTGCTTAACAAAAAGGGAATGTAATGGGTTCAGGGTTTATCTATGTATGTTTTCGGTTTCTTTATTCCACATAAGTATCATAGAGTATCCTATCTGTCCAAATATCAAGTAAGTAGTTGTCTAAATGTCCAAGTAACAAAAAATGAATTTAAGTATATCGTGTTAAGAGGCCTATTACAAAATAGCGTAGGTATTCTTTTAAAATGAGTTTAAAAAATGAACGCATTTTTTTTTGGATGTAACTATAAAAGATAGGATATATAAATAAAAAAATAAATAAATAACTATTCAACCCTGGGAGAAAACCGCGGCACTGAGCGCTCTTCTCTTGCGCAAGCAAATATATACACAATTTCTAATTGTTTTTTTGCAGTGTTTTCTCCTTTCTAATGACAATAATTTATATTATGTCGTATTGCTAAAAGAGTGAACTTTAATATAGTATAAGTATTATATAAGAATCTTATTTTATTTCTGAGAAAATTAGAATGATACAGGAAGTTTTTTTTTAAATTTTGTGTAATTGTAAGTAATGTATACCTTGGATATGTGGTCAAAAAACGAAAAAATAAGGCCGCTATGGTCAACAAGAATACATGACGGACATAAAAAAAAATAGTATACGGTTTTCGTTGTAGTGATATTACTGTATTAAGGAGCTCAAAGTTTGCCTTCCGAGCGTTTTACGAATAACGACTTTCGGAAAATGGGCTGAATAAGTAAATAATATTCGTTATATCTAAAATTAAAGGCCGCTATGGTCAACATCAAGAAATGGTCCAGGTAATTCAGTAATTAAAGTTTGTAGAAATCTCTTCATTTCTTGGAATTAGAACGCCAAAAATCCACTTTTCTTGCCTTTCTGGAAAAAATATGTGATAGGGCTCTTAAGTGTCAAATGACAGGTCTGATTGAGTACATTCCGGAAATATACATAATATGTCTACATAAACCATAAATATTTCATGAGAAACCGTAATAAAAATAATTGTTAATGTAATAGTTTACTTTCTGTAACGGCAGTCATGTTTTTCATCCTTTTTTTAATATATTTACCTGTTAGAAATCTCAGAGGGTAACTTCGGAGTTATCACTTTGGCGATGCCAATGCTCTTTGCCGTGCTATGGCCCGTGTAAAGAATCTATGACCACGTTCGCGGAGTGTGGTAATGGCAGATTCAACGGAGGAGGTGCGCGATGGAGGAAATCACAGAGTAGTTGGTCGTCCGATGATTTAATTAACACTGTCATAAGTAGCTAATGGGCCCTTGCTGAGTTGGCCACGGAGACCCATTCTGTTCAGGGTTGGTCGCACTCACGGGTCAACACCCATCCGGCGGCCTCCACGCATGAAGTGCGAGCCCGGGCAGGACTCTGGCCTTATGGCTAGTTTCCTCTAGGAATCAAACTTCTGGCGCTCCTGGACGGTTCGCGCACCGTCGTAAGCCAATCGATTGTGCACTCTGACTAAGAGTCGGAGGAGACTGGAAGCAGTACTGTTTCCTATAGAGCAGGGGTGGTTGCGGACCTTACGGCGACTGCTCTTGAAACGACCATCGGCGACCCGATCCTGGGTGAACAGCCAGGCAAAGGATGCCGTGGTCCGCGATAGATTCGGTATATACCGTTTCACCGCTTTGTAAGGGAGAGGACCGCGCAAGCTACCACGAACTCGTAACCAATCGAGAGACCGGAGTAATCTGGTCGCAATTGGAAGTAAGGGCGTGAGTGTAAGCCCGCTGCGTAACACACCCGGTTATGCCTCTTACGGGCATGTGGCGGAGCTTGACGGTGGACTGCTTTGTGAAAGTCTTCTGCGCTCACTTCACGGGAGATAGAACGACTAATCGTTAAAACTTCCTGAGGTGACGGGTTCGCCCGTTGTAGTTGACAACTCTAGTTGTCAAGTGGCTCATCTTGTCCAAACCTGCTCGGCGTGTACACGATGTGCGTTCGTTAAACTTACTTGACGATTTATATCTGACTCCACGGCAATACCGCGCGCGGTTGCAATACCACGCGTGGCGAATATGAATTGCTCGCTGGCGGGGCCAATGAATTATAACATGTGACGTAGTCTCTACAATTTTAATTTCTATATTGTTTTATAATAGTTTATCGTTCTTTATCGTTCTTTTTCGTGTCTGTGCTGTTGACAGTTAAGGAGTCCCCTCTTTGGAAGCCAACCTTGGGTGCAGAATCCATATGATGGTGAAATTTAGAACGGGCTATCATAATTAAATGCCCACATAAAATTTCGTGTTTGTGCTATTGACCGTGGAAGAAGAGCCTCATCGGGAGCCAATCCTAGGTGTAAAATCAGGTCATGATTACCATAAAAATGCAATGTCTTCGGAACTAAACCAACATGTGAAAATTTGAACTTCATAACATAAGAGGAAGTGGTTCTAATTCAGCTGGTAAGATTCGTTTTATCAGACCATAAAAAGTAGTCTAAGAAATTTGTGTTGCGGGGTATTTCTCTTTGAATATTCTGTCAAAATTCTAATCTTCTTTGAAGATCTCAGGGATGTAGTTTTTGCACCAATCGTCCATCACAAATTTAAAATACCAATACAGTACAATAGGAATGTTACAGAAAAAGTCCGTAAAAGATTTAAAGAGCCAAGAGCGAACAACTACTTTGGTGAAAGGACGTTAAAGTACGTCATTCCAAGAATATTTAATACTATTGTATCTGAGGAAGACTGTGTAAGCGTGAGCAAACAGATGGTTAAATAGAGATTAAAAAGCTACCTGTTGGACGTTTATAGTGACATTAGTGGTCATAATTAATTTTTTTATACGTTTCTATAATTTAAGCTTGTAGTAATACTGGCCTAATTTAAGCCTGTAGTTATGACCAGTAGTAATACTGATGTGCATTGTTTTTTTTATATTATTAAGTGTAAGACTAGAAAAATAAGACTTTGTCTCGCCAACAAACTGTATACCAGTTTGGCGAGATTGTAATATTTAAAAAGATGTATCTTTTTCTTTGAATAAATTTAATAAAAAAAAAAATAAAAAAAAACATAATATTTGTATTTGTACTTTTTCAAAACACTAAGTAGGTACATGAGTATGGCTGGTGCCTATCTCTTGAGCAGCTTCCTTACTGGAAGCTTTCGGGTAACATTCAAAGTATTTCAAAATGTTTAGATCGAAATCGGAAGTCTAGATTTTGTTGCTTTGGGCGTTGTGAACGTTTTTCGAAACTTTAATTATTCACAAAATTTTTCATCAATCGCGCATCACTAAACTTTTCTTGACGGTATTTGTCTATCTGGATCTAAACAAACTGATAAATATTGCAAGGTAAGTAAAAGCTTATAAAAACGCATAGGTTGGAGGTTGTCGCATAGGTTGGTATTGTATTGTATTGTATTGTATTGTGGAACGATTAGGACGGAACCAGTGTTGGGCATCCGATAGTGTATCGCATTGTTGGGTATAAATTTCTCGGTAGATATTAGTTGCACTATCAATTTCGGACTTCTGATATTCATATTCATTTTATTGGTATACTGGTATACAAGTCAGATTAGCGAACATTCATACATATTAGCAAACAAACATATATATTTTTTTATCGTAAAGAAAAGATAAAGTAAACAAAACAAAATGAATAATAAAAAACACAAGAATAATGTAAAAAGAAGAAAATACAATACAAAATGCAAAAGAGATCATGAAATACTTTAGCCACCAAAGTATTTTAGACTTCACTCGAGTAATGTTCCTCCATTGAGTAAAACGCCTTATCTGTAAGGTATCTCTTAAGGCGTCTCTTAAACACGTCAAGAGATTGCGCCTGCCTAATGTCCTCGTTTAGTTTGTTGTAAACCGCTGGGCCGGCGATATAGGCTAGCCTCTCCGACTTGGATAATGCATGACTTACCGAACGTAGCATGCTACGGGATCTTGTTGGATAGTGATGATGCACACCGTTCACTTCAAAATCGGCTAGATTTCTGCGAACGAACAGCGCTACTTCCATTATATAAATGGACGGCAGCGTCATGATGCAGAGATCTCTAAACAGAGGCCTAGCTGGCGTATCAAGCGCCACACGCGCTATTGTGCGGACTGCACGCTTCTGCATAACGAAAGCCCTCTGCCTGTCGGCTGCTCGCCCCCATAACTCCGCGCCGTACGTTAGCAGTGAATGAACGTATGCAAAGTAACACAATCAATACAATCGCTATATAACGGACATCTCTGTAACTAAAGTCGTCTATTAATTTGGTGTGTGTAATAGAGCAATAAGTCAAAGCTACATCGGATAGAGGCCGTTCGGTGGAATTGCGTCCATTCGGCCGGACGGCGGGTCGCGTTGAGCCGTGCGCCCCGCGATGCCGCGATGGTGTTTTAATCAGCGCGAAGTGCATTTTTCCAGGCCGTTTCGTGCAATGGCCGCTGCGGACTTTATCGCGCGGAATTAGAGAACGGCGACATTCGCGCTGCACGCAGCTGCGCTCCACCCCCATTTCAACCTTTCACTTTTTGTTTTTCTATGTTATTCTCGGCGCGTCATTCGTAACATGGTGGAAATTAAATGTAAGTAATAGTTATTTCATTTTCGTTGTGGATATAAAGTATTACTTTACCGGCCCACCAACCGTAATCGAGGGGGGAAAGTATTGTAAACCCATTAAAACATGTTTTCGAGATCACGACCGAAATATCCATTTTGAGTCTTCCTAAGACACGATTAGGACCATTTTCATATTCCAGAAATCTGTTTGTGTGTCTGTCTGTCTGTGTTTGTATTCCTTTACGATAGCGCCCAAGGCTTCGGAAGGAGCATCGACAACTGCAACTAACTAATACATTATAATGTATATATTAATATAAAATCCACAACTTTCGCGTTCTATTTACCATCAATATAAATTTACCTATTTAAATATTTGCAATTATACTTCGTCTACATGTTATAGACGATAAAATATTACTATTAACATCATATTAAAAAATAGTTTAAAATAATAATATATAACCCATGTAACAGAATATTTTTCAAATTATTCGCACGGCGTAATTTATTTATTTATTTTCATAACAAATCAACATTACAGTTTCTACCAATCCGTTGATATGCAATATACACATAAATATATATTAAAAAAAAGAATTCTTACAAGTACATATATAACATGTTTAAATAAGCGTTAAATACAAATACCGGCATTAAGAATAGAAAAACTTACAAACTTACAAACTTACAGTACATAAGAGTGAAAACAGTTTATATTATTCTTCAATAAACAAGTAGCGCAATGCCCACACCTTGAAGAGATGCGGGCTCGCTGTAAAAATATCAAAGTCTGGCGCTGTCGAACATAGCGCATTTATGTGCCGCAAAGCTCGTGTAAGCAGACTCCATCGACTTAGGTTGGTGCGCGAGGACGGCTCCGCAAATATATTATGAATGCGAGCACGATTATAATTGTCCGGGACAAAGAGACAAACCTTCGCTAGCATGCTAGGATTATCAACTCTTCCCCTAATCAGCTTGAAAACGTAGGCCATGGCGAGCATTTCTCTACGCAACTTAAGAGAGTTATAGCCCACCATGCCTAGTAGGAAACTAGTAGGGTATAAGTATGGATAATATCCGTACTGCTTAAAATATATAAATCGTAAGAAACATTTTTGATTTTTTTCCAACATAGTGATATAAAGATCCTGATGTGGATTCCATATAACTGCATTCGTTTCCAATCTGCTTCTCACAATTGAATTATACAATGTATGCATAACCCGTATATTGTGAAAATGCTTTAGGTTGCGAATAACAAACCCTAGTAGCTTAAAAGAGGACTTAGACAAATTAGCAATGTGCTCCTTGAACGTAAGCTGGGAATCAAAGAGAACTCCTAGATCCTTTACCTTCTCAACCCTAGTTAGCACCTCATCAGTGATGGAGTAATCATAAATCAGAGGTGCGGTCGATCTAGTATATGTCATCACTGAACATTTGGATATATTGAATGAGAGATTTTTATTCTGGCTCCAAGCCCAGACGGCATCAGTAAGTTATAATTGGCATAAGAACATATTTTTTAAGGTATTATTAGATCATGCTGTTACTCTACTTAAATAAATTGAATAAAATTAAATTAAATAGACATAAATAAGTGATGAAATACTGTGGGGACTCGTGGAAAAAAAGAAAAGATAAAGAGGCGTACGTAACACGAGTACAATCGCTAATGGAGCGATTCGGGCGGGGGGTGGCCGGACATTCGGAAACTTTCCTCCCTCGAGTCTCGGGGTGAAGTTCGCTCGGAGAGCGGCGGAAGGAGGCGAAATTTCCAACTCTTAAAACGGCGATTCAAACTTTATGTTTATTTAATATGCGTCCCGTGCAGAGGAGGCACTTTGGCGGGCGCGCTGCCACGCCACTCTCTTCGCTGCCGTTTCTAGCTTTGAGTCTTGGAGCGGACACGCTAAGGCGGATTTGCTAACTCTGCCCCGGCACTAACTTTCGTTCTCGTCCCTCTGCAGAATGCACGAGTGTGCAGGGATACCGTGGACTTTAAAATATACCTCTGCTTCTGCGTATAATGTTTGCTTGTGGAATTATTAAGCAAAGCGTGCCTCACGTTGGGCATTACCGAAAACAATTTCAAAATCCTTAAAAAATCTACAAATCTAAGTCGTTGGTTTGCATCATTGCGCAAATAAATGCAGTAAACATATTTTATTACACGACTGCCCAAAAAAGGATTGTTATGTTTTTAGGGTTTATGGAAGTATTTTTTCAGTTTCCAATATCCACCTTAACTTCTAAACTCTGGAACCGATTTAGAAGTGTTTGGTATTGTTAGAATCGTTAGCTCATCTCGAGTGTCGTAGTGTACCTAAACTGTCCAAATGTCATACAAGTGATTGTCTAAATGTTTAAGATACATAGGTATATAGTTTTAAATATCAAATGAAAGGTCTGATTGAGTAGATTCCTAAAATATACTCGGATGTGTCTATATGGATAAATACAAAAATGTAATTTTGTAATAAAAAAAATCTTTTACTACTATAGCACCGAGGGTAACCGACTGAGTGGGTCGACGACGTCACACTCTGAAATCCGGGTAAATAGGCCCGGCTCACGTAGAACCCCGCTCGTCTGGCCTTGGGCAAGGCTCGTCGACTGACCCACAGAAAGCGCAATCGTCTTTAAGCACTGGAGGTTTATAGAAAAAACCCGGGTCAAAGTAGCGAAGTTTCCGTAAATTGATCGTTTTTCAAACGAGTATGGTTTCAACGAAAAACCTTATTCTCTAATAATCGTGCTTTTTAGCGCGAAAAAAATGTTTTTAATAATTATAAATACAGAAGTTCACATTTTGTTACGGCAGTCGTAGTTTTAATTTATTTAAATTATTGTTTTTGTGGCTATTTGGAGAAGAGATACGGTTGCCCGGAAGTCTTCCGCTGCCTTTTGCCAATTATATTTGCATATTGATGTGACAGTGGCTTTCACAGCTATAAGGGTTACGCCACCTCGGATATTTTTCATTGATGAGTAGTGCTATTCGCTCCTATAGACATGACAGACATTGTTGAAAATCTCACCATTGTAAATTCTATTATGGAACCATGTTTCCGTGAGACATATAATGTTATAATCCTCAAGAAGCACATTTTGGTAAAAGATATCATCAGTCTTCCCTCTTATACTGCGAATGTTTTAGTAGCAAATTTCTAACCTAGATTCGCCTTGTAAAGCATGTTTCTTAAAAATATTTACATGTAATATTATTGAAATAATCGAAAAACCTAATAATAATTAGATAATCGAAAAATATAATATGTAAAATTTTCCGGTGTAGGTATTGACCGTAATTAATTTTCTAATATAATACAAATATCTGGTTTATAATGATATTAAGATTGTCAGGGAATGTATGTATTTGAAATTATTTGAAAATTTAATGCATGATTGCTGAAACACGACATATGCCATGCACTTAAATGTTGGGAAATCGAAAAACTGTTTAATCTGTAAGATAAGCAGTAATTTAGTAAATTCAATATGCTAGAGGAACTAGCGAAACTTCAGAAAGTGCATGCTGATTTGCAGGTATTTTTCTTAAAACATGTATCTTTCAGCTTGTATCTGTAAATATAATATAATTTATTTTAAACATTAAACCTTACATTTTATAACATAAATTGTATTAATTTAAATAGATAGGTAGATTGATACATAGATAGATAGATGTATAAATAGAAATTTATTATTGCACATTTTAGGAAAAAAAAAGCATTCAATAGGCGGACTTATTGCCTTATTAAGTCTATTGTATTAGTTTAAGTCTATCAACTGAATTACATTCTATCTATAAAGTATATATGTATTTATGTATGTATGTGTATACCTATATATACATTATTTATATAAATAATGTATTATATATATAAATATCTATCTTCGTAAATTTTATATATTAATTTTATTTATTACAAGCTATGTGGTTACATAAAGAAAAAAATCAGCAAGTTACGTAAACCATTATATTCTTTTATATTAAGCCTACCCTAGTATAGGCGAGGCGAGGCGAGGCCTTGTGTGTGTGTTACCAAATCTGGAGCTGATTTCAAACTTAGCAAACATTTTTAAATTATAAGGTGGGACCTGTTTAAATTATCTATACTGAGAAAAATATAACGACGGTTTACGATCTATGCATGCACGGAAATATGCATGTTTCAATAAGGATTAAGTATATAACTCGGACTGAGGTCCATACGTATAAATTAACATGACGCGTAACGATGTTAGCGTAACGGTAGTTACCGTTTCGTAATGTTAAAACATAATGTTATTTCATTACGTCGCGACCTTGGGATCTCGCTTCCAACATAACAGCATGTAGTAGTATACGTAGAGTTATAGACATGAATCATGTTGAAACTACAGTATACTGTTATTTCCTTATTAACGGTAAGTAAAATGTTGATAAATATAATCGAGTAAAGGATCTTCAACACAATTCCTTGTAATATATATATATATATATATATATATATATATATATATATATATATATATATATATATATATATATATATATATATATATATATATATATATATATATATATATATATATATATATATATATATATATATATATATATATATATATATATATATATATATATATATATATATATATATATATATATATATATATATATATATATATATATATATATATATATATATATATATATATATATATATATATATATATATATATATATATATATATATATATATATATATATATATATATTTATATTAATTTATTGTTTGTGCACGTGTATGTATGTATATATGTATATACGTTATATATCATTATATATCATACATCTACATAACTCATAATATGGCTTATCTTACTTACTTAGCTTACCCTATACCTTTCCCCTTACTTGAACCTGCATTTGTTTCATTGCTCATTGCGCTGTAACAATAGACTTAATTTAATTGTGAAAACTTTTAATTGGCCTTAGATGTATATATTATGTGTTAGTATAAGGTATAAAACGCTGTAAGTTTTCTGAAAAATAAAAATAAAATAAAATAATTCAACAAAATTACGATTGAAACATCGTTATTCTATATAAAACCATAATAAAAAATAGCAATGTAAGAACCAATCTAATATTTTTCTCAGTGTAGTTTTAAGAGACTACAGAGTTGCTATTTTTCTAGCATGCTTATATTTAAAATGTCAATTTTCGAGTTATCGAATGGTAATTTTAAGGCAACGATATGTGATATACGTTAACTGTGAATATATCTGATTATTAATCATTAATTATTCAGAGGGGAATTCACACGCTTCGCGTCGGTGTCGGGTCGCGAGCCACTTTCAGCGAGTGCATTAAAACACGGATGACAAATTTTGTCAATTAAGGGATCGCCAGCTTTTGTGTAATCCGCTATCAGCATATTTCCGTGCTCACGACACGTTTGACAAATGACTGCTCCGATAGCCAGGCGCTGCACATATAATAAAAATATTGTAATATAGGCAGGTGGTGATCCACAGGAATTCATAGCCTTTTTAAAATTCTTTTGTATGTTTTGTAAGACAGAAGAGAGGCCTCAATACCCCTCTCCTCTGAATGTTCTGACTCCAGATTGCGGTATCTCGGGCGGCAGTAGGCGGTTAGTAAAAGTCTGGGTTAAATGAAGAGCTTTCTTTAATCGTGTATGTCCACTTTTTATATCGCAATACGACTCTCTGTATCGCGGCAGAATTGCAACTGTTTGCCAGGAGCTGTGGCGAGCAGGGCGTGTATTCCTTTATGTTTCCCTACTTTTCGAAGAGTGGTGATAAATTGGCTGCTAAATAAATCTATGAAAGACTGCGAGTCGTTATTAAAATCTCTTGAATGAACATATTTCTATTTATATATATATATATATTGTGCAAATTTACGGCTATATTGTATTGTATTGTGGTAGGTACCTAAATTCTTAATTAACTTCTATATTATATAATAAAATGGCATTGCAAATTGTCATTTTCTTTGATAAATAGTTATCAAGGCACTTTTGCATATGTAAATATATACTCGTATTATCATAATAATATTTTTTCTATTTTTTATTTTTTAATTATCATATTATATGTATGTACTTCTTTATAATAATTTTTATTTATATATACTTTTAATATAAATTCATGTAAAGTTTATGCGATTATCGTATCTATGTATGTATTATATTAGATGTAAGAATATTTATTTATGAATATTTGAACTAAAATACCTTCTGTTTAATTTTTCAATTTTATAATAAAGTAACAACCCCCATCCTTGTAATTATTAATTGTAAATACCATTGCAATATAAAGTTTTAAAAAAATATTAAAATAAAATGAAAACCTAAGAGCGGGTATATCATGCTCTTTCGGCAGGCAATATACGATTTCTGTTGGTACCACCTCGATACAGGTTATTCCTAGTGAGGTGGTAAACCACAAACTATTATTTCTGAATCTCTTTCCGAGTTAGGTAAATTAAAAAAACTGTTTAATTAATTATGAAATATTAGGCCAAGAGAATGTTTTTGTAATTAAATGTATTTTTATGGACTTAAATAAATAAATAAAATAAATAAATGTTCGGTTAGCAACTGCATAGAAGTAGCAAGTACATAGGGGCCCACAATGGGCCCCTATGGGCCCCACAATGGGTAGCAACACAATGGGCCCTTGCTGAGTTGGCCACGAAGACCCATTTGTTCAGGGTTGGTCACACTCACGGTTCAACACCCATCCGACGGCCTCCATGCATGAAGTACGAGCCCGCGTAGGACTCTGGCCTTGGCTAGCTTCCCCTAGGAGTCAATCTTCTGGCGCTCCTGGACGGTCTGCGCACCGTGCGACGTAAGCCAATCGATTGTGCACTCTGACTAACAATCGAGAGTGTCTGGAATCAGTACCGTATCCTATAGAGCGGGGATGGTTGCTGACCTTACGGCGACTGCTCTTGAAACGACCATCAGCTATCCGATCCCGGGTGGAACATGCGGGCAAAAGACGCCGTGGTCCACGATAGATTCTGTTTACACCGCTTCGTAAGGGAGAGGACCGCGCAAGTACCTCGACTTCGTAACCAGTCGAGAGACCGGAGTAATATGGTTGCAATTGGAAGTAAAGGCGTGAGTGTAAGCCCGCTGGGTAACATACCTGGTTATGTCGTGGATAAGGCGTTGGCCTCTTACGGGCATGTGGCAGAACTTGATGGTGGACTGTTTTGTCCAAGTCTTCTGCGTCCACTTCACGGGAGATAAAAACGACCAATCGTTAAACTGTCTGAGGTGACGGGTTCGCCCGTTGTAGTTGTCAGCTCTATTTGCATAAAAGTATTATGCTTATTCAAACACTCTATGGTCGTTGCACTGCTGTCACAGGCTCGTAGAGTGCATCATATATTTTTTTGTAAAATGTATCATGTTATATAGGTAACTAAAGAAATATTATAAAATACTCGTAAAGTAACATACCGAAAAAAAAACGACGAAACAAAATTATTTTCGAGATTATTATTTTTTATTTTACCTCGAAATTCGATTGTCAGGTTAGCGCCACCTACGTGCCTTCTACCGGTCACAACACCAACAATACCAGAAGATATAAATAGTGGTTCACATAGGGTAAATATAGTGAATTCTCCTCCTACTGTCATATCAATCGATATCGATAGTTTGTGTTTTACATAGCGCTATTCCTTGCCCTTTTTCTTTATTTCACAATTCCCAACGACTTCATTCAATACTTCTCTGCAATGAAATTTAAAATAATATTCATATAATTTGTATACAGCAGTTACAAATTAAGTAATTTTTTATTGCCTCTCCATGATACGCCTATTACTGCTCACGCTGAATATGATATTAGAAGAAAAGTGCGACATAATCCAAATAGCCACATCGACATTTGCAATAAATAAAAAGTTTTTTTAAATCTAGTAGGTAGGTACATGCACATGCACAACTATGCATAGTAGCACTTTATAAAAGGCTTATTAGCACAACGACATGGTAGATAAAATTACCACCAAACATGATAAATATGGATCAGATCACTTCCAAAAGCTGCTGGAATAAAAAACAAATTGAAAAAACAAACAAAAGATTGATTCTTGTTACGATATCTATATATTTGTATTTGAAGCATTTAACTATGCGACGTCGAAATGTAGGTTAGAAATCCAGAAACTCTATAATGCTAACAAGTAGCTTCAATGCTAACCAAATAAACTGTTAAGTAATAGTTTAAAAATAATGATTGGTAATCAATTCACTTACCGATCCTAATCCAGCGGAATATTTTCAAGTAACCGACGCCCCCCACTGACTAGCAGTAATTAGCACTCCTAGAATTCATTGCGAGTGCGTTAAATCATCTCTGCGAATAATACAAAGTTTTCGAACACTTTTTATTAAAAAAACACTAAAAAAACAACCGAACGAAACGAAAGCACAACACAATTGATATTTGTACAAGAACAATAATTTAAAAAATCGGTTATGTCACCCCAAGACTTTCCCGGCATGTAGTCAAAGACTGACTTCATCTGAATATTAATTTCACAAATAAAATCGATGAGCGCCATCTCTTGGTCGGCGGACGAACCCGGTTAGGTCCCGTTACAACTGCCTCAGGTGGTGCGGTTCGTTAATATTTGATTAAAATGTAAGGCCTATTTAAATATTATTAGTGCAGCTTGTATATGAGATATTCCAACCAAAACGTTGCAATGTTATTTCGGCTCAACAAGGCTCTGTGTAACAAATTTCAGGTCTCTTAGTCTAATATTTCGAGGATAGTGTATGCATAGTGCGCCCCCTGGTGAAGCGATTTTAACCACAATCTTCAATCTTTTCAACTCTTGCCATGACCAAATGATGTCTGCGTTCCAAATTTCAGCTCAATCGGATTAAGCGTTTGGGCTCCGCACGGCGCCGAATTTCTTGTTTTTTTGGAATTTAGGCAATAAGTAATGTGTGTATGGGAAATAATCTTTTTTATATTTTTAATGGAAATTACTTGATATTTTGCACACCGTTGCGGTGCAAGGATGCCTATATGTATAATTACATTCCGTATATAAACATGGTATCAACAATATAATAACAACAACAAATATTTACTTCATCATCTATACTAATATTATAAAGAGGTAAAGTTTGTGACGTTGTAGGAAGTAATCTCTGGATCTACTGAACCGATTTTGAAAATTCTTTTACCAATAGAAAGCGACGCTATTTATGAGTGTCATAGGCTATATATTAATCTAAAAAACGAGAGAGAGAGAGAGAGAGAGAGAGAGAGAGAGAGAGAGAACGCACTCCTGTTTAAATAAATAATATTTGGAAATAAAGAAATGCAAAAAAAATGGCTTTAAATAACAGTCACAATCCTCCTGCTAGTTGTATTGGCTACTTTGTTCTTTTGCTAGAATAAAGATGCTCCAAGCGAATGTGTAAAACTCCACAATCTCCCGATACGCGAAATGGGCTGCAATAATAAAAACCCATACAGTCAATCGCTCAGTGGGGAGCAGCCGCATCGTCCAATCTTTTTCATTGCTCTCATTTTTACTGCTTCTTCGCTATAACCGAAGATAGAGCAATCTATCGCTTCTGAAAGCTGAAAAATGATTTGCTTCGAAAATAACCACCTAGAGTGCTAGGTCAGATCTTTATTCGTGCAGACACCTCTACACCGACAAAAATCTAACCTTACCTAACTCAGATGGCCATGAACGAAATTGACGAAAATAATAACAACGTCGTTTATCTTACTAAAATAATAGTACTTATTATTATAGCAACTACTAAGCAATGCAATACAATTGTTGCAAAATGGTATATGATGCGATATACCATTATTAATGTGATTAGAACCAACTAGAGCTGTCAACTACAACAGGCGAAATTGTCACCTCAGGAAGTTTTAGCGATATCGGATCGTTTTGTCTCCCGAGAGGTGAGCATAGAAGACTTATGACGAAAACAGTCCACAATCTAGTTACGCCACTCGCCCGTCAGAGGCCAACGCCTTACGGAGAGGCACCGGGAAAGGTATACAGCGAACAGCCTCGCCCCCTGACTACCAGTTTGGAAGCATATCTCCGTCTGGAATTAACCATCAGGATACGTCCTACCTCCTGACTATCAATCGCGGCTAAAACTACGCTGTATATGAGTTAATGTAACTACCACTTTCGTTTGAGCGCCTGACTCTTCTAATATTGAGACAACCTCGGTGACGCCACATGGTAAATAAACGGAACAGAGACAAAGCTTCTAAAGAGCGTACACAATTTTTACCTTTTTTTGTAGGGTTAGCACAGGAGGATACAATTAAATAAACAAAACCTTTATCAACTTTTTGTTTATTTAATTACTTATATACTTACCTACGGTAGAATAATTTTAACAAATTACTTAGTCCAAATATTTTTTTTTTGTAATTTTATCGAGATAAATAGTTAGGTACCTATTCTGTACAATTTACCAAAACAACACTATTTATACCATTTACGATCTACCCAAACGTTTTTTGCACCACCGGCTTGAGTGTTCTTTCGATGTTTAGGTATACTATTTATATCTTTCTACCACATAAAAAATAATAAATGATAATATAATCAAGTTAGGTACTCTATTACCTAACTTGTAATACAGTACCTAACATGATAATATAAATAGGATAGAAAACGAACGCCGTTGTCTAGTAGGCTCTTCAGTCTACCCTAGACAACGGCGGCTGCAACGTCACCGAAACGTCGGGTCCTACAAATTTCACGCGGTAAATTCGTTTTCTATCCTATTTATAATGTCAAACAACCGCGATAGTCTTCGATTTTATATGATAATATAATCAAGTTAGGTACTGTAGTGAAGTGTTTGGGGTAATGAAAAAATATACGTTTTTATTCATTCTATTATTGTTCATACACATAGTTCAGTAAACCATATTTACACTTTTGTTTTTTATTTTATTTTAAAACACTAATTCAATCAATCGTAAGGCGAAAATAAACAAGATTCGAAATGTGTACGTACGCAGGATGCCCTGAGCTTTGAGTACTGGCGAAACCGATATAAACCGGTTTATCTTCTTTCGTACGAAGCCGCCAGTGGCCACGAACACACGCGTCTCGAGCTTGTAGTAGTGTACCTATCATAGCGCGGTTGTATGAAGCTTTGTCTCTGTTCCGTTTATTTACTCATATGGTAACGCACTGCCAAGTATATTATTATTATCGAAACCCACCCAAAACAATAAACAGAGGTTTCACCCGCTCGGTCGAGTCACTAGCACGTATCAGTTTACGGGACATTCTCCACTTTGCGATGCTAAGCATCCGATCCGCTCGTAAACGGTGTGGTTGCCGACCCCTCCCACTGCGATTTGATAAGCCGCTCGCCGCTGTTATCATGTACTGATCGCGCGGGCGAAAGCCAGGGCTGTAGCCTATCTCCTCGCTGTTTCCTGGCGCGGTAGTCGTAAAAAACTGAGCATCCACCCGCTCAAATCGGCCTGTAATCCTGTTTTGGCGGCATTTACATAATATTGCCCGCGTAAAATAAAAACTTCAACGCGGTTCAGTGTCTCATCTGCGCCGCAAAAACAGCGTTTTTATACTCTTGAAAAGTTTATATTTACTGGAACACGCATGCCGCTGTAGACAGCTTGGAGAGCTACCCTTAACCAAGGAATGCTCTTGAAAAGGGAGGAAAATATTTTATAGTCGACATGGTGCGATGAGTGCGTTTGCACGGAATATTATAGTCGGGGAGGCAGTGAATATTTTAGGACCTATTTTCCCAGTGTGTTAAAGTAATTAAATATGGTCTATTATTTATGCTGATCGAGAAATTCCGAGTCTGCTAATTATTACGCGGTGGGTGAGTGGGCGGGAGGTGCAATCGAATCGTACTTAATTTTCCAGTTATAAATCTTTTCCATTCACCAGAGTCAAACAATAAATGTACAAAAATGGCAGTCTGGCTGGCTAATTTAAGAAGTCTCGGAATGCGTCTGGCGGAATCTAGAAATTAGACAAAAATACAAACTCATTGCTCTCATTTTCAGTCTTAAAATTTTGTATTTTTTTGGCATTTTCCAGCTTAACGCACCGGAAAACCCCCACAAAATACACTTTTGCTACTTAGAATTAGTCACTGAACCTATGGACGTTTGGTGACTGGGGAAATCAGTACAAAAAAATCACTACCTCCCAGACTCTTAGTATGTTTATTCTAAATGTATTTATTTATTTATATAAGTAATGCAAATATTAAAAATAACAGTAAACAATTTCTGCGTAGGAATTATGCATAAAAATACTTACAAAATTGAATCAAAAGCAGAAAAAAGAATACATCGCATAGTCTAGTGGCAACGTCACCTAACTAGGCCGGGACCTGTTCTAAGGTAAACATTTATATTTGAATGTGCTTCCAACAATACCGTGTTTATAAAAATGGCATATATTCCATGTATGCACAAAATAATCGAATTGCAAAACCATATTAAAAATGACTAAATACCTAAATTAAATAATTAAATTAAAGTTAGAATCGGAAAATTAAAATGTCAGCAAATAAATTCAAATCAGAAAAAAAAACCAAACGATTAAAAATAGTCAAAATTAGAATAAGAGTTTAAACAAAATAGTCCTACATTTTACTTATAACTAAGATAAAATATGGTTAAAACTAAAACATGTTTAAATGTTTAAAATATGTTTAAACACTAAAACATGAAACTAAAACATGTTTAAAATATGGTTAAAACTAAAACAAAGTATGGTTAAAACTAAATAGCACTAAAAGTCTAACTAAGGTGATTATAAGAAATTATTCAATTTTCTGACAATTTCTAGGGCTCATTAGGGTTCCTTCCTTTTTAGCAAAAGCTAAATTTACACATAACATACACAATAACTCATTAAAAATTAGATAAAAAACAAATTTACCGAGTGAATTTTGAAGCACCCGATGTTTCAGCGATGTTGCAGCTGCCATTATCTAGGGTAGACTAGGGTAGGGTAGACCAGTCTACCCTAGACAACGGCGGCTGCAACGTAGCCGAAACGTCGGGTGCTACGAAATTCACGCGGTAAATTCGTTTTTCATCTTATTTATAATAAATAACCGCGATAGTCTCCGATTTCATACAATAATACATATTCAAAAATCCAGAAAAAGCAAACTGTGGCTTCATGAACAATAATAGTGGTTTTGGCGAAAAAAAAAATATTATGTGCACATTTAAAACCTTAAAAATTCTTGAAATGCACAAAGTGAAACGGCAATTTAAAATTTGGTAATTTAATCTAAAATGAGGTACAGGTACCAATTTTAGCAAAGATATTTATTTGACGTCCAAGAATGTAAAGTCCTAGAGTGGTGTCAATAATTCTTTAAAAAAACGCAGAATACAGAATACATAAATAATATAGGTACCTACAAAATATATTTTTTTATTTAATTTTGTAATTCACTAAAATCTACAGTAAAATGGACAACGTGTACATTTAAAATGTTATAGACCAAAATCCAGCATAAAAAACTGATAACATTTCCCGCGTAAAATAAAAACTCCACCGCGGTTCAGTGTCCAATCTGCGCCGCAAAAACAACGTTTTTATACTCTTGAAGTTTATATTTACTGGAACACGGATGCCGCTGTAGGCAGCTTTGGGGAGCTATCCTTAACCAAGGCAATGTGTATATTATAAGTAAATTTAGCTTTTGCTAATGAAGGAAACCGAATAAGCCCTAGAAATAGCCAGAAAATTGAATAATTTCTTATAATCACATTAGTTAGACTTTTATTTCTATTTAGAATAAACATAGTGAGAGTCTGGGAGGTAGTGATTTTTTATGTACTGATTTCCCCAGTCACCAAACGTCTATAGGTCCAGTGACTATTTCTAAGTAGCAAACATGTATTTTGTGGGGGTTTTCCGGACTGGGAAATGCCAAAAAAAAATACAAAATTTTAAGACTGAAAATGAGAGCAATGAGTTTGTATTTTTATAATAGGCAATAGTTTTTGGTACGCCAAAAACTATTGCCAGTGATTATATTTTCATGTTAGCTAACTAGACTACGGCCTGTTCTAAAGCGGATGTTTAAATTTGTATAAATATTTTCACCTATATTAAAATTTGGTAAATATAAAATATAATAAATTTTAAAGTTATCCTCATTAGCTACATTAGCTCATTATCTCTATGGCTCATTAGGACAATCGAAGTAACATTCAAATGATAAAATTGTTAACAATAATCGTAATGAATAAAAATGATATTCAAATAGATAGTATTTAAATAACTATAATTGCTAAAAGATCATACCTAAGTGGCCATCCACTCTTGGCGAGAAACCAATTAAAATATTGAAAAGGGGCTTATACCATCAGTGTCTAATATCTGAACTTATAATTAACTTATAATTAGTGAATATCGGTACGCCATGATTAAATTATGCATGCGATGACGCAACAAAAACGGTATCTCGTCGCGCTGAAAGAGGGACCCGTAAATAACGGCGCACAATAAAGCCAATCAACAGATAGTGGTTGTATGCATTGCAATTATTAAACTGCCAATGTCGACATAAAATATTGGCTGGCGGTGTTGCCTCATCGGGAACAATACGAAAATAGAGTATCATAAAGGAGGATACCCACAGTATGTATATAGATCAGTAGCGTAGGACAGTTTTTTCTGAAGGGTGTCCATTGCTAACAAAATTGAAAAAATATGATTTTTATGCATTTATGTACTGGTTTCAAAAATGATTTGTTACCAAAATCGGAACTACCATATGTCTAAAAGGCAAAGCCAAAAATATATTTTGTATTCTACTTAATAAGTCTGGCGGAATCGTGGCTATGGAAATGTAATTTGAGCCAATATTACAGAAATCGTTATTTTATTGGTAGAGTTTTGTTGTAGGTACTGTTGACCATAGTTAACCGTGAATTATATTCCTTGGCACCGCATTTTCAACAAATATCTTTATCTGATATCCATTTATTACTATAAATACATCAAAATATTATCAAAGTTTGTCTCAATGGGATTGTAGTGACTTATGATGATGAACCATGTAACATTTAATCAACAAAATTTTGAATTCCAAGAGACGATTGACGTAATTAAACGTGCAAAAATATCGACTTGCCTGATGACAAATAGTATTCAAAGAAATAATTTTTAAACGAGTCTTTCACACGAGCCAGTTTTATCATTGTATAGAAAACAGCGTCTTTCACGATTATCAGTTTTTATTCACATGAAATTTATGTCACTTGCAGCAATTTTACTGATATTAGCACGTACAATTAGCATATGTATTCTCTGTAACTACACTGTCACTGTCAACGTTGTCACTGGTAAACCATCTCTCCTCAACTTCTCTATAGGGTAATTAAATGGTTTAATAAGAAACATTTGTGTTTATATTACCGCATGTAATCGCCGAGGAGCATCACAAAGTTGGAACTCTGATCATCGATAACTCACGATATTAGAGAAAACCGCACAGGATAAAATGTAAGTATTTATTATTAATGCCAATATTAGAGATCTATTGTAATATTTAATTTCATTAAAGTAACAACTTTTATTTCTACTGGATTTATAAATTTATTTGAAATATGAAAATATTTAAATCTTGGGTACTCAGTTTGGATGGGCGAAAAACCAATCTGAAAACTGCCGGCAATGATACCTGTCATATTAATTATATATTTTTTCTCTTGAACCTCCAACTCCAACTATGCAGTCAATTAACCTCCAACTGTGCAATGCGGAAGATCGAATGGTTCCATGCGGCTTGGGCCTGATGGCCTGTCTGTGTTTGTTGGTCGGCCCATCTAATGGTTTAGCTTCCAATCCGGTAGCCTCCTCGTAAGGACCTTGTTAGGCCTCTGGGAACTCTAACTGCGGTTGTATCCTGCAGTTGTAGGCAGTTGTGATTTGCAGTGCGGCGGGGGAACTGTCTCGGGCGCCCCTTCTGCCCCGTTTCTCAAACGAACAATTGACAGGGGAGTCTGGAAACGTATGTTTTCTAAAATGCAGGGGTAAATTTTGACCTACTGCCTACCTATTCTTAAAAATGACCCGTTTTCCACCCGATCTCGAGTGGATGCTGATAAAGTTACGTTCAATCATCGTGGTTTAAGGTAGTTAATTAAGTACTTAAGTTGTTGGCATTCATCGTATGATAACTAGCTCGGGTAGATACACGATTAATTTTGCATTACAATAATAAATTACAAGGTTTTATTTATTGTGTGTTTATAAAAAGATGTTATCGTCAATTTGACTTTTAAACTACTATACGGATCGTAAAAAGAATAACTGTAAAATGATCGCATTGAAATTTGAAATATAAAATATTATAACCTTATCTCGTCAAACAATTAAGATAATAATGAATAAATATTTAAAAAGTTGGCATTTTACGCAGCGCGGAGCGCCCTAACCAATATTGGTTAGATACAATTTTAGCATTTGTAAGCGTCTAACCAAAAATGGTTAACTCACGTATGAAGAGTTAACATCTCCCAAGTTAAATAGTGCAACCATAGTGGCGTAAACGCGAAACCTTCCTAGATGAGCAGGATCAAGACGATCCTGGTGAAATGCTGCCTTTACCGTGATTTCAATCGTATAGTTACCTTATCATTGAATGGATCTCTAAGCAAGCTAGGGAAAATGAGTGATACCATTTCTCTAATACTCATAGTTTGTGATTTATTGAATTTTTTTAAAAAATGCAAGAGAATTTCTGTATATTTTGTGTGTTGCAAGTACGAATTTCTGGTTGCAACACACTGTATAGTCCAAAGTAATTAGGACTATACCGTGATTAAACATACCTCTCTGCACTAACTGTATCTCGCTGTCTCACAGTGCGGCCGTTTTCTATCGGAGAGTGAGGTCAACGAATGGATATTCGTGAAAAATACATGCAAATTGGCTTTAAAATTTATTAAAATGATGAGCATTAAAAACATAAATCTTATAAATAAGAACGGTTTAATCTTTTATATCTCATCGTCTGCTCAAGACGACTATGCAATCGAAGGTAAATGAGTTGCCAGAAGAGGAGAAGATTTCTGACGGTGAAATAATTCAGCGAAACTGCTGACCAGATAATATATTCAGCGGGTATGACATTGCTTGCAGCGATTGTAAAAGAGACTCTATTTTATATGGACGTTTATGTCAGAGGACCATTTCAGAAAATTGTTAATAGTAAACCGACGCTGAGATTGCTGGAACTGCAATTGTACAGTCCTTAAAACTAGTAAGCTTCCAGCTATTAACCAACTAGGTGACACTTTAGAGTTGTCAACTATTACGGGCGAACCCGCCACCCCAAGAAGTTATAACAATATTAGATCATTCTTTTAACCATGGGGTAAATGCAGAGGCTAATGGATATACAGTCCACTGTTTAACTACACCAATATGCCTCTGAGAGTCTAGCGTCTTACCGCGATGCACTGAGTAGTGAAACAAGCCGACCTCGGGCCTTCACTGCCAGACTTTGCCGGATTCCTCCGTCCTCTAGTATGATCACAGATTCGAAACCGCTAGCTGATCTTAGCGGTAATTCAGTTCGAATTTTCGCTGATCGTGGAGCCCTTTGCCCGCTAATATCACACGGGATCCGGTGGTCAACAGATATTTTTAAAGGTATCTGACATCAAATCAACCGTCAGATGCCCGCTCTGTAGGAAACATACGTCTCCAGATCCACCCACACCCATTATTTGCTGGATAGGCAGCGTGGCTAGCAAACAGGCCAGTGCACCAACCGCCCAGTTCCGCCGGAGCTTCCCCCCGAATCCGCACTCTTCTAATCCCATCCACCTCCGATTGCAAGGTACAATCGTGGCAGAAGCTCACGGTGGCCGTGACCGGTTAAGCCCCTCTTCGAGCAGGCTACCGAATGGGAATTGAACCGTGAGTTGGGCAAGCTAAGGGGACATAAAAACTGATCAACACCACCCATGCTACGCAGAACCATCAGGAACCTAAGTTAGGTAATAGTAAGAGTTCTGCGTTGCCTAATGCCACATGCAGCGACCCAGCTGCCTGTCTCTCCTCTGTATTCGTCTCCTCCTTAGAACCAGACGCTCTCCGGTGAATTTGATCGCATGATTGCATACATGGACGGAATATTTGAGCAGCTGAAAGTCGATCTTAAAGACAAATTTGCCGCCTATATCAGGGTGACTTGCACCAGACTGCCTGTTAACTTCTGTTAACCGTGGTTAGCTAACCACAGTAAACAATTTAACAGCCAGTTAAATTATGTCGGCTTGCACCACAATTATTTGGAAGTCCCGGTTAACAAACACCGGTCGTAGGCCACAAAAGCCATTTTTGAGTGTAACAACATAACCATAGACACAACTGAAATCGAGATTGCTCGCCTCAGCCAATCACAGCACAGTTCAAAATGGCGGACGGGAGGTTCTCAGCTCATCATCTGTCAAACTAAACTGCTAAACGCTTTTGTTCATGTCTCGCTTTCGCGTCTTTCCTCATCAACATCAGATATATAGGAAAACATTTTACGAGTGCGATAACACAAACGTCGGGCGTGGTCAGTACTTGGATGGGTGACCTCCTGATTACTGACACGTGATGTTATAAAAGCCGGCCGCCTGTAAGATAATTTGTTGTTAGACATTAGGGTGGGCCGTTGCAATAAAACATTAAAAAAATGCTTTTCTGAACTATCCTAATTTACTTTTTTACTCACCTTTATTAAAATAATTTTTTTACCTTCGTAGAAGTAAATACTCCATGATTATGTATTATTTATTCGAAGGCTATCGCGGTTGTTTGACATTATAAATAGGATAAAATGAATTTGCCGCATGAAGTTTGTATCACCCGACGTTTCAACGACGTTGCAGCCGCCGTTGTCCAGGCGTTGTCTACCCTGGACAACGAACGCTGCAACGTCGCTGAAACTTCGGGTGCTACAAGATTCACGCGGTAAAATCGTTTTATCCGATTTTTAATATTACTTCTTATTTCCTCTTCATATTTTCTTGTTCTTATTACATGTCAATTACCAGGATGAGATGAGATGAGATAAAAAATTGATACGATTGTTCATGAAATTCTTAATAATTATGATGTAATGAATTTCACGGACACCGACGTATCTTCTTCGTTTCTTTATCGAGAGATATGTTATGGCATATATAGGTACTGTATTTCGGCGTGATCGTGAATCGTTGATTGTCGACATGTCGGCGTGATCCTAAATCGACAGGTTGCAACAGTGGTATCAGGGTATTTGTCCTTATTGCAGTGTCAAATAGAATCTGTGTTTCTCACAAACCCACCTGGCATTGAGATGCCAAACATTTGAGGATACAGCTGACAGTAGGTTTGTCAATTTTCTTTAATATTTGCTTGATATACTTACAGCGATATCTCTACATCAACTTTCACCGATTCCTTGAAAACTCTCAAAATGTGTGTGTTTCTTCCGACAGCGCAATTCCGAAATACTTTGGACTCAATCCACAGATAGTCAATACTTAGAACCATCAATTAGTAATAGCTTTAAATAAGTATATCTTTGCTACCAGTTGGCCACATGTAATGACCACTGCAGGGTTAAATGAAGGGAGAAGAAAACGTAAACCTGGAAAGACCGATCAAATTCTACGCGGTGACGATGGACCTTGGATCAGTCTTTCACGTCAGGTTAAAAGGTGAAGTATATCGATGACCCATCGGTTGAAGCTGTGGGGAAACTGTGATGGGAAATACTGATCAAGGCCCTAAAATAAATCCACGTTTTCGCCTTCTCACTTTAGAACCTTATATATATACTAACTGCGCCCCGCGGTTTCACCCGCGTGGTGATGGAAAATTGTGATAATGATGATAGAAAGTATATATCTTTATAAATTATAGCCTATGTGTTATTCTGATGTGTAAGCTATATTATTGTAAAGTTTCATCAAAATCCATTCAGTAGTTTTTGCGTGAAAGAGTAACAAACATCCATACATACATTCTTACAAACTTTCGCGTTTGTAATAGTAGTTGGATTTGGTTCACAGACAATATAAATTGGTTTCTCACTCAAGCCCTGGTAAAATAGTGTGCGGGTTTCTCTAATATCGTGAGTTATCGATGATCAACGTTCCAACTTCGTGATGTTTCCTCGGCGATTACATGTGGCAAGATAAACACGGTGTTTAACCCCTAGAGCCCCGAGTGGCCGATATCGGCCACAAAACGATTCAGCGTGACTGTGTGATGATTTGTTTTATTTTATTATGTTTTATTATGTTAATATGTTTTATTTTAATTATGGGTACAGTGGTTTGGCAGTAATTAATGTTTTGGTGAGACAGTGTCATAATTCAATTTTTTTACTAATTATTACTAAAAATTTTTGGGACATCAACTTGTTAATCGGCTAAGGGGCCGAGGCCTGAAGGGTTAATATTTAAACTATTTAATTATCCCAAAGAGAAGTTAAGGAGAGATGCGTTACCAGTGATAACGTCAACCCCTCGCATGTGAGGCGTCCAATAATGGATGCCTATGGCAAAATGTATACAAAATGTATATAAATTTATATAAATGTAAATATAAATGTAAATGTGCGCCGCTCTATAGTAATCCGCTCTATAGTAATGCTATAACTCTATATAGTAAACCCCGCTCTATGTAAATGTAAATGTAAATGTAAATATAGATTTATATACATTTTGCCGTTGGCAAACCCGAGCTAATCGCCATTCATTTGAGGGGCTTTGAATAATTATGCTAATTGTACGTGCTTATATATTAGAAGAATTGCTGCAGGTGGGGTAGATTTCATATGAATAAAAACTGATGATCGTGAAAGACGCTGTTTTCTATACAATTATAAAACTGCCTCATGTGAAAGACTCGTTTAAAAATGAAATTATTATTTCTTTGAATAATATTTGTCATCAGGCAAGTCGAAATGTTTGCCTGTTTAATTACGTCAACCGTCTCTTGGAATTGAAAATGTTTGTTGATTAAATGTTACATGGTTCATTATCATAAGTCACTACCATGTCATTTTAAAAGTTAGGAAATTTTAAAAATTGTGTAACCAAAACTTTATATTGATCGTTATTCTCCGAGACCCTTCAATTGACAATCTAAAAGTGTGGAATATGGCGTACCTACCTATAAAGGCGAAGGAACTCGGTTGATTATTAATATTTTAAATTGTGCTTTCATGGTGTGTTTACTGTGAGTGCTTAGAAAGACGGGACTGGGTAAACTGTATATTCACTTCAAATGGTCTATTTTGGAGGCTTGCAAAAATGTAGACTATAGAGCGGAAGATTTGGAATGAAGAATTCAAGCAAAGATTGAAACAGAAGACAGAAGGATTGAGACAGAGAAGATCGCTGCAAGCTGGCCATGTGCTTGGAGTTTTTGTTGCGAGAGTCACCTCGAGAACCACATGCACTGCGTTGCACTTTTCGGAAGAACGTGCTCTTCGTAAGGGTCACCAATTCGACATATGTGAAGTTATTTAGGTGAAAATAAAATACACGTTGATTTGACTCTGATTTGTTTGCTCGAGTACGATCGGGTTAATGAACGTTTGAGTGTGTTGGAAATAATGCTACATATGTATATGCGGTATATGCGTGCATGCGAGACAGCGCCGGATTAACCCATGTAGAGGCACTTAGAACATCAAAATGGTACTTGTGTAGGCAAATTTTTCTAAAAACTTCCCTCTTAAGGCTATTTTTGGACAAAAACTAGGAATATTTAGGAATAATTCAGAACCGACGACCAACGAGACAAATTTTAGAAAATAGCCTAATAATACCCAGAATGAAAACATCATTTGGAAAAAGACATTAATCTTTCATTGCGCCAAGATTTTACAATCTGATCAATATGGAAATAAAAATGAATTTGACATTTAGGGAATTCAAAAATAAATTAAAGAAATGGTTATCGAATCATGACAGACTAACCATACATCAAATGTTAGAAATAATAGTTTAATAAAACTTAGGTGCACAAATTATTTACATATTTTTAAACATGTATGTTAAATATATTTTAACATTGAACTAACTACCAAAAAGTATTTGACTTTGTTGTTACATATTATTTTGACAATGAATTGTACTTTTTTGACTAGGTATTTTTATAGTAAATCCTATATTACTTAACATATATTAAATATTAATGACTGTTTCTTTCTTTTCTCACATATAACTTTATTTATATTACATAATCGAATTTTATATTATATTTATGGCCGATTATTAATGAAATTGCATTTTATTTATTATATTATCTTTTAATATTTTTTATTATTATTATTATTTTTTTTTTGAAGACCACATTTTGGGGCAATTTAATGTTATTAGCTTTTTACTAAAACTTGTACATTTGTAAGCAATCAAGCAAACTTGATTGTAATATTAGAGTCCTGTCCACCCAAGAACGGGCTAGTCCCAGTTGGGTGACAGAATCAAATAAGCGAACGGTTAAGGTTTTGCCTTTCGGTTCCTGTTATTTTTGTAAGCAAATCAATGTTTTATAGTAATTAATTCTTAAATAAATAAATAAAAATAAAACATTTCTGACAAAGTTTATGTCGCGCAGCAAAGATGCGCATATTATTAGTCGGATCGAAACATGTTTTAATTTTTTCCTTAAAATTTCGATTCCATGATATTTGTCTATCTATTAGAAACAATTTTTAAAAATATGATTGTAATGATCCCTTGTCCCGTGGCCCCTAAAAGGCGTGGAACCCATAGACCTTGGCCTATTGGATAAACTGCATAGAGAAAAATATAACGCTCTAATACACGGAAATACGCATGTTTCAAAAGGGATTTCGTATAGAACATGTACTGTGGTACGTACGTTTGTATCAACATGACGCGTAATGGTGTAGTTACCATATCACGGGCATGGTAAATACACCACCATTCATTACGGCACACAACGAGATGTTGCTTTTACCATGAGAGCATATTACTACTACATAAGTAAGGCTATAGTCATTTACTAGAATCATGTTAAAGTTACATTATACCGATATTTTCGTATTACCCGTACGGAGCAAGGTGAAACTTATAATCGAATAATGAATTTTCAACGAAATTCCTTGCAATTAAAAAAACTTACGATTGAAACTTCATTATTCTGTATCGAACCGCAAGAACAAAATAACTTTGTATCAAGAAATCCAATATTTTTCTCAGTGTGGCAACTGAGGAGAGAAATCTATCTGTCGCGATGCCCATATAGAATGGGACTAGAGTAGACTACAGAGAGAGAAGAGATGAGACATGTAGTGCAGTCGCATAGCCACCGAATGTCTAAGTATATTTCTGAACATTTTTGCAAAGAATACAATGGATGTCCAGCTTAATCGAATGGCGAAAGCGATATAGCGACCGTGATGAGTGACCTAGCCATATAGTTTGCTATATATTAACCTATCAAACAAATAATTCATGTGGTTTCCTCATCCCCCTCTCGCCCCTCTACCTCTTCCCTGGCCGTATCCCCCTATCATCTCCCTCGGGATGGGTGACTACGGTTAACAAGGGTTTTTAATTAAAATTTTACAATTAACATTGTTTATGATCTTTTGATACTATACATAGGTCCTATTCGTATGTAGCTATTTAAATGAAATCATAAATGCAGATATAACGTAAAAACATTTAAAAATAAGTGTATTTGCATTCGATTGTAAAATCAGTTTTGTCCTTATTTTGATTCTCTGTTATTAAATATTAAAATTGGAATATTATAATAATAGTATATCCGATTCTCCATACCGCATTGAAATCTATAAAATGTCGTTATTGACATAGTAAAATAACATCAGTAGGACATCTCGAGCCCATTTTCGAAATAAGTACCTACTCTTCGCCGAACCACAAGGGTTACCACAACAAATACACAATTAAGTTGTGATCCCATTAAAGCAGAAATGCAATTCTTTATAATTATTATGTACGTTTAAGTATTTTTGGTTTATAGATCAAGAGTCGGTTCCCAACATTGTACTGTAACAGAATATATGAGTTAGTGCTGACTATGTGACAGCATTCATCACTTGTTGCATGTGTTCAAAATACCTCTACATTTTAGTAAGTTAAAGTAGGTACTTAACAAAAACGCATCTACCTACCTACCTACGCACTTACATACCTATGCACTGTAACGTTACCCGATTAAGGAAAAGCCTGTTGTTAGGTCATGGGGAAATATCTTTCGTGGAATTTAGGATTACCGTGGAAAAAAGAAGGTGTAATGCTTTAATGATGTGTGTATGTGGGCGCCACCACGGAAATCTAGGATGTTTGGGAATTCGGGTCGTTACGAGAAAAAGCAGGCGTGGTCGCTGCCTGACCTTGAACGCCGCAGAAGGGGACACGCGACAGGATTTGGGACCGCGGTAGCTCAGTGGAAAGGGTCGTGGTGAACCCAAGGAATCCTGCGCGGAGAAAAAGGAGAGCTTCTGGAGGAGAAGGACAGCCTTGCTTCTATTGTGATAAAAGGGGAAAACTAGGGAAAGAAGAGTGGAGGAGTAATAAATAGGGATATAATAAGTACTTACTGTGGGCTTATCACCTAACCTGGAAAATAAAATAGATATTCGACCGCTGTGAAGTCGCGAGCGATCTGAGCTGTCAGATTCGCTGCGCGGGCGGTCTCTGCGCCGATGTATTGCGGCGGGCTTCGCGCCGATCCGGAACAGTTACTCTCGTATATTATCAATCTGAGTCTGTACCATTTATACCATAAATCAAGAATAGAATCCCTCTCTGTGTGCGAGAGATTAACCCTTTTAAGAGAAAAACTCAAAGTAGGATACAAGGTTTATTGCTCATAAATTACAGGATTTTATCTCATTCGATTTAAGTATATTAAAATATGTATTCGGGAGGACTTCTAGAACCTTCGCAAGCCCTTCGGAGCGGAGGAATCACCGGAGCGTGCGTGAAAAGTCACGGTAGGTAGGTCGCTAAACTCACGGTAGGTAGGTGCTTACGGGTATTATGGGGAATTTCGGGAGGAATTCTGGGATCACCTCTACGGATATGCTTTTATATTGTTATTATTTGTACAAAGGGACTTTTGAAAAGAGGGAGAACCTTCAACAACCGCCGGCGCGGGAACTTGCGTTACGTCGGTCTGGCGCGTTCTCTGAAACGTACCACGGTTTCACGGGAATTACGCGCCGAGCCCTTGGACTCTCTCTCTTGCGCTTGGCTGGGTTGAACAGTGCCTCTAATGACGATTAAACGGGGAAAATGCCCTAAGGCGAACTATAGAGAGCGCTCTTGCACTAGATTCGAATGATTGGATTCTTTAGTATGACATATAATAATTATTATCTGAACTCTGGGGGGTTTAAAAGTTTGGGGAGTCAGAAAAACATGAACCCTAGAAACTCGCCTGATATGGAAGGTAGGTCCCTCGGAGGCTGGGGTTCGTTGCGGCTAACTGCGGGATTTGCGCACTGATGTCGCTCGTTGAAACTATGGATTCTTGACGAACTTTAATACGTGTCACTGCAGCTCCGTTTTGCGATAAAATGTGAGCCGCTGGGGACTTGACCCCCAGCGGCCACGGGCACTTCCGCTGCGTTCGGCGGTTCAAAACTAAGAGAGGGTATAAAATTGGGCGCTCGATCTGGTCGGTTTTTAATTTAGTATTCTGGCAATTTTTTTGCCGCCTAATCCGACTAGGGGTGTGCGATGTTATATCGCATGATGCGATTACGGCAACGATCGGAAGTCGAGATAATATATTTACGTGCCGATTGAATTGTGGCGAAGTGTAAAGTGAATTATATGAGAGTTTTGCTAATGTATTTTAAAGAGGTAAAATCTCGTGACGAGTAGTTCGTCACAGGCCGTCAGTATGGGGTAGCGACGTCCCGGCGCTTTACCACACATAACTAACAGGTTTATAAAAAAAAACAAAGAATAAAAAGAAAGAAATAAAGAAAAATACAGAGAGGAAATAAAGAGAAGAATATTAAAGATGAGAGTCCACTAATTAGGTGGTTGTAATGACTACCGAAGGTATAAGAGTTCTATTCCTATGGTACCTTGTGATAATGAAGAGAAAATAAAAATAAGGAAACAAAAGTGTCCCGAAGGAAAATTAATGGCATTTAGGAAGAGAAGATAAAATAATGGACCTTTGTAAAGAATTCTTACTCTAACAGTTACCTTTGAGATGGGATTTAGGTATTGTATTGAAGGAGTTCGGATTCATGGAAATGAAAAAAGATATGAGCTGAATGGCTTGCTAGGCAACATTTACGAGACTTGTCGAGTCGGTGTTCGTCGTCGGTCGCTCGTCGTCGCTCTGGCGGCCGGGGTGGCCGTGGTCTCGCGGCGGCTCCTCGTCCACGTAGTTTCATCGGCCGGGGTGGCCGTGGTCTCGCGTCAGCTCGTCGTCAGGTCAATCAGCCGGGGTGGCCGTGGTGTCACGTCGGCTCCTTGTTCTCGTAGTTCCATCGGCCGGGGTGGCCGTGGTATCGCGTCAGCTGGAGAAGCGGTTTCGGGTTGAAACCGGCTTGGGGACAGCCGGGTTGTTGGCTGTGCTCGTCCCGTCCTTGTATGCCTCGAACAATGGAGAAAAAGTTGTGCGTTAGCAATGCTGCCTGGATATTGACAAGTGGCATCGTGCTTTGATAAAGTTTACAGATAAAGGCCACTGTCGACCGGTGTCAAGAAAACAGTGAGCGTTCTTTTATTATCGCATTGTAGAAGAAAAATGTCTGATATTATGACGCTGCGATACACTTTCACTTTAATGACTGCTTAGCACTTAGTAACTTTAACTATTATCACTGGTTAGTGTCCCATATTTAAAGCCCCAATTGTGTGCAAGAGGATTGTGCACTATCATATAAAATGTCCGGCAACAATTCGTCGTTATTAAGGAAAGTTTGTATACTGCCTTTAACCGGTGTGCTGCTTCGGGTCGCTGTGTGCCGAAGACTGCCGCTGCGGAGGGATTTCGTCCCGCTGCGCGAGCGCGTCTCGGTTCCGTAGGCTGATGCCTACGTGGCGTTATCCGATGGGATTGTGATGCGTGCGTCAGTGGAATGTGCCACCTCGCTGTCATCGCCCAAGTAGTGCCGCGCGAGCAATAAGCGTTGGGTGCTTAGTCGCTGCGGTGCTGCTGCAGTCCAGGTCATGGGTGTTGTCATGATTCTGCTTGTTCGTACGGTGTCCATGTACTGCAAAGTGCATTTCCCGAGCCGTAAATGTTCGTATTTGGGAGTTCACATTGGCAGAATAGGTTGGGGAAGGACAGGCAGGGTTCCTTCTGACTATTGTTTTTTTTATTTATTTAAGAAAGGACTAGTGCGGGAACGCTATCTTTACATTTCCATAAAGAATAATAGTGAATTTCCTAAGTACAATTTTTTTTTACCATCTCGCAAGTTGTAATTTAACAAATAAAATATAGAAAAATAACGATAAAGTAAAAGAAAAAACAGTTTAAAGAAAAATAAGAGGTAAGCAAGAAGTACAAGTTTAATCTATACTACTTTTCGAGAGAGATTAGTGTTATCTATGTGAGATAACAAAGTAAGACAAAAATAAGAAAATAGAAAATAGAAAATAACAATAAGAGAATAGAAAATAAGAAAACCGTTGAAATAGAAATAGAAAAAAAAGAACGGTTTTTACAAAGTTTTCGGCTTTGCTTTGTTGCACTAAGTGGCGTTTGATAATTTGACGCTTTAAGAAATGCGATTGAAGTAAGTCACTTGATATATGAGGTAACGTTCCTCCCTGCTGATGGCAGGTGACGTTTAAACATAGGTATTAATAAAATACTAAAAAAAGAAAGGTATGTGCTTTTGCTTCGTCCGTTACTGTACGCAATGTCTTTTTTGACGGATATTGCGTACGGCATTTCGGATCTTACGGGCGATGTGTATGTGACATCATATAAAAAAAATGAAAAAGAGAAGAGAAAAATAAAATATACAATGACATAGAAGATGTCCTAATAATACGCAGTATTTCTGCCACGTAGTTGTCTGAATTAAAATTTGGTTTCGCCGTGTATCTCCGCAGTCAAACCGTTAGTGAGTTCAGGGAAATGAGGTGAAATGAGAAAGAAAATATGATTATAAAATTATATGTTGACAAGCAACTTTGGTATGAGTATAAAATGATTGTAAATTTGTGTGCTTACGCGGCCGGGGTTGTTGTGAGGTTCTGGGAAATTTGTTCGGCTTACGAAGTAAAAATGTAAACAAATATATGTTGTTTTTCAGGAACCGGACAGTGTAAATAAGGATTTAACAAAAATAATAAGAGGAAAAAATATATGACATCGCTATAAGGAGCGTAATGTCGAGTGATAATAGGGTCGTAGTGACCTAGCTGAACCGGCCTGTTTTAAGTGACTCGTGCTTTCAGTCGGAATGACGGACTATATTATATGTGGTAGTTCCGACACCACGGAATTTTAATTTCCGCGAGTCGTTGTCATCCTCCTTTACGCGAGAAGTGTAGATAATATATAATAATAAAAATATATGTCACAGGTTTTGTTATCGATAACCTGTTTTATATGGGTGTAATTAAAATGTGCCGAACGTAAGAATTTTCGTGTTTGTGGAATGTTTGATTTTGTTTTTTGGGGTGTTATTTTTTGTGGAACCTACAATATTCAGTTTATTAGGGACGTGACAACTGTCATGCTTTTAACGTCAAGCAGTTGGTTCTTGAGTGTTAAAGACTCTCAATTGTCTATATTCTCGATGTAATGTTATTATATGCTCTTTTTCCGTGTTTCGGTGATTTTCGGTCACAACTACTTTATCGGAATCGGATACACCTAACAGTAGGACTTGTGAGGTCCTGAGTGTTCAAAACTAACAAAATTACTATACGATGTACTGGTAAGATTTATGTCGGGGGAGGATAATATTTTGGGTAGTTGACTTCAAATTTTCCTTTCGCCATGTGTTCATTCTCTTTTCTTTCGTCTTCATTCAGCATGTTCCTTTCGCTCTCCTTTCATACTAAACCTTTGGTCTCATACTTTCGTATAATCCTTGACAAATATTCTTTAGTGTTAAAGTATAAAGCGTATTGGTAAATCGTTTTGTTTTGATGCTATTTTTCTTTCTAAAGGAAAGATCGAATGATTAGGGGCAAACTAATGAGCTAGAACCTTTTATTTAGGTCATGTAAAGCCTATCTGCGGAAATATAACCGCACCTTGAGGGATAGCAAGGTTGAATCAAGGACATTCGCAAGCTGTGAATAAAATTCTTGTCAACGACGGTTTCGCGTTCTACTAGGGCCTGTTTCGCTGGACAGTTGTTCGAAGCTATTCCGTGTTGTACAAATATAAAAAAAAATATAGTAAAAAAAAAAATGTATAAAATTGGTACGTGTGTACCCATAAAAAAAAATAAATCAATAGATCGCGACAGATTTTAATTCGGTCGGACTACTGAGGTGTTTTTCGTCTGAAATAGGCAGGGATATATGTGCCACCGAACCCAATATAATAATAAAATATGGACGCATATAACGTATGGTCTTAGGTCGGGAATTACCTCGATTCTAGGTAGGTTCACAAGGCTTATCTAAGGGAGTAGGTCGTTGTTTGTTTAAATGATATATAAATAAGATATATTAAGGGAATTATGTATTGTAATATAAAATTATGCGACGGTAAAATGACATACCAGATGGCGCTGCCGTCTGGTATGGGGTTTTATAAAAAAAAAAAAAAAAATAATGAAATAAAATATGAAAGTATTTTTTTTTTTTTTTTTTTTTGTATAAATGCCTAACTTGTCGACTAATTTTTTGACCTTCTGGTACTTAGTATTGTAGGTTCATTGAATTTAGTTTAAGCTATTTTTGAGGGGTTTGTTTGTTTGTTTGTCTCACGGCGGGGAAGGTTTGTTTATTTTAAGTTTATGTACCCTTTTAGCATCTTGTTTTTCCTTTCGTTTTTGATTTTAATACGTCTGTTAGAGCTTCCTTCGGAACGTCACCGGTATTTTCCCTTCAGCTCCCTTCTCCTGCCTTTCGTGCGCGTCTGTCTCTTATGCCACTAGTTCCTTGCAAGGTCCTTTACGTGATGCACTCCTCTGCCGCGACCGCTTTCGTCGGCTAGAGAATGTAACCCTTGTGACACCGTGTGTGTGAATGTATGCGTGTAGGTATGTGTGTAAATGTGAGTACTAGTGAGTGTAGGTGTGTGCAATTATGTATGGTAATATGTGGAAGTGTGCGCACGTGTGTGTTGAAGTAGTAATCGCTAACAAATTAAGATTTAAAATTGTATGAATACTGTGTTTTGATGGAAGATTTGTGTGGATGTGTGTATAAATATGTGTGTGTGTGTTACGAAAGTGATAATGTGTGTGTTAATATTAATTTGAATTAAAATAAAAAGTGAAAGAGAGCCAAAAAGAATTTAAGTGAAAGTGAGTTGATAAAGTGAGGAACTATTATGTTTTGAATTAAAAAAAAAATAAAATGAGGGGAAAGCCAGAATAATTCAAATGAAAATGAGTTGAGAAAGTGAAGAGTTATTATGTTGTTGTTGCTTGTACAATTCTAGAAAGTGGTGTGAAAGGAAGAAGAAGAAGGAAAACTAGTTATTAAAGCGAATGTGGATAAAAGAAAAATAAACAAATAAAAAAATAAATATTAATTTGAAGAAAACAAATTCCTATATTGTGTTGATGTTGTTTCGAATTTTATAAGTGCTAAATAATGATGAAGAAGAAGAAGAAATATTCGAAGCGTGTACTATGTTATGAGTGTGATCCTTGTATTTAGTGTTGTAAGTTTGTGTAATTAATATTTTATGAAGAGGAAGATATTTGCTCGAAAATATTAACTGCGATAGTGTGTAACGGTCTTTATTTTCCTTATGCAGAGTATTTTTTGTATGTTATTGAAGCGTGTTGAAGTTGCTACATCACAAAGGAATGCAGGTGGCTAGTACCGAATACGATGCGAGTTAAAAGTTAGAGTTTTGAAAAAATTATGCCCCACGTTATGACAAAGTTGCAGCCTCGCGTTGGGCGTCAATTTCGGTGCGCTCGACGCGGGGATTATATAATTAGAAAAAAAAAATAGTAAATATGTTAGAGCCCCAGTTGGGTGCCAATTTCTGTAACGTTACCCGATTAAGGAAAAGCCTGTTGTTAGGTCATGGGGAAATATCTTTCGTGGAATTTAGGATTACCGTGGAAAAAAGAAGGTGTAATGCTTTAATGATGTGTGTATGTGGGCGCCACCACGGAAATCTAGGATGTTTGGGAATTCGGGTCGTTACGAGAAAAAGCAGGCGTGGTCGCTGCCTGACCTTGAACGCCGCAGAAGGGGACACGCGACAGGATTTGGGACCGCGGTAGCTCAGTGGAAAGGGTCGTGGTGAACCCAAGGAATCCTGCGCGGAGAAAAAGGAGAGCTTCTGGAGGAGAAGGACAGCCTTGCTTCTATTGTGATAAAAGGGGAAAACTAGGGAAAGAAGAGTGGAGGAGTAATAAATAGGGATATAATAAGTACTTACTGTGGGCTTATCACCTAACCTGGAAAATAAAATAGATATTCGACCGCTGTGAAGTCGCGAGCGATCTGAGCTGTCAGATTCGCTGCGCGGGCGGTCTCTGCGCCGATGTATTGCGGCGGGCTTCGCGCCGATCCGGAACAGTTACTCTCGTATATTATCAATCTGAGTCTGTACCATTTATACCATAAATCAAGAATAGAATCCCTCTCTGTGTGCGAGAGATTAACCCTTTTAAGAGAAAAACTCAAAGTAGGATACAAGGTTTATTGCTCATAAATTACAGGATTTTATCTCATTCGATTTAAGTATATTAAAATATGTATTCGGGAGGACTTCTAGAACCTTCGCAAGCCCTTCGGAGCGGAGGAATCACCGGAGCGTGCGTGAAAAGTCACGGTAGGTAGGTCGCTAAACTCACGGTAGGTAGGTGCTTACGGGTATTATGGGGAATTTCGGGAGGAATTCTGGGATCACCTCTACGGATATGCTTTTATATTGTTATTATTTGTACAAAGGGACTTTTGAAAAGAGGGAGAACCTTCAACAACCGCCGGCGCGGGAACTTGCGTTACGTCGGTCTGGCGCGTTCTCTGAAACGTACCACGGTTTCACGGGAATTACGCGCCGAGCCCTTGGACTCTCTCTCTTGCGCTTGGCTGGGTTGAACAGTGCCTCTAATGACGATTAAACGGGAAAAATGCCCTAAGGCGAACTATAGAGAGCGCTCTTGCACTAGATTCGAATGATTGGATTCTTTAGTATGAAATATAATAATTATTATCTGAACTCTGGGGGGTTTAAAAGTTTGGGGAGTCAGAAAAACATGAACCCTAGAAACTCGCCTGATATGGAAGGTAGGTCCCTCGGAGGCTGGGGTTCGTTGCGGCTAACTGCGGGATTTGCGCACTGATGTCGCTCGTTGAAACTATGGATTCTTGACGAACTTTAAAACGTGTCACTGCAGCTCCGTTTTGCGATAAAATGTGAGCCGCTGGGGACTTGACCCCCAGCGGCCACGGGCACTTCCGCTGCGTTCGGCGGTTCAAAACTAAGAGAGGGTATAAAATTGGGCGCTCGATCTGGTCGGTTTTTAATTTAGTATTCTGGCAATTTTTTTGCCGCCTAATCCGACTAGGGGTGTGCGATGTTATATCGCATGATGCGATTACGGCAACGATCGGAAGTCGAGATAATATATTTATGTGCCGATTGAATTGTGGCGAAGTGTAAAGTGAATTATATGAGAGTTTTGCTAATGTATTTTAAAGAGGTAAAATCTCGTGACGAGTAGTTCGTCACAGCACCTACTTACCTAGACACATACTTACCTACGCAAATGAACCATAAACGTTACCTCGTAAATGTAATTTCTTAACGTAAATGTAAATACTCGTAAATGTAATTTCTGATAGGTTGCATTACAGCCTGTACAGAATACATTCCACTGTTGTATACTTAGCTGTCGCGCGACAGCCCTAACTGGCTAGCACCGAGGCACCCGAGAATCTATGTAGTGGTAGCGTACGGACAACGGGCGCTTGTATGAGTGCGAAATCGGTGCGTACTATAGACATGTTATACTGTTCTTATTTTACTATGTTATAGAAACGCATATAAATCAAAATTATTTGAAGGGTATATATTTATAATTACATTTATATATATAGGTAATTACAAAATTATTTGAAGTTCATATATATAATACATACATACATATACATCAAAATTATTTGAAGGGAATTATTTCAGAAACCCCCACAAGAAGAAGTCTCGCAGGGGCTAGACCTCTTCTTGTGGAGTTTTCTGAAGTCACAGATGCCTTTCTGTGCCAATAAGCCGGAATCGACCGATGCCCATAAAGTCCACACAACCCAGGCCATCGCTCAAATTTAGCTGGATGTATGCGGCAGTCATTAAAAATTGGATCTCTCGGATCCGTGCCACCGTGCGAAGCCGCCGCGTACATTTGAATGATGTTATATTCCAATGGACTATTTAAATAAAAAAAGAATTTTGTTAGTACCTCACACACAGCTTGTTTTATTTCACAAACTGCCAACTTCGACCCGCCCTTATTGGAAAACATGTAATGAGGATATGAATAACTTTGCATAAATGTAAAATGACGTATTCCACAGTCTCTAACTTTTTGAATTTAATAAACAATAAACTATCTCCGTCGAGAGACGTAGGCTACTGATCTCGGAGTGAAGTTTGACTGTGAGTTCAAATAATATTTAATACCATGTTATGACTTTGGCTGGCTAGTCGTATGGTTAGTCGTGCTTATGGTTAGTCGTATGGTTTGTCGTATCGTGCCTATGGTTAGTCATATGGCTAGTCGTGCTTCGCAGTCTGAAATTGTTCAGCGATGTGGACGTCATTAGCTTGCTGTATGATTTGTTTGTTTGATAACTACACAAACTCTTAGTGTCATCATATCCCCGCACAAATGTCAGCCGGATGGGGTTGGTAACAAGAACCGTCCGAAACACTAATGCGATTTTGTCGGCAGCCCCAGATTTTGACTTATTTCATAAACCTTTAATATCAAGCTAGAGGTATCTCTTGGATTTATTTTTGACTACCAAAGAATGTAAATAAATCAAATCTTAAACTGGTCTCTTTGGGATTCGGCCCAACTCTCATTAGTGTCTGTTTATAATGAAATTTTCGCACCTTTTCTTACCAACTTATGGTTTGAATACTCCAAAAATTGGAGCTATTAATCTTGATCGCTTGAGTTGTCAACTACAACGGGCGAACCCGTCACCTCAGGAAGTGTTAACGATATGCGATCGTTCTGTCTCCCGTGAGGCGAGCGTAGAAGACTTAGGGACCGTACAAACCTACCGTCCAGCAAAGCCACAAACCCTGGTAGGGTTCGTGGCTTTGCTGGACGGTACCAACTTATGGTTTGAATCTCCATCTGGAATTAAACATCAGGATACCTCTTTCCTCCCGCCTGGCTACGGGACCGAAGTCGCTTACGTGGCATCTACCTGTTGTATTTTAGCGGTAATTCAATAAGAATTTATCGCGGACCTAGGAGTCCTTTGCCCTGCATACCACTCAGGATCGGGTGGCCGATAGGTCGTTTCAAGAATGGCATGACAACAGGTCAACATCCACCCCCGATTCTTAGGAGACAGTATATTTCCATAGTCTCCAGACTCCTTCAGTAATTAGTCAGAGTGCACAACCGATTGGCTGTCGCCGAACGGTGCGCAAACCGTCTAGTAGCGCCGGGAGGCAATCCCCCAGGGGAAACCGATTCACCAGCTGTGAGACCTAAGACGCGAGAGTCCTATCCGGGGTAGCCTTCCACGAGAGGAGGGGGTGGCGTGCGCGAGGGGGGGGGGGCATATCTGCTTGCGGGGAAAGTCTTAGGGTGAAACATCCGATATTCAAGTTATCTTGAATAATATCCGTTTATAGTTTACTTTTTCGTGTTCGGAGGAGGTTACAAGAAGATAAAGAGGGTATGCGACATGTTATCCACAGCTATGAAACCACATTCAAGGTCGTGCTCGTCGTAAATATCGGATCAGGGCCCAGATAAAACGATTTCCCATGCAAATGTGTCGCGGCATAAATCTGCATTAACATAAGATCACGTCTCCTTTGTCGCCGCCCTGAAAACCAAGCGCCCTCAAATAATCTGAAAGATACTGTAAAAAAGCAATTCGCATATGTAGATGAATTGAATTCGAAATGCTGAATCGATAGCGTTGAGGCACGACGAGTAGAATTAAAAAGTGAGATAGACAGTCTATCTAAAACAGAGAGATTTTGTCGAAGACGCTAAACTATGTTATGTTAACATTTAGCCTTATTCACATTCACTTTTGCTTGCTTGATTATGCTTAATCTAATGCACATAATATAAGACATAGGTATGAAATTTTCTGTAGATGTTTCCGGAAACGGTCTGATATATTTCATTAACAGCAGGGGTGGTTATTGAACTGATGTAGCTACTTTTATAGATAAGAATAACTTTATTGTGCTATAAAACATTACTTAATGAATGTTACACTGGTTTTATATAAAAAAGACAATTTATGCCCAAATGGAGGACTTATCGATATAACGATATCTTACAGTCAATTATTTAATAAATAAAATACAAACAGAGCTGCCATGGAATTCACCGACCGGAGTCGGGCCCATCATAATACTAATTTTTTTTACACTTCTGGGGGGTGAGCAGTGGATTCCGGACTTACGAACCGGCTGTGGTAGGTTTAGGACAGCTGTCTTGCCACATGTGAGCGTTCACCTTACCACCCATTCACTCCCCCTTCGAAGCCATAGAATTTGAGATGCAGAAATCGCGGTTTTAGATATTTTTTCTAGAAAGGAGTTGATTATTTTCCTGGAGAGACCAAGATCTTTAAAAAGGTGAAACAAAGATTTAGCTGGCAGGCCACGAGCGCCTACTTCCACCGCGTGAAGGTGAACAGTGAAGCCGTTCCGGGTGACGGCATTTGCGAGGTCATGGTATTTATTTAATTTGTACTCGAGGTCTTTTGGGATATTTGATTCCCATGGAACAGTTAATTCTACGATAAGGACCATCTTCCGAGATAGAGAGTAAAGAGTTATATCTGGACGCAGGGCTGTGCATCCGAGACTTTCAGGGAATTTATACTGCTTAGAGACCGAATCGACCTCTATAATCCAATCTGAAGCTTTCTCGATTATTGAGAAGGGTTTTGCAGTGAGATGTTTTTTGCCTTTAGAGCCAAGCCGCACAAACTGTATTGGGGGTTTGGAGGATACTGTGGAACCCTTGTTGGCTCGAGCCACTGAGAGGCTAAGTACCTCGCGAATAACAGCAAGCACTTTGTCGTGGCGGTAAGTGTACCGTCCTTGATCCAAGGCCACCTTGCAGCCAGCTAGAATATGTCTAGCTGTGCAAGGGGTGTTGCTACAAAGGGGACATGAAGTATCCTCGGCATAGCTCCAACGAGCGAGGTTACGGGGGTCTGGAAGTGTATGCTGAAAGGCATTTAAATAAAATTTCACCATCTCTGGCGTCCAGTCATACAACATTACTTTCCAGTGCATTAAAGGAGGAATGCAAAAGTCTCCAATTGTTGTCGAATCATTCTGGCATTGAAGGCCAATAGCATGAGCCATACTTTTGCTGTCGTAATCTCCCCGCAAGTGCATCCAGACGAGACAGTTGGGTTTTGGTGAAATCGTAAATAAGAAAGGGCCATGACAAATGTGAAGTTAGATAGTTGTCATAGATCCAAGCCTTACGAGGGCCAGAAATTAGCAATGCATCTATCTTTTCCAGGCAACTACTGAAATGTTCTATAACATGATCGCCAGAGAGGTCTTTTCCCTGGCAGGTGATTTTTCTGCCAAGAAATTTGAAGTGGTTATTTGGGTCTATAAGGGAGATAATAGAGCCCTTATAGACCAATTTTGGGTCATAGGACGTAAATTTTGTGTCTATGCGGGCGAGTCCAAGGCAAAAACATTTGGAGGGCTTCACTTTTATACAGCCTGACCAGTCGCAGAACAGCTCCACTTTCTGTAATAGCAGGGAAAGCTGCTTGGGGCTCCTGGTGATAAAAGTTAGGTCGTCGGCAAAAGCGAGGCACGACGATGTGTATTGGTCGTCTGTTTTAAAACGGTAACCCCACATCTTGTCGAACTGGGTCAGGCTTTCTAGCAGTATATTGAAAACGATATTGAATATCGTTGGAGAAAGGCAACAGCCCTGAAACAGTCCAATTGAATATGATATAGAGCGGGTAGTCCATTCTTGCGTTTTGACATGGAACGTCAGACAGTTGTAGTAGGAGGCTACAATGTCACGCACCACAGGTGGGAAGTTGTACCAGCGGAGCGCAAAGTGGAGGAGACTGCCGAACTGACCCAAAGGCATTCTCTAGGTCGAGCCAGCATACATTGATTTGGCGTTCGTGCTGTCTTAATGGCAGCAGCCAAGAGAGAATTGTGCTCGAGGCAGCCTGAGACGCCACGCATGAAGCCTTTTTGTACTGACACTCCAAGGTACTCGTTCCGGTGCATGAATTCGCTCATCCTCATGTGGACTATGCCAAAAAATATTTTGGCCACAGTATCTGTCAGAGCAATGGGCCGAGCGTCCTTTGGTCCGGTGCAAACTGGGACCTTCGAAATTATGACTGTCGCTCGGCCGAAATTCTGTGGGACTACACCGCTATTCCATATATGTCGGAAGATGGATCCTAAATATTGCAGAAGGCAGGGGCACTTTTTAAACTCTAAGTAGGGAATACCATCGGGACCTGGAGTAGAGCCCGACGGCTTCCTTTTTATTTGATTTAAAATCTCATCTAGAGATGGGGGTTGAGAGGCGAAAGCTACTGTAGGCAGGTGCGGAGGTTTAATGCCCGGAGGAGGGCTGTACGTATGGAGCCGCATTGGATCCTCATAAGTGGTCGAAAAGTATTCCGTGGCCATTTCTTCCGGGATTTGGATTGTGCCCTTGGCGGCAGACAAAACCTTTTTACTGTAGTTAAAACGGTTTTTGTCAACCCGGGATTCCTCTTTGGACTTGAGAAATGCTTCTTTACGCTTGTTGTTTTGCGTGGCTACGCTCTGTATCAGTTTGAGTATAGACCGGTACGCGCGCGAGAAGTTGTGGCAGAGGGCCTTATCTCCGGCTTTCTTGACTTTCCCGAAGTAATTCCTAATTGTCACCGTACAATACATTCAGAAGTAGTAAAGTTAAATTTAATATAAACTTATTCAAATATATGCCTATAACTTATGCTAAGATTGCCCAGGGAAGGATGCTTTTGATTATGTAGGATCATTCGGATCATTTATCTGCGATAAATGAGACTCAGCCTTCGTAGAACTTGCGACTACCATCCCCTACATATGCAAATAAGTCAGTAGGTAAGATACCTAGGTAGACACTTAATTTAAAAATCGGTTGAGTCACCACAAAACTTTCCCGGCAAGTAGCCCAGAACTTACGGAAAGATTTTGAGGGTGGTATCCCTTCGGGAAGGAGGATCACCTGATTGAAAGGGATTTTGGGCGGCGAGCGCGAATTGTGATAATTCAACGCATTAAACACATTCGAAGCAATCGTTTACACAAACTGACCGGCGAAAATTCAATATGATTTCGGCCCAACAAGGTGTACCGAATTTCAACCACAACGTTTTCAACTCTTGACATGACCAAATGATGCGTGGATGCCTAATTTCAGCTCAATCGGATTAAGCGTTTGGGTGCTATCGTGGAGGAATACACACAGGCCCACAGAAACTCAGTCAGTCAGACAGACACACAGCCAGAGAGTATTAATCGTCTCACGGGGCTCAAAATGGATCTTCGTCAAAAAAAAATGCGTTCACAACAGTTTCCCTCCTCGTTGGTTGGTGGGAAGTAAAAGTAATAGGTATTTTTATAATTTTTATTCATTCATCCAAAAAATAAACAGCCTGCACATGTATTATCAAGCAGGTGCGCATAAGACGGCAGAGGATAAAATTAAATCATGTCAGAAAAGAAAACTATTTGGTGCCGTTAAATTTAAATTTCAAACACTGCGGCGACGACACGTATTACCGCCACAAATACTTAACCTACATAATCAAAAGCATCCCCATCGCTTGCGCGCCTGATACATTATACCTAAAGGCAGGCTTCGACTGTCGAATCGTCCAAGAAAGTTACGTAGCTACATCAAGTATGCAAAAATGAAGAAAAAGAAGGGAAACGCCAACGTGTCCGTCGAAGCAGCAAGCCGTGAAAAACTTTCGCCTAGCGCGAAAATATTCATGGCCGCTAGAGAATATCGACCGTGCCTATATAATGTGTATTTCGCACACACTCCATGTTATCCTTCCATTGAATCGCCTGACACACGCATAAATCGCGTTTGGGAAAAAGAAAATCTGCGTCCCCCGCCTTTTCAGACTTTAATACGATCCCTCGTATTGACGCGCATACCAAATGCCGGGGGGGATGGCCTTTCGCTCGCCCTTTCCTGATAATAGCCACCGACGAAAGAACGATTTTTCACTTTATACAGGTATTGACATCTAGCGACTCACGTGGCACATTTATACGGTCACCGACACCTATCGGTTCACTCATGCACTACTAGGTTACCGTTTTAGAAGCGCCATCTATCACACGCCATAAAACTTCTTCGCCGTTAGTTCTCGAAATAGCCGCTATTTAGCAATAATTTAAGAAAATATTACTTCCGCCATCTATCATTTAAAAACCAGATGGACTGCACTCTTTTCAACATTGCGTAGTTATACAAACAACCACTAGATGGCATTTAACAATAAAAACGAATTAAAACGACAAATCTTAATATTTAATAACCCAACAAATAAATAACAATCCAGTATTCCTGTATCATTATCCACCGACGAACAAAAGGTTTTTTACTTTATACAGGTATCGACATCTAGCGACTCCAATATATGGGTGCCACATGTCAACAACATTTTGTCTTCTCACCTCCACATCTCGAAAGCTTCTAACCTATTGCACAAAGTCTGGGTTAATAAAGTCCACACTTTTACTCCGTCAATGTCAACGACATCTAGCGGTTTATTTATGCACTACTAGGTTGCCGTTTTTTGGAAGCGTCATCTTCCGCATACAAAAAAAACTTATTTGCCATTATTTCTCCAAATAGCTGCTAGATAGCAATAATTTAAAAGAAATACTACCGCCATTCGTCGTTCATTGCTACATCCGTAAGCTAGCCATAAACCGCTTGCAAAAACGCTGGTAACAGCAGGCAAGTCAAACATCGACGATCCACTCGCTTGCGAATACTGTAGTTGTGCTAGGTTTGCACGGTCTTAACCCCTAGAGCCCCAATTGGCCCATATCGGCCACAACACGATTCAGCGTGACGGCTCCGTCCCGTTTTAATTTTATTTGTTTTATTTTATTATGTTAATATGTTTTATTTTAATTATGGGTACAGTGGTTTGGCATTAATTAATGTTTTGGTGAGACGGTGTCATAATTCACTTTTTTACTCATTTTTACTAAATTTTTTTGGGACATCAACTTGTCAATTGGCTGAGGGGCCGAGGCCTGCAGGGTTAACCCTTGGAGTAAATGGGTATTTTCATGGATGCATCTGTCTCTTTTGCAGGATTTTCGGCGACATCGACCTTAAAGTACTATAACTACGAAACTACTACACCAATCATAAAAAGAACAACTGCACAATGATTGCATTGACATTTCGAATATAGAATATTGAAATATCATTTTGTAAAACAATTAGATAATTATGAATAAATATGAGAACGTCAAAGAAGTGAAAAAAACGCGGAACCAGATCTGGTCGTATCATACTCAACGGATTTAATTGTTTCAGAACCAGATTTGGTCGTATCATACTCAACGGGTTAATAGCTAATGCTTGGTACTTGTCATTTGTACTAATACCGTGAGTGTAAACATGATGATTTAGCATGTTACTGCTTAGTATTAGCATTGATTTTATTAAAATCAATGGTATTAGCATTGATTATGTAATATAATATAATCAATGGTATTAGTGAAACTGCCAGTGCTAGTGAATAGAAGCCGATCCTATTTACTAAGCGACAAGCAACTACCCTCAATACAAATTTCTAAGCACTTGTCGCTTATTGACTTGTGTGAACAGGCGCGGAAAGGGTTAGTGACAAACTGAATCAGCAAGTGCATTTACTAAGTTTATTTTGTGGTTTTGAGGCAGCAGAAAGGTGGAATTCTAAAACAACTATAAAATTCATTGGGGAATTTAAATCATATGAAAAATGGGGCGGCGTTTGTATTAAATTTTGAACGGATATCGCGCCACTAATACCTTGCTGCTAATACCAATGAATAAACGGTTATTTCTCACGATTTAGTGACAAGTACTAAGTGACAACTACTAAGCTCGTGTAAGCCTTGGTTTCATGTAAGACTGCGCTCTTCTCAACACTGTGTAGTTATGGAAACAACTACTACATGGCTTTCAACAATAAAAACAAAATAAAACGACAAACCTTTTTTCTATAACTTACTACAAATAATTAACAATCCATTATAGAGAAACATTTACCAATACTTTGAACAAGCACAAATTAACAACAATCTAAAAAATATATCACTTCTCTTAAAAATAATTAAAATAAGTGGATATGGTAATAATATTATTTCTCCTCTTCCTGGTTGGTGTCTCTTTCTTGTTCTCGTATCAAATTCCAGTAGATTCCCTTTAGTTTTTTCAGAGAGTCGTGTGTGCCGATCTGCAAATATTATAATATAGAAATTAATTAATTAGCCATATTTCTAGTAAATCTAACAATTTTTTATTTTATTTATTTTTTATTTTATTTTTTTTTTTAACAACATGGTTTACAGACGAATGGCTATGATGTTCGTTATTGAGTACAATAAAACGTGCAGGAAAAACAAGTTGAACCCATAGCCGTTGGCTCATCGCATACCTAACTGAGCAAGAACGCCCGTATCTAGGGATGCTGATATTAGACTTAGCATATTGCGAGCTGACATGTATGACGTTCGGTTTTATAATTATTATTGGTATAAAGAACATTCTATCTTGCATAATACAAATACACAAGCACAAAGAGTTATACCAACATTTAAAAAAATGTAAAGTAGTAAGAAATTATTATTAAACCCAACTGAAGAAGTTTGATCACATATCAAACTTTCGCAGGCAAATAGAGTGGCTACCCATTAGACGATGTCGGGAATTTCACATACTCGCCCTACTCTTCCGCGTACTACAGTCAAACTGTCCTACTTATTTGTATAATCTCTTCTCTCCGCTATCATCCCATGGTCTCCCATTGCGCTCTCAGGAAAATCTATTTCTGGCTATACCTCAGCATTCATCAACTTTCATGTCTAGGTCTTTCGCAGTGCAAGCGGCCCGTCTCTGGAATTCCGTGCCTTTACCGATAAGACAACTTGAAAACCTGAGCGGGTTTAAAAATTCTTTAGAGACATTTACTCAACTTATGAATTCCCCCCTCCCCTCCCGTCTCCTTTGCTTGTCCTTATATTTCACTCCTCCCTTCAATATCGAGTTGGCATACGTTACTAATCACTGAATTATATTTTATACTATGATGACTTTTTTGTAAGTGTATTTATTTATTACTTGTAAATTTATTTGCCCACATAAACCTTCAGTCACAATAACCCTGGCGGTATAGTCGGTAGATATTGCCACTTGGCAATAGGCCCACCACATTGTATTCTTTTGTGTGTGCAATAAAGCTTTTCAAACAAACCAATATATAGTAATACATAAATACAATAAATACATATTTAAAATAAATATAGGTACATACTAATATAAAATACTAAAATACACAAATAAATTTAATTGATAAACTTCTAGTCTTAAACCTCACATATACGTCTATTATATTTATAAATAAAAAAAATCTAAGTATTTGCTTTTTATTTATTAATTTTACCTAATCAAAAATTCGGTTTAATTCAGTTTTGTCATAGTGGTCCTTTAACAATCAAGCACTTTTTTATTGCTTTTTCAAATGCTACCATGTTAACTGAATTTTGTATAGTAATTTCTATATTATTATACAATGGATCTTATTGTTATTTTAATTAAATGTATTGAGGCATAAATTGACAACACTAACAAGCTTAAATGGGGTCAGTGCCTTATGTGCTTTTTCATGAGTCAAAATAAGAGATAACGGAATAAATAGAGTTTACAGCCATAATTGAAGATAAAGCACTCCAAATTCTTGCGTAGAAGGCTAGTGTTCAATTTTATGAAGGCCAAGGCCAAAGCAAGAGCAGAAGACCAAGCCTTTAAGGCCAAAGCAGAAGACTGGGATGGATGAGGATGCATTGTTGAGATCGCCCCTCACCGAGGTGTCATAAACTATGTAAGTAAGTTATAAGCATTGATTATGTAGTGCAGCAGTTCCCTCACTGGGTTCTGCGAGATCTCCATAAGGGTTCCGCAAATTTTCTCTCGACAACTTCCTTTCATTTGATTGGACATAGATACCCATAAGTAGCTAGAAATGCTATTATAATTTTACTCCCCTTTTAAGTGTTGTGTTTACATGGAAAAAAAACATATTTGTAAGTAGACTGGATATTTTCCCGGACGTTCGACATAAAGTTGAATATCAATATTGAAACAATTTCATGATTCTAAATTCTCAAAGTTTGGTTGATATTTGCTTCGAAAAGTTGACTTGCACGTGCATCAAACATTCAGCCAGTGATAAAAATCCTTACTATTCTAATAAAGTATTCCAAACAATAGACATTTCATTTTAGACAGCTATTATTCTGAACCTCTTTAGCAAATTTGACTTAACATGGAATATGTATCACGACAAGTCTTGACAATGAACTAATTTTGAATTAATAGCCTCCGATTGGGTAAAATTCCTTTACTAGAACGTATTTTTTCAAAAAAATACATGCGGCGCTATGGAAGGGGGGATAGAGGCTCTTACCAAACCTTACCCCCCTCCCCCCCACCCAGTTAAGGGTTCCGTGAAACATAAGCGACTTATTAAAGTTCCCTATCCAAAAAAGTTTGGGAACCGCTGATGTAGTGTATTAGTAGCTCACCCCTACAGGACATTTTGGCAACCATTCTTGGCCATCGAAATGCAGGTGGCGCTGTTAGCATTGACGTCGATAGTAATAACAATTTATTTGGCCATCTATAACAGCATTGATGATTGTTTTTTTTATAAAGGACCGATTGATTATAAACACCCAATAATTTAACCAGTGATAACAATAATAATATTCAATTATTAGTACCATCTATTATATTTTTTATAGGTTAGAATACTATCAATAGTTTGCATTATATCTAGATAGACTAATAAGTCTATCCGAAAAATAAAGTGCATAATTATAACGTATTGAAACTTGTATATCAGATTAAAAAAATGACATCCTTATGTAAATGTCATTATAATAATAGTATTTTATAATTTTATAAAATATACTAGCCGTTTCTTATACCATCTACCATGAAAATTGCCAAATTGAATATAATAATCTATTTTAGAAAGATGAGCGCCATCTACATTTTGCGTTTCGTAGTAAAATACTGGTTTCCATATTCTAGTCCCTCGGGCAATCTAATACACTACATCAGTGATTTCAACCAGTGGGTCGCGACCCCCTGGGGGATCGCGAAGGAAGCCCCAGGGGGTCGCAGGCTATCAAAAAATAAAAATATATTACAAAATGTTTATTTATACAGGGTGTTATTACAGCACGGGCTTTTTTTCTGTGGGTGAATCAGTATAACGTAGTAAGCAACTTTTGATAAAAAATTTTTGGAAAAAACCAAAAAAAAAAATTTTTTTTTGGAAAAAAAATATTTTTTGTTTTTTTTTTTATTTGAAAATTTGAAGAAGTTGACTGTTAAATAAAGGTTTGAGAAGCGTTTGAGCGTGCTGCGCCATCTAGCGGTAGGTAATAAGTCGTAAATAAACAATATCAGCGACATTTTACCAACCGCTAGATAGCGCATCGTGATCATAGCTTTTCATAATATTTAAAAATAAAATAAAAAAAACAAATTTTCAAAAAAAAAATTTTTTTTTCAAAAAAAAAAAAGTTTATTTTTCAGTTTGTTCCAAAAATTTTTATCAAAAGTTGCTTACTACGTTGTACTGATTCACCCATAGAAAAAAAAGCCCGTGCTGTAATAACACCCCGTATAATATGCAAACATTTACAGCTTCGGAAGAGAAATATAGCTATTATGTGTTTTGTTATTGCTTTTACAAAACTTTATGTTGATCTAAGATGGAAACAGTTAAGTACAGCTTCTAAAGTGAAAAATAGTTCTAAGTTATTGCGGATCTCGTCATTGTTTTTACAAAAAAAATATTTATTATATGCTTACAGCTATGGCTGTGGAAGGGAAAACTGTCTAAGGGGGATCGCATATTTTATTTATTTTTAACAAAAAGGGGGTCTCGATCTAAAAAAGGGTGAAAAGCACTGTTCTACATAATCAATGATATAAGCTAACAACATTGACTTGAAATCTCATTCGAAAAGAAAACTGTCTATTTGAAAGTTAGTTAATAAATGTACCTCAGCGATTTGTCCCCGTTGTAAAACAACAATGATGTCTGCATTCCTGACCGTCGAGAGGCGATGAGCGATCACCAAAACAGTTCTTCCTTTGCTCGCATCGTCCAGTGCTCGCTGCACCATGTGTTCAGATTCTGTGTCTAATGCACTGAAACAGAATAAAAAACATCTTCCTATTTCCCGTCATCGCTCAACGGAACCAAGCAAGCTTTGGCCTCTTTTGTCCTTTCGTTTTATTGATGTATACATGTCTACATGTTCATAACTATTATTATTTATTTATTCCGTAGCCGTCGATTGGGGAGGGGGTCGCCCTTGCAGCCAATACGCTGCTGTCGGTGCCGCTGGATCTCGTACTCCATTCACGATTAGCTTCCATTCTTGACGATTTTTTGCCACGTCTCGAGCATCCCTAGCCGACATCCCAAACCCATTTCGAAGCCATAGAATTTGAGATGCGCAAATCGCAGTTTTAGATAATTTTTCTAAGAGTTGATTATTTTTCTGGAAAGGCCAAGATCTTTAAAGAGGTGAAATTAATAGAGATTTAGCTGGCAGGCCACGAGCGCCAACTTCCACCGCATGAAGGTGAACAGTGAAGCCGTTCCGGGTTACGGCATTTGTAAGATCATGGTATTTATTTAATTTGTACTCGTGGTTTTTTGGGATATTTGATTCCCATGGAACAGTTAATTCTACAATAAGAGCCACCTTCCGAGATAGAGAGTAAAGAGTTATATCTGGACGGAGGGCTGTGCATCCGAGACTTTCAGGGAATTTATACTGCTTAGAGACCGAATCAACCTCCAGAATCCAATCTGTAGCTTTCTCAATTATTGAGAAAGGTTTTGTAGTTAAATGTTTTTTGCCTTTAGAGCCATCCCGCACAAACTGTATTGGGGGTTTGGAGGATACTGTCAAACCCTTGTTGGCACGAGCCACTGAGAGACTAATTACCTCGCGAATAACAGCTAGAACTTTGTCATGGCGGTAAGTGTACCGTCCTTGATCTAAGGCCACCTTGCAGCCAACTAGAATGTGTCTAGCTGTGCAAGAGGTATTGCTACAGAGGGGACAAGAACTATCCTCGGCAAAGCTCCAACGAGCGAGGTTACTGGTCACGGGGGAAAACGATCAATGTCATTTTTTTGTGAAATTGAGATACTAATGCCATCTTGTGGCTTGTTCCCAAACAAATCGAAGCATGGATCGATATTGGAAAGAAATATCATAAATCTTTAAATGGGGAAGAAAGCTGTGTGACGGGAAAGGTAGTCAGACAGGTCCAGGGGTGTCCAGAGGTGGAGTACCTCAATGACCCTTCGGTTGACGCTGGAGAGGAACTGCGATGGAAAATCCTGATCAAGGCCAATATCGTCTCAAGGTAAAATGGATATTTGTGATACATGAGATAGCAGGTAAAATATATAAACATGAGATAGCAGGTAAAATGGATATTTTCATCTTTATTTAGAAAAAAAATGCACATTCTTAATACTTCCCTCCTTGTTGGTTGGTGGGCCAGGAAAGTTAAACAAAATGTTTTGTTGAAATAAAATTTTAATTGAATACCGATGCCACCCATTTTAATTCTAGAACTGATATTAAAACGTAAATTGTAGCGTCGGTAGCCCCATTGACACCGGTTCTCGTCGTTGTTACCGAAGTTAAGCAGCGGCGGGCGCGGTCAATACTGGGATGGGTGACCGCCTGAGTGTTTGACAGCGTGACGCTACAAATGCCCACCTAGCAGATTGTGCCAATAGGCAACAAGGCGGATCCACGAAAAGGCATATGCCTTGTGGGTAAAAAATAAAAAATAAATAAAAAATAAAAAAATGCTGAAAATCATTATATTTGACATATTCATTACCATAAACAACACAGACACCTGAATGCCAACAATGTTTATTAGATATAGGCTATTTAAAAGTGTAAATTTGTACTGAAATGTAGGTATTATGGTGGTCTAATAATATAGCAAGGAACTGTAGTCGACTGCACATTTCTCTGCTCAACAATATGGTAGCCAACGGTTTCGTGCAGCTCCATAAGATCCATTGTGGTCTCGGATCGGTCCAACTCACGATTCAACTTCTATTCAGTAGAGCTCTCGCGGATTGTCTCCCGGTGCTACTGGACGGTCTGCGCACCGTTCGGCGACAGCCGGTTGTGCACTCCGGCTAATTACTGAAGGAGTCTGTGGAGTATGGAAATATACTGTTTCCTAAGCAGCGGGGGTGGATGTTAATCTGTTGTCATGCCATCCTTGAAACGACCCGATCCTGAGTGGTATGACAGGCAAAGGACGCCTAGGTCCGCAATAAATTCATATTGAACTACCGCTGTAATACAACAGGTAAAGGCCGCGCAAGCGACTTTGTTTCCGTAACCAGTGGGGAGGACGGAGATATCCTGAAAATTAATTCCAGATGGAGATATCCTTCCAAAACTGGTAAGCCAGGAGGCGAAGTGGGGGGCCACTTCGCCCAGTGGGGACTGGGTCACCTTCCTAGTGCCTCGCCGTAAGGCGGGTTCATGGTTTTGCTGGATGGTAGATTTCCGTAGCATACTTGAATATAACTCGGTCATCTGGTATACAAGTGAAAACAAATACATTCAAATGGTAGAGCTTATTCAAAAAAAAATTTTAAGACATATTTATTACAGAAAATACAATATTTATCCATACTTATTTCCGTCCGATTTTGGGCTAGGAATGGTAGAATACAACAGTTTTGAAACGCGTTGATATATTTCCCTAATTATATTTGCATATAAATTTAATTCAAGGAACTATTTATTTGCCAGAGATACTATGTAAGTTTGAATTGTATGTACCGGTAAATTACACAGCGAGGAGATCGCATCTATTGTTTAATGTGCCGTACCATCGTACAAATATTTTTGTAGACAGGCCAGTGGGAAGGGTTATAGCTCTTCTTAATTCCTTACCCACAGAAATAGACATCTTTTGTATATCCCTTTGGCAGCTAAAAAGGCAACTCCCTGCTATCTCATGTTTATCATAATCTGTCTTTTATTTAGTTTTATATTTTTATGTTTTTTTCTTGTTCAATGTTAGCATTAATTTAGTTATGTAAGTCATTTATTTTTAGAATTACACTCTAGCTTCAATATTCAAGGGCGAATTGGATTCGTCTGTAATGCTCTTGAATAATATTTGAAACTAATAAATAAATAAATAAATAAATTTGTATCGTCACAAAGTCTTCTACGCTCACCTCACGGGAGACAGAACGATTATCATCAATGAAACTTCCTTTGGTGACGGGTTCACCTGTCGTAGTCGACATTTCCAAATGATCGACTATATAAGAGTATAACAAATTCTAAGCAGAGTCAATAGGTGAACGCATGCAACTGAGATTTTTGTTGATATAAAAATTAGTAAATAAAAGTTTGTAACCTTGTAGCTTCATCCAGTATAAGTATAGGCGGTTCCTTGATCAAAGCTCTGGCGATTGCTATCCTCTGCTTCTGCCCTCCGCTTAAAGAGATCCCTCTCTCGCCGACGACTGTGTCATAGCCATTTGGAAACGATTTAATGAAGTCATCGGCATACGCTAACTGCGCAGCTTTATATACCTAAAAAATAAACAAGTTCTGAAACTGCTTTTCTGTACATAAAATGCAGACGTCAAATTCTGAAAATATATGAGGCATTCCATCGTCACGGGTAGGACATTTGCATAGTAAATTATGTCTTAAATGCCTTTAAATTGTACCCAATATGAAATTGTAATATTTCTTTTTGAAGAGAACGACCATCTTGAATGAATAATTTAGCAACCGAACATTAACCCTATTTTATTTAACCCTTGGAGTAAATGGGTATTTTCATGGATGCATTTGTCTCTTTTGCAGGATTTTCGGCGACATCGACGGCGCTCGACTTAGTACTATAACTACGAAACTACTACACCAATCATAAAAAGAACAACTGCGCAATGATTGCATTGAAATTTCGAATATAGAATATTGAAATATCATTTTGTAAAACAATTAGATAATTATGAATAAATATGAGAACGTCAAAGAAGTGAAAAAACAATGGCCGACTTTGGCATTTGCGACGCGACATTCAAAGACCCGAAATACTTTATATACACGATAAATGGTACATCTAATAAGTTTAGGGGGACTATATGATGTTGTAGAAATGGTTTTATTTACAATTCGTTGAAATAAACACCGAAAACTACACGAAAAACGTATCCGAAAACGAAACACACGCTCCGCGGATTTTGACGTTTCGGGAAGGCGGGCGTTCAATTTGCAGCGGTCCGTAATAATATGTTACATGGACTGCGCAGTTGCTGCTGCGAATGCTAACAGAGAGAATTTAATTCTGTACCGATCTGCCATACGCATGAAAGAGACAAAATGCTTTCGATGGTAAAAAAAGAGTTCGAAAGCGCACGCGCCGAGCGGAACCAGATCTGGTCGTATCATACTCAACGGATAATTGTTTCACAACCAGATTTGGTCGTATCATACTCAACGGGTTAATTTGGTGATAAAACTGAAATATTCTTCTGTGACGGGTGAGACAAAAAAAAAACAATTTATTTCATTTTCATTTCTTAGGAAAACTTACAGCTAGTTAAATGAATTAGGATTATTATTAACACTGTTTTACCTGTTGATCAGTAGCTTCAGGCTTCCCGTACCGTATATTTTCCATTATTGTTGTAGCAAAGAGGATCGGCTCCTGATTAATAAATCCAAGAGTGCGACCACGCAGCCATTTTACATCGAGTTGTCTAATGTCATTTCCATCTATAGTGATGCTACCGCCATCGACATCGTAAAATCTATAAAAAAGAAAACACAGCTACGTTTTACTTTCTCGACCCACCAACTGACAACAAGGGAAAGTATTGTGAACATGCAATTTTTTTTGAAGATGAAGATGGAAGTATCTACTTTGACCCCCTTCCCCTCCCCGTGAGACGATTATGACTATTTCCAGATGATTTCTGTCTGCGTGTCACATAGACAGACGTCTATCTGTCTGTGTGTGTATGTCTGTATGCCTGTGTGTATTCCTCTACGACACAGTATAATAACACCCAGTAAGTTTACTCAAGAGTTACAAGGCAATGCGGGAAGAGGGTGCGACAGAAGTGGGGCCAGGGATAAGTCATGTCGCGTCCTTAGGCCCATAGTTACGGAGCTGTGGGCTGTGTTAGTTAGTTAGTTAGTTGTACTGGGCGTTCCTCCGCAAGTCGACATCCAGTGTGCCTATTTTGCGTGTAACGGGGGTAGCGCTATTCCACCAACCCCAGCTCCTCGACGAAAGCCAGCAGGGCTTTCAGGTTTCCTGCTGCCTCGCGCAGGGTGCCTGGAGTCCCAAGGTGTTTTGTCCTGTATACTTCTACCTGTTTACAATCTAGCAGAATGTGTTTTGTGGTTTCTTCCGCCTCCATGCATGCTCTGCACATAGGGCTATTCGTTCCGCCCATGTTGAAGAGGTGTTTGTTTAGTGTGTTGTGTCCTGTTATCAGTCCCACTAGTTTGCGTAGTTGGGGCCTTTTCGTCCTTAGAAGTGTTTTGGTAAGTTTGTGGTTGTATTCCACTACTATTTCTTTGGTTTGTCTGCAGGTGTCTATCTCTTTCCAGTGTGTTTGATGTAGTTGTTTGTAGTGGTTCTCAAGTTGGTTGTTTATGTGCGAGTAGGGTAGGGGCACGATAGGTTCGGGTCCGTATGCCGGTGTGTCTGAGCCCTTACGGGCTAGTTCATCCGCAGCATCGTTTCCTCTTGCTGTGGGCTGTGACGCGCTGTGAGCGCAGTTTGTGTCTGCTATTACTATTACTTTTTTGTGGAGACTTACGAGTCGACACCATATGGTATTCTCAGAACAAATCGGTAGCATAATAGCATCTGCGTCGCAGGGGCACCGTAAATGTGGCCGGGGCGATGCTTCAAGAAGAAGACGAGTAATCATATTACGATTTGTGGAAGCTCTTAAGATTCCTGATGTCATTTGCTTCGATTTCAATTTTGTTCTAAGAGAAGCTACTGTCTGGTATACTATGTCTATGATAGCGCCCGAACCCTTAATCAGATTGAGCTGAAATTTAGTATACAGGAATTATTTGGTCATGGCAGGAGTTGGAAAGATTGTGGTTGAAATCGGTTCACCAAATTGCATTAAACATATCAAACTCAAAACATTGGACTTAGAGACTTGAAATTTGGTACTCAGGTGCCTTTTCGGGCCAAAATCACATTGTGAAATTTTGGTTGGAATATCTGGTATACAAGCTACATTAACCCCTCGCGGCCCGCGGTTTGAATTTTAATGTGTGCCTTACGGCCCGTAAGAAATTCGCGAGTCTCAAAAAAAAGATGGCGTTTCAGAAAAAAAACGATTACTCCGAAACTATCACACCGATCGTCTAAAAAAGACCTGTTTTATGTTCCTATTGAAATTTGCTATTAGATATTTGTAACGTCGTTATGTAAAGCAATAAAGATTATTCATAATTATTAGTCGATTAAATAATCCATAATTAGCGGTCGGCCTCGCCTGGCCATTTCGGGCCGTCTGGGGTTCGACGGTAAATATCAATTCTGGACGTTTCGGGCCGTCTGGTACGCGAGGGGTTAATAATGTTAAACATTCCGCCAGATATTTTAATTAAATATTAATGCCATCTGTTGGCGCTTGGCCCAAACCAGCCCTTAGCCAAGAAATGAACCGCACCACCTGAGACGTCGCCATCGAAACTAACTGGGTTCATCTGACAGCCAAGAGAGGACATTCATTAATTTTATTTATGAAATTTATATTCAGATGAAATTAGCTACTTGCCGGGAATGTCTTGAGGTGACACAACCGATTTTTTAAGGAGATGATGCCCGATTCACGACGTAAAACAATAGAAAATCTATGCAAAACTGTGTCAAAGACGTTGACTATAAAAAGGATCTGCGGCTTGTATCAACATTTTCGAAGGCATATGTGGTGTTTTAAACAATGACATTCGCATAAAATTAGTGATGCTGGGAAGAATGTAATTTTGTAACATAGAAAAAATACTATTTAATTATGGATAAAAATTAGCTAAAGAGGAAACGATGATATATTTTTAAATAAACCATTTCTCTGTTATCTAATATTGTTTTACATATCATTATCTATGTATTTTTATGTAATATGTAAGAAATCCGTTGTGGTAATTATATTTTATGTACCATTATATAGTTTTTTTATTATTTTATTGGTTTTTTTAAAGATTCCAACCCATTCCGCAATAATTGTTTTCTGGCATTTTTGTTTTTTTTTTGTTAGACGTATCTGTATCAATATTTTTGGAAAATATATGATTTTGGAAAAGGACATTTACATCACAAACTGATGAGCTCAAAATCCTCTCCATTTTTTAAGCTTTAAGCTTTTCTCAGTAACAAAAAAAATACTAAATATTCGAACGTTGAACGTAAAAGTTTCCTTAGGAAGCTTTCTTTATAACTCGAAATGGCCTCATTTTTCCGATGAGCCATTAAATTGATATTATTCTATAAAAAAAAACAATTGTAAGGGTACTCTTAACTTATTTATTTTGGGGGCGGGCCAAACTACCTACAGTTTGTTGCCAAGAAAAATGTCAAGAATATTGTCACCAAAGCAATATACTCGTATGTAGGTTAGAAGGTGTTCTACATAACTGGAAAAAAGAGCCCTTACAAAATGTATATTCCCCAACATCATAATTCTTCGGCCTTGCTGCTTCAGATGCCTTTTTTCAGAGCATTTTTATCATCTATCTACCCAACCATATTAAAAAAAAATCGGTTGTGTCACCCCAAGACTTTCCTGACTAGTATCCGGGGAGGTGCGAAAAAACAGCGACATTTTTTACTCTAGTACCCCAAATTTGTATGGCAGGTACCCCAAACGTTGGTCGTAAGTACCCCAAAAACTAATAGGTTCTTCCGATGGTTAACAGAAGCTTCTATGCCAAATTTTAACTTAGACAGATTAAGCGTCTGGGCGCTATCGCGGAAACAATTTTTTCGCCGGGAACCCCAAATTTGTATGGGAGGTACCACAACTGTAGGTCGTAGGGACTCCAAAAACTAATGGGTTCCTCCGACGGTTAACAGAAGCTTATATACCAAATTTCAGCTCAATCCGATTAAGCGTCTGGGCGCTATCGTGGAAGAATACATACATACAGACATACAGACATACAGACATACAGACAGACAGAGATCGGTCTGGAAATAGTCTCAATCGTCTCAGGGAGTCTCAAAATATATATTCCCATCTTCATCTCAAAATTTTTTTTTAGCGCGATCACAATACTTTCCTTTCCGATAGGTCGTCAGGAAAGTAAAAAAACAAGTTTCTTAATTAGAAACAAACCTTTCAAGTAGAGCTGCAATTGTAGATTTTCCGTTTCCAGAGGACCCGACAATTGCTACGGTTTTGCCAGCGGGGATTCTTAGATTGAAATTTTTCAAAATAGGCTGAAAAAACAGAAAATCATCAAATCTCCCACAGCTGGCGACAGACAACTCACTATGACTGTGGCACAGAAACTTGCACCATATACATGCTTGATGTTTAATGCAGATAAATATGCGTAAGGTTCAGTGCTATACATTTCCCGCTGTAATTCGGGTGTATTTTTTATTTTGTGGATATCCAAAAAACTCCACATTTGTCATATATTCTGACCAAAATATTATTAAGTAAATATTATAAGTAAAATATTAATAATTATTATTATATATAACAACATATTATAACCAAAATATCTGATATAGCCAAATATTTTACCAAAGATTTACATGTATGTGATTGAACGCAACCAGCAACATTGCACCTCTTCAATATTTTGAAATAAATTCAATTAAGTGAGTAACCCTTTCAGCAAAGTTATTCCTTAACTGGCTGCATTGTAGGCATCATATACGGATAAACTTACCAAACGCTATCTAGGAAAGTATGATTTTGATAAGCCTGTTGCGGTTCTTAACACCTCAAGCGGCAGGTGTAAATCTTGGCAGTCACCTGTCATTTCTGAGAGTTGAAGGTCAAATATATAGCACTTTAGAAAAACGATCATAAGAAAGAAACTACTAATCATGAAAAGAAGAATTGTAGAATGATCGCATTGAAATTTGAAATATAAAACATTAAAACCTCATTTTGTAAAACAATTAGATAATTATAAATAATTATTAGAAAGTTGGAGAACTGAAAGAAACTCACTTATTCAGCGATATCGACGTTTTATCTCAAAATACGAAATCCTATCTAGAAAATGTAAACACATTTGTGTACGTTATTAGATGCTTTACCAAATCTATTAGTTTGTTTTATTTATTTTCATACATATATCCGAACAGAAGCTACATAATATCCGAAGAGAGGCACAGATCGACTAAGTGCCCCCAGAATACAAACAATTATATTAGGGATTCTAGACTGCGAGAAGCTCGATTGAATAATCGTACAATACAGAATTTATCCGTCTTTCTCACACATATCTGACAGGGGGTGGTTGCACTGTGATGTTGATGTAAATTCAGTTTATTGAGAGCGCGGTTTATCGCGCCGCGCTCGTACCCGTTTTGGGACATTGACTACAATACATAGTAACCGATTCGGGACGTTACTGTCTTGAGAGGTTAAATGACACGAGGCTAAGTGCAAAACTATTATAGGTGGCGAACCCAATAGATCAGCAATGGTCGCAGTGTTACAATGCTCATAAGGACCTTAGAAAATCCCCACAGAAAAAATAAAAAAAAAAATAAAAAAATGATTTTGAAAGGTTGATAAGTAGAATCGGCAAACTTTTTAGTTACAACAGTTAGGGCACTCTTTTCTCTTTATTTTAAGGTAAGTTTATTGATATATTGTTGCCTTGGAGGTGAACTGAGCTAACCCACATCAACTTAGTTTCAAAACATTGGGGTTTCAACATTTTGTGTCTAGCAGAAAAATATATATCTAATATATTCCTTGTTTTCCTTTATTTTTCAACAAAATTTTCAGATTCACTACTTATATTGGACACCCATAAAACTGTTAGTGATTTCTCAAATGTGTTACCTAGTTTTGGAGTTATTGATGATTTTTCAATTGAATCTGTTCAACACTCAAAATTTTGTCAGTTGTTGATTTTGTCGAGTGGAACCACAGTCTTACGTAGCGTCTCCTTAACCCCTCAAGCCCCGATTGGCCGATATCGGCCACAAACTGATTCAGCGTGACGAGTCCGTTTTAATTCTATTTTAATTTAATTTGCTTTATTTTATTACGTTTTATTATGTTAATATGTTTCATTGTAACTATGGGTACAGTGGTTTGGCAGTAATTAATGTTTTTGGTGTGACAGTGTCATAATTCAATTTTTTTACTAATTTTTACTAAAATTATTTGGGACATCAACTTGTCAATCGGCTGAGGGGCCGAGGCCTGAAGGGTTAACTTGTAAATAAAGGATCCTCACCTGTTTCCTTGTCGGATACGAAAATGTGACATCGTAAAACTCAATGTCTCCTCTAAGCTCATGGTATTTAATAATGTCGCCTTTCAGCCGAGGCATGGTAGGTTCTAGATTGATATACTGAAAATGAAAGGATCAACATAGAGTGGCTGCAAAAAGTCTGCATCTTTAAATAAATTTGTAAATGCGTACCTCAAAAACTCTGCTACCGGCGCTAATTCCTTTCACGAGTGAACCAAAGAGCAATGATAACTGCGCCATAGACCGCTGGATTGTCTGCGAGTTGATCAGGAACGCCATCACATCTCCAGGTTTTAACTGGCCGGACGACATCAAATGGCCACCCATGAAGAGGGTGCTTAAAACCATGCTTAAAAGGAAAAAGAAAAAGTGATGAACTGGACTGAAAAAGGGACTGCATTACATAAATTAAGTTTTCTGATGAATCACTTGATCCCTGTGGGATCAAGTGATTTATCAGAAAACTTATGTTATGAACTTGTTTTTCATAACTTCCTTGTGTTCAACTGTAGCAGCACACAAAAACTAACCAAAAATGGACATTTTATAAAATTACTATTACCTCTACCGGAGTTGGGCCCATCATAATACTATTTTTTACACTTCTGGGGGTGAGCAGTGGATTCCGGACTAACGACCGGCTGTGGTAGGTTTAGGACAGCTGTCTAGCCACATGTGAGCGTTCACCTTACCACCCATTCAATCCCCCTTCGAAGCCATAGAATTTGAGATGCGCAAATTGCGGGTTTAGATAAATTTTCTGGGAAAGAGTTGATTATTTTTCTGGAAAGGCCAAGATCTTTAAAGAGGTGATATAGAGATTTAGCTGGCAGGCCACAAGCGCCAACTTCCACCGCATGAAGGTGAACAGTGAAGCCGTTCCAGGTTACGGCATTTGCGAGATCATGGTATTTATTTAATTTGTACTCGTGGTCTTTTGGGATATTTGATTCCCATGGAACAGTTAATTCTACAATAAGGGCCACCTTCCGAGATAGAGAGTTATATCTGGACAGAGGGCTCTTCATCCGAGACTTTCAGGGAATTTATACTGCTTAGAGACCGAATCAACCTCTAGAATCCAATCTGAAGCTTTCTCAATTATTGAGAAAGGTTTTGTAGTTAAATGTTTTTTGCCTTTAGAGCCATCCCGCACAAACTGTATTGGGGGTTTGGAGGATACTGTCAAACCCTTGTTGGCACGAGCCACTGAGAGGCTAATTACCTCGCGAATAACAGCGAGAACTTTGTCATGGCGGTAAGTGTACCGTCCTTGATCTAAGGCCACTGTGAGAATGGCCACCCTTCACTAGACTCCAATTGCTTGTGTGCGAAGGGTGGTTCTCATCATGAAGGTTGCTCCGTTAATGAGAGTCGTATATGTCCGTGTAGAAGAGTTTATTCAGAAGTGAGTCGAAGTCGCCAGTTCTTAACGCCTTGAGTCGTGTTCGCCGTTGTGTTGTAGTTTGGGCGCGAGGTGAAGCCGTGGTGGTCCGTGTGTAGTCGAGGAGCGAAGTGTGTAGTCGAGATATCTGTCCACTGAGGGGACGATGTGCAGAGCGCGGTATCTGTCTGCCGAAGTAATGATGTAGAAGGGCAACTGTCTGCCAAAGGAATGATGTAGCACGTGACAACTGTCTGCCAAAGGAATGATGTGTAGAGGTGTGTAGGTGTACTTGACCACCAAAGGAATGATGCCGATCGAATGAAATGTACTGCGTTTTATAGGGTGATCGGTGATGCAATAGCTACGAGTGGGGCGACGCATGTGTCGCTAACCTGGGCAATATTTGCCAAATTTAGCTGGAAATTAACTGCAGCTGCGCGTGCAAGTTTGAGCGAGTCTGCAGTTTTCTGTTCTGTGAAATTGACTTTTTTGTTGTGGGTATGTAGGGCCGTAGGCACCTACATGGCTCCCCCCTAGTGAAGGGCTTGCGTATGACAATGGAAGGTCTTCACGACAAAGTGACAAAAAAGTGTAAGTGTGACAATTAAAAGTGTGTGTGAAGTTGTGTTCGCGAAAGTTTGGGAATCGTATGTTTTTATGCGAGTGTTTGACAGTTTGAGAACCGTATGTTGTTATGAGTAGCGAAGGCATTTCGTTACAATGTGTTAAAAACTGGCGCTGTTATAAAATGTTGACAATAAGGAAAAATAAATGAATACAATGGACAATGGTTAGTATAAACGCTGACATAATAAAATTCGCTGGACGTGAAACGAGTGAATACAATGCAATATGTTACGCGCCGAACGATAAAAATGATTCGCGCGGCTTAAAAAAATGTGGAGCATATGAATTAATAATAATTTAGCGCGATAAGAATGCAATCTGAGTAATTTCGCGCGCGTGACGTCTGAAGTCCATTGTTTGTTTGTTGCGCATTCGTGTGGACTTCCGGTCTTGAAGTTGAAGATTCCCGATAGTAGCTGTTTTGGAGTGCGGCGCCTTGCTTCTGCGAATGAGGTCGTACAGTTCGGTGGTTTTAGTCAGTGAGTCGCTAAACCATTCGGTCGACTTTCAAATTGCTTCGACTATGACGTCGTATCCATGCGTGTTGTGTGGGAATCGCTTCTGTTGTTGCAAGTGGGATAATATCGCCGATTTTACGCTTTGAATGAGTGGTTTCGCTATACCGTCTATTCTCGGCGTTTTGTAATTTTTGTGGGTGAGTCGGCTTCAGCGTGCTGATTAGCGTAGTCCATTGTTGTTTTTTTGAGGTTGGTTGTAGCGTTTGATTTTTTGTGATCGGGTATGAATGCTGTGGAGTGTGAATTCCATCCGTTTTGCGTTTTCGATGTTGATATTCTTCCGCTGCGTGGTTGTTTCCGTTTCGTAGTGTGTTTATCGATTGAAATTGTGATTGAGAAGGCATTTAGGCCGATCACGGAGCAGCTAACCAGTGGAGAGCGTATACGGGGAGGACATCGCTCACCAAACACACGCTATTCGAAGCGAGTGTTGGTCGAATTCGTATCAGTCCGAGGAATGTGGCTCTTGCCGACGCACGACAGTGATTTTATTTCATTTGCCAAAAAGTAGCTAAAAGACAATGCCTAGTTGTTCAATTAAGTGGTGTGGGAAGAGTACCTCAACCTCAAGTTACTCTAAGAATGGAATATCCTTTCATCGGTAAGTTTTTCAGCTATATTTTTAAAATTAAAAATGATCGGAAAATATATTCCTGATTTTAAATCGCTGGGAACCACTCGTTGATGTCTTTCTTCCGTCTCGCTTTGTCACAGTAGTACTCATGTGCAGCCATCTCACTATTTTGCACGATAGTGCTACATTGAAACTAAAAAGACTCTCAATTTTTATCGATAAATTCGTTAACAAACAAACGTAGTTTTTGATACCTGCAGAACTATAGGAGCATATATAAGTTTACGTAGGTAAATAATATACGATGTGGGTAAAAAAGTATATTCTATTCGTTTTTTGGTAAAATATTTTATTCAACTTACAATGTTTGTATGTAAGTATATTAGTAAGTATGCAGTGTGTTTATTTAGGTCAATTATTGCAAGCTGACTTAGATCCACTTCCTCTTATCCTACGGAGTTGAACTTTTACATGTTGGTTTAGTTACGATAACAATTGCATTTTTATAGTAAGCATGACCTGGATCGACATTCAGGATCAGCTCCAGATAAAGGAATTCTTTAACGGTCAACAGCACAGACATGAAATTTTGTGTAGGGAACTCCTCAATAGTTAGCAGCACACATATGAAATGTTGTATACGCATTCAATTATGATAACCCATTCTAAGAGTCACCATGACATGGCTACTGCTCTGAAGGTTGGTTCCAAACGAGGAAACTCCTCAAAGGTCAACAGCACAGACACGAAATTTTGTGTACGCATTTAATTATGATAGCCGGGTATAAGTTTTAACATAATATGGTTGCTGCACTCAGGGTTGTGTCCTGAATAGAGAACTCCTTAATGAGTAGCAGCACAAACATGAAATATTGTATACGCATTGATATATGATAACCCTTTTAAGTGTCACCATAACATGACTACTGCACTGAATGTTATATACGCATGTAATTATGAAAGGCGGTTCTAGGTTTCACCATGAAATGACTACTGCCATCAGAGTTGGATTCCGAGTGACGAAGGAACCGTTCAACGGTCAATTTCTTCCTTTTAGAGCATTTAAATAAAAGCTTTTAAGAATGTTTTTTACTTTTAACTTATTTAAATACAGATTTCCACATGACGCTGTTACAAAAGAAAAATGGATTAAGTGCACTCACAGAGACATTTTTTTTCCGGGGAAACTAAGTGTCGTATGTTCGAGACATTTTACCGCAGATTGTTTTGAAGAATTGAAGAATAATCGACGCCGTTTGTATAACTCAGCAATTCCTACCCTATATTTACCTATATTGGTAGGTATAATTATTAGAATATGGTTATGTAATCACCTAAGAGTGGAGATGTTAAAAAGTCTAATCTTACAGACACCATCAACTGAAAACACAGCGAACGCCGAAGACCAACCGACTACGTCGAATGGGGAACCTATGGAAATATGTAAAACCCCGGTAATATTTTCTTTAAATTATATGCGTGTATTATGTGTGTTGCTGCCAAATGGCTTACTAGATGGATATATTACTTTTCAAATTTTATAAATCAGCTACATAGTACAAATATATTTTCAGATTGCCTTCGTTCCAAAACTACCATGGCAAGCTTTCTTTTAACGTTTCACATGTTTGTTAATTTTTGGTAGTATGTTAAGTTAAAATCTAGCAAGATAAATTATAGCCACTTCTTCTTGATCCGTAGATATTCTTTCCACGAGGGAAATTCCCAACCATCAATAGCTTATATTTATTTACGTGTAACTTGTTAATTTTTATTTATGCATTTATTTTTCAGATATTCACAGAAAAAGACGACACAAATAATGAAGTTTTATACAACGATTTAACTCCCAGGAAACGAAAAATGAAACGGCAAATCGACCATCTTGTACTTAGTTTAAATCGAAAGAAAAAGATAGTAAAGAAATTTCAAGATCAATCAAGAATTTTAAAAAAGAAAGTTGCTACTTTACATGAAATTTTAAATACTTTAACTGCTAAATCTTTATTACAGAAAGAAAATGAAGACATATTGAAAAGTATAGGGCTAGAAAATCGAGAGTTGCTCAAACGGCAGCAACAAAAATTTAATACAGGACACATACCAAAAACAAAATACTCACAGGAGCTTCGGGCGTTTGCATTAACTTTACACTTTTACTCGCCTAAAGCGTATGATTTTGTGAGAAAAACATTTAGTACATGTTTGCCTTGTACTAGTACGCTCCGAAAATGGTATCAGTCTGTTGATGGACAGCCAGGCTTTACTAAAGAATCCCTTAATGCACTTAAATATTTGGCAAGTGACAAAAGCAACGATCTGTATGGCGCAATTATTTTTGATGAAATGGCAATAAAAAGTGGTATAGAATACCATCCTCAGGGTAAACGGTATTACGGACATGTAAATTATGGTACTACTTTAGAGTCTGATTGCCAAATGGAAGCTAAGGAGGCTCTCGTTTTTATGTTGGTGCTATTGAACGCATCATATAAAATTCCATTTGGCTATTTCTTAATTAATGGCATTAATAGTGACCAAAAGGCATCCTTACTCAATCAAGCTATTACTTTAGTAGAAGAAACAGGTGTTAAAGTATTTTCTGTAACATTTGACGGCTGTCCTGCGAATTTGACCATGGCTAAAAAGTTAGGATGCAACTTTGACCCAAATTATCTGACCACTACATTCAAAAATCCGTACAGAGACTCACAAGTAGCAGTATTTTTAGACCCTGCACATATGATAAAACTAGTACGTAACACATTTCAAAAGTATGGTAGTTTTTGGGACAAAAATGACCAGAAAATATCTTGGCAGCATATTGTTGATTTACATAATTTACAGGAGAAAGAAAATTTGCACCTAGCAAACCGTCTGAGAGCAATTCACATCTTTTTCAAATGCAAAATCATGAAGGTGAGCTTAGCAATCCAAATTTTCAGCAAAAGCGTCGCAGATGCCCTAGCAATTTGTAGGGATTTGCTCAAATTACCAACTTTTCAAGGAGTTACTGCTACGATTACATTTTTACTACTCATGAATGATCTGTTTGACATTCTTGATTCACATGTGCATGGCTATGACCTCAAACGTGCCGTAAATAAAGAAAATGCGGCTTCGGTGATTGACACACTAGACAAGGCGAAATATTATATAATCAACATGTCGGCTCAAATTGTGACAGCAAACACGATAAAAAGGGTAAAGCTTATCGAATCACCACGATACACTGGGTTTTTAGGCTTTTGTATTTGCATAGAAAGTGCGAAATATTTAATACAAAACTTAGTCTTAAGTACAGAATGCCCAATTAATTATCTACCACTCCACAAAATAAGTCAAGACCACCTGGAGCACTTTTTTGGGAGTGTTAGATGTCATGGTGGTTCAAATAATAACCCAACAGCTCGACAATTTGAAAGCATATACAAAAAATTAATAACATATGCCCAAATAAAAAACACCGGCAGCGGAAACTGTGCAGCACTGCACCAAATACCAATTTTGAATTGCACATCTGCAATAGATAAGATCAACATTACTACAAGACTCGAAAACCAGGAAAATATTGACGACATTTACGATATGGAGTCAAATTCTGATGTATTGGATAATGTGATTCAAGCAGAATTCAATGAAAATCTGGACATGTTGGAAGCTATCAATTTGACAGAATATAGCGAAATAGTAATAAAATATATAGCGGGCTTTGTTGTACATTCGTTAATAAAACAAATTAAATGTCAAACGTGCATTGGAGCATTATTGGGTGAGCCTCATGAACAAACATTACAAAACCAAAAAGACGTAAAAGGCAAATTAATGCACGGGTCAACTACAGTTGTAGATATATGTAGGCGATCCGAAGTTCATATCAGACGGGCCATCAACGAGTGCGGTGGAAAAACTTTATCGTCACAACACACGTCAGATTATTTTGTGATATCAGTTTTGAAAACTTTTGTAGGATACAATTTATTCCCTGATATCCATCTTCACCAATTCGATGTCGAGTCTACAAATCATTTGATAGATCTGGCTAAATGTGTTTGTAAAAAGTATGTCGATGCGCGGATAACATTTGTTATGAAAAATAAAGCTAACCCTAAAAATTACATACGTAAAATATACTCGAAAATGATTCACTTTAAAAATCAGTAATATTGAATAATGCCCTACACTTTGTTTCAGAGCTATATATAAAGTTAGAAGGTTATATTAATGATATAAACGTATAGTCAGTAAAAGTAGTGTCTCCAGCACATCACTATTTATTTATGTAGGTATATTACGAATTTTGTAAACAAATTATTCAGAAAAAAAAGACAAAGAGAAAAATCTACCCCCGTGAAATTTCTTGCCACTTCTTCCCCGCAGAAAACGTATACTTTATAGTGGACTTAACGACTTTTAATGATTGTTATATTCTTGACTCTCAATAGGGATTTGTGCAAAATCCTATTTAGATATAATATGTTGTTTTCTTTAATTATTTTGCTAATGACAGAAGTTTATCTGTAAAAACCCTACACCGATCAATCAATAATGCAATACTTATCGAAGTTTCTGCGACACTTGCATTTACAGCATGTTAAAGTAATAAATAGCGCAAACCTCTCGGGTAATACGTTTTCCCCCATTGAATGGAAAAACTTTTGTTATATCCCTTTTTGATACACGCAAAATATGTTTTCGCGTACAAATTATTAAAATCGTTTTGAAAACTTTATAGAACACAAGTTGTTCAGTTTCTTAGGAAAAGCAGCCACCTAATAGGATTTGCCTTATTTCTCTCACATACAAACACACAAATTCACGGGAAAACACACACACAAACACTTTATATAAAACTTTAAACATTGTCATTATGTTGTTATTTATATATAAAACAAATAAAAATGTATATTTTAGCTAGATAAATAATGTGTTTTATTTTTATGTATTTTCGATTCATGTAAACCAACAATACCCTTACTCGAATTTAGTTTTATTTGAAACAAAATTGTTATCGATATCGATATTTTTTAACCGCGCTAAATCAACCCGGCAGCATTGCGTCATCATAGCATCAGCCAACGAGGGTGGCCGCTACCCCCTGCCCCCGCCGTAAAAATCGGTGAGTTAGGTTTGGAACAAAAATACGCCTACGCTCTCTCCACTGGTTAGCTGCTCCGTGAGGCCGATAGTGTCCTTGGTCAGCTGTTGGTCTATACTGGACCTAAGTGCCATTCTCCCGGATGTTGCGCCTGCAGGTCATTAAGCTGCAGAAAACGTCTTACTGCTGTCCGGTGAAGAGTGTGAAGCGATTGTGACGACTTCCTTTCGTAGGATTTTACCTGAGAGTGTATCAATGACGGTTTCGCCTGTACAAGTCCTCAGGGCCGCACATCGTTGTTTTTATAAAATTCGTTAGCGTTCGTTGTTTTGATCCGAGATAAGTGCTGTATGAATGTGGCGTTGGTAATTGCGCGTGCTGATAATGTCGTTTAGCCATGACCGTGGGTGTGTGTTCGTTGATTGTAGGTGCCGAGTATATTTTTAAATAAGTCGCGTGAGTACTTGCTTACTGCTTATTGGTAGAAGTACTTGCGAATGTGTTGCGGGAAATTTGCTTCCGCGGTTGATGCAATGTCTGCATTTTTATTAATCGAGCAGGAATTTCGTCTGCTTTTGCGTTGTTGTCGTTTTGTAGTGGCACCGGTCGTCGTCGTTTGGCTGTTTATTTGCGCTGAGAGGCTTGTGTTGTGTCGTGTTTCGCTGAGTCGTTATGCGTTTTATTGTTTAACTTGCTAGGCATGACCGATGTTGAGAATGCGTATTGTAGTTGGTGGTCATGCGTAGCAAGGATCATTCCTTTGTTCTTGTGCTGATTATACCGCTTGTATCTGTTGTATGTGGGGTCGGGCGATTTCTTTCCTTAGCCATTTCCTTATTCCCTGTCTGCATCGCTCGTGGCATAGTATGCAGAGGATTACTGCTATTAGGAACACCATTATTATGATCAGTACGTCTGATGTGTTGTTGTTAGTAATCTGGGTGCCGGTGATGACTGCCTCGTCCTTGCTCTGTTGTCCGCCCATTTGGATTTTATAGTGCGAAGTCGCTGTGTGTGCGGAGGTTTGAGGAAGGCGTGTTCAGCGGCTTTTGAAGTTGAAGGAGAGTGAACGGCGTGTCCTTTTCAGTGTCGTGGCTGTAGTTTGAAGGATTCCGAAGTGAAGGTTTAGGCGTGAAGGCGTAGGCGTGTTGTTGAAGGTGCGTGTTGAAGGTGCGTTATGTCCAAAGTCGGGTTCACCAATGTGAGCGTGTTCGTGTCAAACGTCGTGGGTCACCAATGTGAGAATGGCCACCCTTCACTAGACTCCAATTGCTTGTGTGCGAAGGGTGGTTCTCATCATGAAGGTTGCTCCGTTAATGAGAGTCGTATATGTCCGTGTAGAAGAGTTTATTCAGAAGTGAGTCGAAGTCGCCAGTTCTTAACGCCTTGAGTCGTGTTCGCCGTTGTGTTGTAGTTTGGGCGCGAGGTGAAGCCGTGGCGGTCCGTGTGTAGTCGAGGAGCGAAGTGTGTAGTCGAGATATCTGTCCACTGAGGGGACGATGTGCAGAGCGCGGTATCTGTCTGCCGAAGTAATGATGTAGAAGGGCAACTGTCTGCCAAAGGAATGATGTAGCACGTGACAACTGTCTGCCAAAGGAATGATGTGTAGAGGTGTGTAGGTGTACTTGACCACCAAAGGAATGATGCCGATCGAATGAAATGTACTGCGTTTTATAGGGTGATCGGTGATGCAATAGCTACGAGTGGGGCGACGCATGTGTCGCTAACCTGGGCAATATTTGCCAAATTTAGCTGGAAATTAACTGCAGCTGCGCGTGCAAGTTTGAGCGAGTCTGCAGTTTTCTGTTCTGTGAAATTGACTTTTTTGTTGTGGGTATGTAGGGCCGTAGGCACCTACACCACCTTGCAGCCAGCTAGAATATGTCTAGCTGTGCAAGAGGTATTGCTACAAAGGGGACAAGAACTATCCTCGGCATAGCTCCAACGAGTGAGGTTACTGGGGTCTGGAAGTGTATGCTGAAAGGCATTCAAATAAAATTTCAGCATCTCTGGCTCCCAGTCATAGAGCATTACCTTCCAGAGCATTGGAGGCGGAATGCAAAAGTCCCCAATTGTTGTCCAATCATTCTGGTAATATCAAAAACAATGTAATTACAAACGACATTTTAAATCATGGCTATTATTATTATTAAGAATATTATTTACATAAAAATGTCATTTTTTAATTTGGTATACAGGTTTATATGTAATAATTACGCACGTTAATGTTCAGATTAATACGCACAATAAATGGCGTTCTATCTAGGTATTATTTCTGTGATGTAATCAGCCTATATGAAAATGCGATAGATGGCACTAATAATTAAATTTTATTATTATTATCATTGGGTTTTTATAATAAATTAGGCTTTTATACAAAAACATGCATTATCAATGTTTCTATAGACACCTGAATAAATTGCTAATAGTTTCACCGGACAATGCTATCAGCGCCACCTGCACATCACCGGCATAGAAGAGTTGCAAAAATGTCCTATGCCATTTAACAATCTAATACCCTATAAAATTAATGATACTACTAACCAGTTAAGGAATAAGTTAGTGCCAGCTTGGAACAGACCCACTCCGAGTCCCAATTCTCTGGCGAGGACTCCCGCCTTCTCGCATTCAATGTCAAACAAGTCTACTTCGGCTTCTTCAGCTGCAAATGCTTTTACCGTTCGAACGTTTGATATCGCCTCGTCGGCAACAGAAGTCGCCCTTTCCATCTGTAAAATATTATCATAATTACTTAAAAGTACTGTCAACACATAATTGGAATTGCTAAAAGAGCCAAATCTACTCTCTATCTAATAAGGCAGGCTCTCCAACATCTATCAATAGAGGTTTTTATCAAGATCTACAAGGAATATGTGAGACTTATTCTTGAGTACGGCTATCAGCTCTGGAGTCCCTACTTATGCAAATATGTAGATATCCTGGAAAAGGTTCAGCGAAGGGCAAGCGAAATGCCAGTGGGCCTGAAGAATAGGAATTATGAAGATCGCTTGGAATTGCTTGGAATTACTACTCTCAAACAAAGAAGACAAAGAAGGGACCTGATTGAGACGTATAAAATTCTAACAGATTATTACGATGTACCTGGACTGAAGAATATTTACAAATTCAACGTCAACACAAATCTTCGAGGTCACAACAAAAAACTTAACCGTGCAAAATTTAAATCTAATCCTCTTAAGACCGTTCTGCAAAATAGAGTGGTGTAAATGTGGAATAAACTACCACTTGAAGTGATTAGTGCAAGCTTTGTCAATCAATTTAAAAACAGACTCGATTTGTACCTAAAAACTTGTTAATATTGTCTATATTATATTGTTAATAATCGTTAGCTTTACAAGATCTGATCTGGACATATCAGCAAAGCTGCCTGTCCAGAATAAATAATAATAATAGTAATAGCATTAATGATTTAACCCGGTAACTCCCTAACATCCCTTGCGGGACCAACGGCCGACTCCCCCAATTTCCAGGTTTTAATTTTTTATATGTCAAATTTCAATGCGATCATTTTACAGTATTTTTTTTTATGATCCGTATAGTGGTTTACAAGTTATGGTCGTTTGTATCAAAGTCGTCGACTCGCGTCGATTTTACGCGCGAAAATGTCGCGGGCAAGTGATAGCTGAATTTTTACTTCGCGAGAGGAGGGGTTAAGATACACTGATGATACTGTACTGTAATCAGGCCTTAGCAGTATTTTTAATACAAGGGTCATTCTAAAAGTAAAGACAGTTTGTTTCTATAGATATATTTATACAAGATAATAGAACAAAACTTATTTTATAATATATATGATACCTTAGCTATTTTTACACGACTGGCCAACAAAAAAAGGGTGTAATGTGTTCAGGGTTCATCTATGTATGTTTTCCGTTTCTTTATTCCACTATATCTATTAAACGCTCGAACTGATTTAGAAGTATGTGGTATTGTTGGAACCACTATGTCATCCCGATTGTCATAGTGTATCTTAACCAAACCTCCAAATGTCGATAAATTTACATAAATAAATTGTGATTAGTGTCAAATGAAACGTCTGATTGAATACATTCCGAAAATACATATATATATATATATATATATATATATATATATATATATATATATATATATATATATATATATATATATATATATATATATATATATATATATATATATATATATATATATATATATATATGTATATATATATATATATATATATATATATATATATATATATATATATATATATATATATATATATATATATATATATATATATATATATATATATATATATATATATATATATATATATATATATATATATATATATATATATATATATATATATATATATATATATATATATATATATATATATCGATATGGAAAAATACATAAACCACAAGAATTTCATAAAAAAACTGTAAAAAATCAACCATCAATTCAGTAGTTCACTTTTTGTAATGGAAGTTGTGTTTTTGATTCCTTTTAATATATTTACTTGTTCCAAGTAGTCGCCGCATAGATTTAAACGTTTATTATTGCGTATCACCAGCTTTTCTATGACATCTGCATATTTACTTACCTCCTTGTTGAACCAGTCATTAAAGTCCTCTTTCGGTTCGTTGTCACGTCCATAGTGATTCCCAGCCAAAGAATGCAGCAGCAGCATGCGGACGTGATAAAGCACAATGTGCATAGGTGTAATAATAATATTATGATGGGCCCGACTCCGGTCGGTGAATTCCTTGGCAGCTCCGTTTGTATTTCATTTATTTATAGTTTGTATTTGAACTACTCATCCTAGAGTAGTTTGTAGTTGTTTATAAACTACTTTTTAGGACAATACCATTGAACTACATTCAATCAAAATATATTTCTTAAGTACAACAGCACAGTGAACTCAGACTTAGGGACGCACAATCCACCGTCTAACTACGCCCACATGCCCTTAAGAGTCGAACGCCTTACCGCGAGGCACTAGGAAGTGAATCCAGCGGGCCGACCTCACTCCCTCACTACCAGACTTGGCCGGATTTTTCTGTCCTCTAGTCTGGTCGCAGGTTCGGAGTCGCTTGCGCAGCCTCTACCTGATTTTAGCGGTAATGCAGTTTAAAATTAACGCCCCTTTGCTCGTCTTTTACGCGGGATAGTGTGGATAACAGCAATAGGTCAACAACCCCCCCCCCCCCCCCGCTGCTTAGGAAACGTATAAGACCGTTTCCAGATCGTACAAAGTTGATTGGCTAACGCCGCACGACTTGCAAACCTTTGTTGTACTATTGGAACAGTTAAGTTGAGGTGGATCTTTAGAATGCAATTCTGTGATTTCATCAATATGTACAAAATATTATTAGGAAATGCGCCCCCAGCTGTGAAGATTTGGTGTAATTCATTGTAAAGTAATGGTACGTCACCTGATCCTGTGCATCCCTAGATAGTTTTCTCAGAAGTGAGCCAATGACTGTTCCTCCAATAACGACAGTTGGAATGCAAAGAAGTGTTAAACCAGTCAACTGTGGTGATATCATTATGAGACTCAGCACTGAGCCAACAATCTGAAAAAATAGAAGTGTTAAATCAACAAATTGTTACAAAATGATTTATATCGGCTTCTCCTACTTCTTCGTCGCTCCCTCGTTGTTGAGGATCGTGGCCACTAGACAACAACAGTTTGCCTACAAGGCTCCTCCACTTCCCCAGAAAGCATTTTCACCAGACTCTGCGGGTTTCTCCTGGCATCATGACCAAAGCACTGCACACAGTGAAGAGCCATCCTACAGAGCCTCAGTAGGATGCCTAGTTCTTCTAGGATGGAGTTTTTGGTGCGGCGTGCTGTCCATGGAATTCCTAGCATTTTACGCCAACACCACATCTCCAGTGCATTGATTTTGATGTGTATCCAAGCCGGCTATCAAATGCTAAAATATTATGAGTTTTATTGTGTCGCTCGAGACTCAAACCCGCAATAAGGCAGCAAACTCTCTAACCTGAGTAGAATCTTTCAGTCTGAAGAGATTCAAATTTGCTGAATAAGATAGGAAATCATCGGAAGATAAGCACCCAGACCACCGTATTTGTATATTCAGTATAAGAAAAAATAGATCGGTTTTATTGCAGGTTTATCGACTACTCATGCTAACTCCACGTTACTCTATAAAATATTAAACCGTCTGCATGGGTCCAAAACAGTCTTAGGACTGTTTTGTGACCTCTCCGAAGCCTTTGACTGCGTAAGTGAACCATGGAATTCTTGTAAATAAACATTTCGTGCGTTATACCACGAGGACCAAATTGTAATTCCAGTTTTTAGAGGCATTCAGAAGAGTGATTTTGTTGTCTTTGAACCAATTACTAACACTGCTTATGCAGCTGTCGATCTTGCCCTCGAGTGAATAGATATTCCTATCCTGTATTAGAAAACGTATCATTGGTATATACTACATGGCACGGCACTAGCTCAGGGATGTCGTTGATAAATATGATAAAAAGAAGGGTCTCAATATAGAACCTTGGGGCACCCCGAAAGTAATATTTTGACATATAGACCTCCAAGCACCGGTGGCTCCAAAGCCATCAGCCACAGTCTCAGGAATAATAATTACTTACTTGAGAGAAAGCTCGGAGTCCGTTTGATATCGTAGCTTTAAATGAGCTTTTAAAATCCTGAACGTCAACCGTCAGTCTGTTAATTAGCTCTCCGGTTCTTTCCACATCAAAGAACGACACATCCTGATCCATTATAGACTTGAATAAATCCACTTTCATCTGATACGCTACTTTCTCACCGACTTCGCTCAGGAGATGGATGTAGGCAAATGTGAACAGAGCCTGCAAATGAGAGAATGCAATTAGGGCTGCCATAGGACACATTTTTTTGGGATCGGTTAGCGATGTAGGTGCCTCATACATGCAGGGCTTTTATATATACATGTCTCAATCCACTTGTTCATTATTAACATTCAATTTGGGGAAGTTATCATATACTTATTTTATTTATTTTATTTATTTATTTATTTGCAGCTGTTATAAAAAACATATACAAAAAAAAACAAGAACACACAGATTAAAAAATAAAACTATAAATAGACAAAGACTATGAAATAAAGCTACAAACGCTGCAAATTAGGGGGTATCTTCAGGATATCTCTTATCCTGGTTTTCAGGACACACCTATTAATTATTGATACATAGGTATATGATTTTTAAAATAAAATAACCAAATCAAATAAATCTTAAAACAAAACATCCAAATAATCATAATCAAATAAATACACAAATCGAAATAATCAAAATCAAGATATTTAACATCAAATAATATTAAAAGAAAATAACGTAATTACATAAATTTAATAATCTACATTTAATAAATCAAAAATAATAAAAATCAAAATATTTAACATTAAATAATCAGGTTACAAATTAATAAATAAACGAAGACAATAGTAATAATCCAATTAGCAATAGTTATTTTAAAATAAAATCAAACTATGACATCCAAATATCTTCCTTTAATAATAAACTTTTAAAGTGGTCCTTAAATACTGCAATTGATTTCGATCGCAAAGCCATTCCCAACCGATTCCATACAACCGCAGAATAATACGAAAAGCTGCACTGGAAATGTGTAGTTTTGTGCTTGGGTATTATAGCAAGTTGTTCACGTGCCCGTGTTGAATGGACATGCCGGTTACGGGACCACGTCATAATCGAGTAAAGATATCGCGGCTGTTTATTGCGTACTACCTTGAGTACAAGGGTCGCAAGATGGAGCTGCCATCTTTTACTCATATTCAACATGGAAGCTTTCGCAAGGAATGGTGACACATGATGACGTGGAGGAATCTTTGGTGATAGTTGTCAATTATTTATGTCCACTTGGTGCTATAGCCTGCAAACTCTTTCAGTGTGATATTTATGAGGTTTACAAATGCATTTTACAATTAATAAATGTTCAATGATGACGTAAACAAGGTCATCTACCCACCTTATGTATGATTGCTCCATCACTGGGTGTGTGCTACCATTGATTATATATGGTATTAGGGTGCCCATAGACGGGCAGCTTGAAGCAATCGTGGCCGACAGCTTCAAGCTGTTGCGTTTGGGCAATCTGCAGTTTCAATACAAAATGCTCGTTCTACATACTAGGACCGCTCGAGCAGGTCACCACCAAAATATGCATTCGGCGTGCTGTCGAGTTTCGCCGTGCTGCCGGCAGCAGAGAGCTGTAGACGAACCGCTTCAAGCAGTCGCCTACGACTGCACGCCCTTCCTTATAGTATTGCACAGTGTTGCGCAACACTGTATAGGGGATGACTTAAAATTATTCGGCATCCTTGACGTGGGTAAATCAGTCCAAGCAAATAAGAAAGTGTTAATAAACATTAATTAAAAAAACATTTGAAAGTTTTACTTTTATTAAAATTACTATAAAAAGCGCTTTTTATAGCAACTACAACTACTTTTATAGTAATTACTCGTACTACGCCATTTTATACGCCCTCGTTTGTGTAATAATAGCAGAAGAGGCAGTCGCGTTGCGATCGATCCTGACTGCTTGAAGCAGTCGTGTTGCAGTCGAAACCAACCGCAACACAACTGATCTCGAGAATTTGCCTACAACTGCTTGAAGCTGTCCTTCTATGGAGGCCCTTAAATTGCGCAAATCCATAGAACGATTTGGCAACCCTACTGTGCCGGCAAAATGCAGGTGGCGCTCCTCGAGCAATGCCTACAATTCAGCGTCTTCGAAGGATTTTGGCCTTCCTTCAAGCGGACGGTCGTCAACATCGAAATCACCGTCTATGAAGCGACGGAACTAATCACGGCTATGTTGTTTCACTTAGAGCAGTACCTCTGTGAACTTTTTGGAGCTCTCGATGCCCTTCAGCCGCTGTGTTCTTCGAATGAAAGAAGAAAATCAACACTTCCCGCAAATGACGATTATTTGGCATAAAATCAGATATTTTCACACAACCAAAAGTATATGACGCCAAAACAAAATCACTAATGTGTCAAAACGGTTTATTTACCATATGTCTAAGTGGGGTTTATGACGTTTTGGATATGTCAAAATCGACCCTTACTGCTGGAGCCATCTATTGACAAACAGCGAAAACTTAGTTAATAGAGAACCCAATAGAAGTTGCTTGGATAGAAATTCAGTTATCTGGAATCCACATGAAGATTATGATATCCTCATGTTAAAAAGAAAACTAAAATGTTTTTTTACGATTTCTACATTTCAAGCAGTTTGTTTATGGACTTTACTGTCTATCTATTACTTAGTCTTTGTGGTGGTCAGCTTCAACACAAATTCGTCGCACACTCTTGTAATATCGTCTGAGAGTAGCTGGGACTCTACTGATTGGCTGTCAATAGTACGGTAGGTATCATTACATATATTTTCAGTACGAATAATCGTATTAAAGTATCAAAACAAATAAATATTTACCTGACTTAAATATAATGTTACGAGCTTCAAAGCAGGATATTTGATGCATTCCAAGAAATCACTAGACCTCCCAGCTTTCAAATCGGCTAGTATATTCACGATGATTCCAACCATGTGGGGTATGAAGATATTGAGAGCAGCCACAGCCAACGCGGCCTGAAATATTTTATTATTATTACTATTTATTCTGGACAGGCAGCTTCGCTAATATTATGCCAGATCAGATCATGTAAAGCTAGTCATAAATAATATTAAAAAATCTTTAGATAAAAATTATTTAGCAGGGAAAGGCAGCAGGAGAGCTATTTCACAGTCAAGAAATTTTCAATCGGAGGTTTGGAGGAGACCCTGCAATTTAATACGAACTGTTCCATGGGAATCATATATCCCAAAATACCACGAGTACAAATTAAATAAATACCATGACCTCGCAAATGCCGTCACCCGGAACGGCTTCACTGTTCACCTTCACGCGGTGGAAGTAGGCGCTCGTGGCCTGCCAGATAAATCTTTGTTTCACCTTTTTAAAGATCTCTCCAGGAAAATAATCAACTCCTTTCTAGAAAAATTATCTAAAACCGCGATTTCTGCATCTCAAATTCTATGGCTTCGAAGGGGGAGTAAATGGGTGGTAAGGTGCACGCTCACATGTGGCAAGACAGCTGTCCTAAACCTACCACCGCCGGTCGTTAGTCCGGAATCCACCCTTCAAATCCCAGAAGTATAATAATTATATATGATGGGCCCGATTTTTGGTCGGTGAATTCCATGGCAGCTCCGTTTGTATTTTATTTATTGTGTATGTGCAGTTTATCTCATGATTCACAAAAGAAGTATTGGTATAAAAAAGACCCTTAAAAATTATCAAAAAAAAATAATAATAAGTTTACAGGAAATTTTAATTACATACAGTAGTTGATTAAAATAGACCAGCGATGCACAGACTTTTTCTACTTGAGGGCCGCATCACATTCTTCCAACTAACGGAGGGCCTATGAAACAATGTTATGGTTATGGTCTTCGAATAATTATTTATTTTCTGCTTCTTTGAAAATTTGGATCATTCAACCTCGCGTGTATCAATGTCATAATAATAATATAAAATATATCAGTGCCAATACATTAGTTAAAGAATGGAAAATTTTAGATTACAAATACGTATCATTGTTATCCATATTACAGTATAATATACTAGGAATAACATGTATTCTATTCTATTATCTAACTAAGAATATTCTATATATCTAACTAAGAATACATTTTATTCTTAGTTAGATACATGACATTGTGTAGAAGACACAATTTTTTGTATGTTAGGGGTCACTTTAGTAGTGGCTAAGCGCAAAATGCCTTCAAGATTTTCGTTGTTAAGACGATTTCGGTTCTTACATTTATTAGCATTATTCATTATTGAAAATGTTTGCGAAGTGCGAACGAGACGTCGAAGCGGTGAGGCGCTCGGCGAGCGTGCACAGTTTTCTACCTATGTATATTGAAAAATTATTTTTCAAATAATTTCGAGGACGGGGGCCGCCCACAAAGTGTCGGCGGGCCGCATGCGGCCCGCGGGTCGCGGTCTGTGCATCGCTGAAATAGACCCTTTATTCGAAAAAAAAACCAATTATCTGAATTTTTGATTATCAGAATGGGGTTCGGTCCCAATTGATTCGATTAATTGGAGTTCTACTGTAATAATATTACAATGAACCCGACTGTGAACATTCAATTCTGCCTGGTATATACTTATTATTATAGTCATTAAAGTGTTTTGGAACCATTGCGTTTTCTGGATGTTAATTTTAGCCGCAGCCAAATATGAAATAACACTAAACACTAAAATCATAAAACGTGAAATACTCACCACAATAGCCCCGACGAGATACCACCGATGCGGCCACAGATACTTCCATAACCTCAACCAATCGAATGTAGATTTATCATTTTTTTTCTCCCGTCCGGCAAGACGACCGATCGCCTTGCATTCAGCAACATACTTATTCGATAGGACCTTTGCTATCGTACCAACGCTGACACCGATGCTCACTTTCCATGGGCATAACTTAAATATATTCAAGGCACTTGTATCACTTTTCACAAAACTCCTATTCCTAATAGTCCTGAACGGTTGCACACTCTTTCTGAAGAGACTCCTACTCGCTTCTTGCGCCGGAAATTTCGCAAAATGAGCATAATTTGCGACATAGCTGTAGCTGCAACGTGTAAATAAACATTATAGCATATAAATATACATATTCAAAGAAAAAGTACGGAACATAACCTTGGTTTCAAGTGAAAACATGACTGATACTGAAACAATTTCCACATTTTAACGTATTCAATAACACGTATACACTAATCTTGTCGCATATTTTAATAATCAACCCATAGAGTCATGCTTTTCATTCAGTATAGCGGAAAAAAACAATAAATTATGCGTTTCTAAATTTTGCCCACTTGACTTTTGACTTTTGGTTTGTGCTTTTGGTTTGACAGCAATGGTTGCGTTCAGCCAGGCGCCGTTCGGTGTAGACAGCGCACTTTATTAATACCGAGTGTACTGGATTGCACGCGTAGGTGGTAACACACGTCTTCCAAAAAAGCGCTACTTGAAGATTTTAATATTTTGGGACACTTCCTCATCGACTTATTAGGTGCAAGTTTATTTAGGAAGAAGCATAGTTCCCTGGACGCGTTTGTAACACAGCATACCATTATTATATTACTTAGCAGCATACTAGAATAGACCACGAGACCAACCTGATAAATCGTTATGCCCGAGCCACACTAATGGGAAATGCCGTTAATAACGGCGACTATGGGCGTTTTATTGCGATAATTAACGGCCTTTCCCGTTAGTGTGGCCCCGGGCAATAAAGGAATAGAAAAAGAAATCTGCATATGCCCCCCCCCCCCCCTCTCTATCCTTGTTTAGTAGCACATGCGGGACACACGTAAATATATACCGAGTGCAACGCTTCGACGCCATAATAATGTCTGCTATGTGAGTTTGAGATTGAATTTAATTGAGTTTAAACTTAAGCTTTTGTTTTAGCTGTTTCAATTTAAAATATTATGATAAATAATTCGGAATTAAATAATTCCGAATTATTATATCCAATTAACCCCTCAAATGAATGGCGATTAGCTCGGGTTGCCTACGGCAAAATGTATATAAATTTATATTTACATTTACATTTACATAGAGCGGGGTTTACTATAGAGCTATAGCATTACTATAGAGCTATAGCATTACTATAGAGCGGATTACTATAAAGCGGCGCACATTTACATTTATATTTATATTTATATAAATTTATATAAATTTTGTATACATTTTGCCAAGGCATCCCTTAAGGGACGCCTCACATTTGAGGGGTTAAAAAATGATAAACGCGCATGCGCGACTACCAAAGGATAGAGGAGGCCCATTTTCAAATATCTCTTTCTATTCCGTTATCGTATTCACTCACAGTCCACCTTCGTACTACCGCGGTCTATTTTAGTAGAACTGTGGTTTATAGCGATGTGTAGCGGTCCGTATCGGTCCTTATTTGGTCACATAATGGGATTTAATATAAGTACATATAAATAATATTTTGACTTAAACGATTTGTTATTGTCTTAATTTTGTTAAATTTTCTGTAAGTTCTTTAAATTTGTAATTGCACATCTTGGTTTAAATTTAATTCGAATATTTTAGTATATATGTTTCTACAATCTGTAAAGATTTTTGAAAATAAACTTAACTATGAACTATGAAACTATGATTTATTATTTAAGGAATTCAAAGTTTTAAACGTTAGGTTATTGGAATTCAAAGTTTTAAACGTTAGGACATGCTAAAAATATCTTAATTCATCTACGTACGGAAACCATACCAGCAAAGTCGCAACAAACATTAACAACCAGGAGAGCAGCTGGAGATTAAATGAATGTTGGAGAAAGAAGAAAATGTACTGAGAAAGTTGGAAAGGAAATACGGAGAAAAGTTGTTCTCATGAATCTCATGAGAACAACTTTCTCAGTACATTTTCTAAGAAATTTCTCGTCCATTGGCCCAAAAATTTATAACACACTCCCTGTTTGTACCTATAAAAGAGACACATAATGAGCAAGTCTTCAAAAATGAGTTATTAAAGAAGTGGCTGCTAAGCACGTAGCAGCTAACCAGTGCTCCGTGCTGCTAAGTGATGGTAACTCTCTTATAGACAAAAAAAAATCAACTGAGTATTTGTTGTTGAATATTTTTACACACATTAATGTAACTCTACAGTGAGAAAAATGTTGGATTTATTCTTACATTACCATTTTGTTATTACGGTTTTATACTGAATAACGATGTTTCAATCGTATTTTGTTGAATTACAAAGAATTTTGTTGCAACTCCATTACTCGATTATATGTATCAACATTTTCAGTACGGTTAATAAGAGTAGGTATACTGTAGTTTCAACATGATTCATATGTCCGAATATAACATAGGTACATGCTATCATGTTACAAGCGAGATCCTAAGGTCGCGACGTAATGAAATAACATTATGTTTTAACATTACGGCCAGGTAACTACCGTCACGCCAACACCGTTACGTGTCATGTTAATTCAAAGCGTATGGACCACAGTCCGAGTTATATAAATAAACACGCGTATTTCCGCGAATTACATCGTTATATTTTTCTCAGTGTATATTTTAGAATGTCCGCCCAAGCACAAGATTTGCTAAGTTGGGCGACAACGATCAGTAAACATAATTTTATAATTGATTTTAATTTCTTGCTGTATACTTGTAAGTATATATAACTAGCTGACCCGTGGCCACTTCGTTGGGCGGTAAAACTTTTTACTTGTGATGAAATTATGAGTGTGGTTCGGTTAGTACTGAGTGCTATGATTTATTTCCTGACTGCCAAAAGAAGGGTTATATTTTTACTGCATATATATGTACCTATGTATTTGCATGCCAATTTGACTACATTACCGTTATTTGTGAGTGTCTTCTTGTGAGTGTCTTATTTGTGAGTGTCTTATCTCTTTAACCATTTATGCAGTAAAAGGAAAATTATATGCAGTAAAAGGGAAAAGTCTTTCGTTTTAAGCACTTGAGACGATAAATTTACTTATTTTGATATGAATTCATAATTGTTGATAATATGACCAATAAACATGACCTAACGATTTAAATTATTTTTTTAATATAAAAAACTACTTTTTGTGACTTAAATATAAAAGTTAGACATATGCTGTCGTCGACTTTTTGTAGGCATTATCAAGCTCTACAACTTTTCTCCAGAACTTAATCATATATCTCTCATCGTTAAGGCATCGTTAGTTAGAAACGTTTTCGTTCGACCGTTTTTTCTTCGACTTACTTTGCAAATCCGACTACCACGAAAAAGTCTTTTCATTTTTCGGATTAGTATATAGCCTATGACACTCACAAATAACGTGGCTTTCTATGGTAAATGAAGTTTCAAAATCGGTTCAGTAGATCCAGAGATTACTTCCTACAACCTCACAAACTTTACCTCTTTATAATATTATTATAGACAAAGACAACACAGTAATATTTCAGCAATTGATCCGACGGAGTGGTGTTTTCGGGTTTAGGTAGGTAGGTACATGATGCCGATCCTTGGCTAATATTTGAGTGGTTCAATTCAACGTGTCTTTACTTAAGTTGGTAGGTAAGTATTGTAACAGTAGATAACGACGGCAAGCGAGTGCAGGAGTAATATTTGAGGCGACCACAGTGCGGCTTGAGAGTTTGCGGGTAGGTAAACATCGTTTGTTCTTTGTAGGGCGACACGACACCGAACGGCGACACAATAAGCAAGCATTCCTATAAATAGAAACCGCACGGCGAGAGTAGGTACCTAGCTGCCTTAGCGGTGGGCGGGCATGGATTTCAGACAAGTCGACTTGAAGTCGATTAAATTAAAGCACCAGGTTTCATAAAAAGCAAACCTGTACAAAAAAATATTCCTTACGGTTCCGAGTAGAGTATGAGAAGTGGCAAGGTGTGATGGGAGTTACATGCATTGACATATAACTACTAGACCCCGTGACCAGCCTGAGAATGCGCCAGCCGAATAGAAAGAGACAGCAGCATATAGTACCCCCTCCATCCTTGTCTAGTCGTGCACGGAGACACGTACATATATCACTAATGGCAACGCGTTTATATCACTATGGCAACGCTTCGACGCCATAAGTCTACTATGCTATGGATAAACGCACATGCGCAACTAGACAAGGATAGAGGGAGTCTCATATGCCCCTATCTCTTTCTATTCGGTGAACGCATTCACTCACAGCCCGCCTTCGCACTCCCGTAAGTAGGTTTGTTACATGGAACTACTCTGAACTCAGGAACTAGATACTCTGTTTTGTTACATGGAATCATGTAGGTATAATAGTGAGAAACAGGTTTTTCTTCCGACACCCCAACCCTATTTACCTATCCTTGTAAGTAGGTACCTATCTTAAAACAACAAGATGAAATTAAATGCAGATAGATGATCACAACGACGACGCTCATCTAAAATTCATTAGTAATTTTGTCAGTAACTTTATTGATTATATAGGACAGGGCTGTACAATATGAGGCCCGCGGGCCGCATGCGGCCTGCGACCTCACTTTTTGCGGCCCCCCGAGTATTTTGAAGAAATGAAGGATTTTGAGGAAGTTTCAAATTTAACTCACATAAAATTCATTGGCACAATAGCAGAAAAAATCGAAAATCGATTTAGTGACCTTAAAAATTCGAAAGAGAGATTTCAGTTTTTACTCAACCCTATATAATTGTGTGATTTGCAATCAGATCCTTTTTACCAAGGAAGAACTGACACTGGATTGGCTTTTTGAAGTTGGGTTTTGGAAGTTGGCAGCACTGGGCTCAATGCCGTGAAGCACATATTTTTGCAAAAGTATCTTTTCCAACATGAAATGTATAAAGTCTCTCTGATGTCACTTACTCAGTTGCTTCGTTTATCAACAACAAATATTAAAGTTAGTATTGATGCATTAGTTATTGAAAAGAAACGTCATCAAATACCCACATTTTTTTTGTAATTTTATATATTTTTTATAAATTAAAATAATAAGACAATGCGTTTTTTCGTTGTATACCCTGCCTACTATTTAAAGTACAGGAGCCTCGGATAGCGTTTCTGTATACTCTCCAACCTGGATATGTAGCTATTTTTATAAGGACTCCATATTCCGCGTTTACTTCTAATCTGCTCCGAATTACGGAGTTGAATAGTAGGCAGATGACAAATGTGTTGTTGCACTGCCTCATCTTCAGCATTACAAAACCTAGCAATTTGTAAGAATTATCAATTAGGGTGTAAATGTGCTGTCTGTACCTATGTCAACCGTGAGTTGTTGTTTGATTCACTCGTGATAGTGCGTTGCAATGTCATAAATATGTACCTACAAGCGGGGCATCACCCCGCGAGTCACCATGATAGAACATTTTCCGGTATCGAAGTATAGTTTGTGGTTTATGCTCCAAAAGTAGGTATACCGCTTCTATGTCATCTTGCAGTAATGCACAGGATTGCGCGAACCTATTTGAGCGGTTGCAGATGCGCGGAGCAGAGTTGATGAGCGAACTTAATGGATACCCACCCTTACATTTGACACTGAACACGATATATTTATGCTAATTTATTGAAATTTGGAGATTTGAACATTTAGACAACTATTTACTTGATATTTGACATTTAAGGTTTGAAAGTTATCCTATGACCCAGGACGACGTACCTATTCTAAGTTGGGTATCCATTACGTTCGCGCATCAACTCTGCTCCGCGAATCTGCAACTGCTCAAATGAAGACGGTGCGCGCATCAACTCAAGAACAACGAGTGCTCCACAGTTTTCATTCGAACATTGAATGATCATGTCGCCAGAAATTGATTTTTAAATTTATCACCCTTCGGTTCCCACAGCACTATAATTTCGGTACACCTCGATTAGATCTAGACATTTCTCTTCGACCCACTTCATAGCGATGGATTCGCGGTTACTCAACGTCGAACGTCATGCGCGAGACGTATATCCACCAACGTATCACTTTGCTCGCGTCCGCGAACGCACTGCGCATCACTTTGTGTTCGCGCATTTACCGCCACCGCTCGGAGCGCTCGCCGCGGAGCGTGCAACGTTGCACGCTTCAGAAGCGCCAACGTATCCACTAGTGGAGCAGTTGCAGGTGCGCACAGCAGAGTTGGTGCGTCAACCTAATTGATTATACCCATCCTAACAATACAGCATCGTTCTAAATCGGTTCAAGCTTATAGAAGTTGTAATGGAATAAAAAAACGGAAAACATACATGGATGAAACCTGAACTCATTACACTTCTTTTTTGTTGGGCAGTCATGTAAAATGGAAATAATTTGCGTAAACTTATTAATTTTAATTATTATTTACAAGTTCATTTTGCCACAAATTCTTATCACTGTACTTTTCGAAATCCCAGCTGTAATTTTAGTTGTAGGTAAGTCGTAGGTAGGTATTTTGATAACTTTTCGTCATTTTTGAAATCGGAGTTATCGGACGGGTTGTATCGGAGCGAAACTACTGTAGCTGTTTAGGGTAGGTAGGTATACAGACAGGGTTACATGCAAGTGAAGTAGATTTGTCACATAACATATTTATGTAAATAGCAAAGAGGAAAGGAAGGCAAAATTGGCAAATCGGCATCTCCTGTAGTCGTATATTCTCCTGGTAAGATGTCAGCAAGTCGACTCGCGAAAATCGCGATTCGTGACCGCCCGCCGCTCAAAGCCGCCCAAATCCGGCCGGGGGTGTCGGTGGGGGGTGTCATCCCGTCCCACCCCCGGCCAGCCGTGTCCCCAATGTGTACATTGTGCAAAATACTATTTGCATAACGGGACATAATGAGATCTGTAGCCGAGCCCCGCCCCCCTTTGACATGTCGGCTTCGCGTCGCCCCGCCCACCCGACCGTCCCATTGGCCGGCAGCCCTCGCCCCGTCCCGCTCGCGCGCCTCTCGCCGTCCCGCTCGCACGCGCCACTCGCCCCAGGGATAAATGTTTTCCTTGGAAAGGTATACCGGAGTTTTCCGCGAGCGCGCCTGTGTTGGTGCGGGCGACATTGTAATAACCACAGACGGGAGATACTCACGCACACAATGGCACGGGAGGAACACAAATTCTCTTTATCAACGCTTTGCCTGCCTGCCGCTGGTGCCGGCGGAGGCTTCTCAAACCTCTTCGAGCCGCATGAGCACCTAATACTTTTCTATGATTCAGCCTTTAACGGCGTTTTACACAGTTTCGAGAATATGCTTAGAAGAAAATACGGTGACCTATCTGAAGTAATAATTTAGTGTATCTCAGAATAAACAATAATTTCACAAATAAAGTAAGTGTAAATACTTTTCTAGGATTCTGCCTTTAACGCTGAGATTACACAGTTTTGGGAATACCTATGCTTAGAAGAAAAATACGGTGACCTATCTGAAGTAATAATTTAGTGTTTATTTATTTGAGTACTTTATTATCACCAATTGAATATCTCAGAATAAACAATAATTTCACAAAGAAAGTGTATGAATACTTTCTAGGATTCTGCCTTTCACGTTACGTTTACACAGTTTCGAGAATATGCTAAGAAGAAAATACGGTGGCCATATATTATCTGAAGTTAATAATTTTGTGTTTATTTTTTTTAGTAGCTACATTATTAATAGATTGAATTTCTCAGAAAAAAACAATAATTTCACAAAGAAAGTGTATGAACCCTTCAGATTAAACTGTTAGGTGAATTAGGCTGATAATATAAATATTCTAAATTCACAAGAACCTACCTATAGTTTTGTATATATAATTCAAAGTTTTGATTTAAAATTAATTTTATGTAAATTTGTTACGATTTTTAGTTTGAAATTTTATTGTTTTTTTTAACTGTCTACTAATTTTCTTATATATATAAAAATGAATCGCCGGGCTGTCTCGCAGGATCTCGAAAATGACTTAACCGATTTGAATTATATTTTTTTTTGTTTTGTTTGCCTTGATTCAGGGGTGGTTTATAAAAAAAAATATTTAGGAAAAATTAAAAGAAACAACTGACAATCGAAAAATTCGAAATTGGCCATTTTGGGAAATGGGCCACTTTCAATAGATGGCGTTCGCGGCGATCCTATTGCTTGACAGCTGCGCCATCCATAACTGTTATTCATTCCGTGCGATTGTGTAAAATTTCAAAAAGTCGAAAAGTCGAAAAAGTCGAAAACGACGGAAAAGTCGTAAAGTCGAAAAAATCGAAAAAGACGGTAAAAGTCCGAAAAGTCGAAAAATGCAAAAAAGTCGAAATAGTCGAAAAATTCGGAAAAGTCGAAAAGTCGAAAAAGCCGAAAAAGTCGGAGAAGTCGAAAAAGTCGGAAAAGTCGAAAAAGCATTTAGGTATATTTCATAATGCAAATTAATTACATTGAATTTATTCTAATTACAAACGACTTTCATTTCATCACAAAACGAAACTCAAACCGTATATGGCCATGATTCGGTCATTTATAGATTTCAAGGAATTGGATTTGGAAGGTTGATTAGGATAAATAAACGCTTATGAAGAGTTACAATCAAATCAACTTTAGGTGGTACGAAGTTCACCGGGTCTTCTAGTGTAATCAATAAAATAAAATAACAGCATTAGGTATAACTAAACATATTTTATTTTTTGTAAAATGAGAGATTTAAAGATTTTTTTTTCAAAATTTCATTGAATGATGAACACAAACAAAAGTGATAAATATTAAATAGCAGAAGAGTTACTTCTTTACACGGCCTTATCTTTTTACACGTCTGCCCAACAAAAAGGTAGTGTAATGTGTTCATAGTTAATGTACCTTATATAGGTAGATATGTATGTTTTCCGTTTCTTTATTCCACCATAACTTCTAAACGCTTGAACCGATTTAGAAGTGTGTGGTATTGTTAGAATCGTTACGTCATCCCGGGTGTCAAAGAGTATCTAAACTGCCCAAACGTAAAAAAATGTGTCGAAATGTAGAAATTTCATTAGGTAATTAGTATAAATACCTACATCATATATAGTACCTATCTAGTCTAACTGAGTAGATTCTGTAAATATACCTACATATATTTATGTGGATAAATACATAAACAACAAATATATTATAAAAAAACGTTTTATTGCTTGAGCACCGAGGGCAGCCGACTGCGTGCGGTAGCGGCGGTCGGCGCGATGCTATACTTAAACGTCGCGAATGGCTCGCGGTCGTCAGGCTAAATTGAAGCCCCGCTAAAGGGCAATTGCTAAGCGAAAGACGTCACAGGCTCGCCGACTGACTCTTAAAACTCGCAATCGTCTTTAAGCACCGGATATTTACAGAGATAACAAGCTTCAACTAGGCCTAGCGGAGCTTCCGAAAATTGTGTTTCAAAGAATATTGTTTCAACGGAGAATTTTATTTTCTTAAAAACGTTTGTTTGTTTGTTTATACTTTTTATTGTGAAATGTCACAATGGGCGGGTTTATTGTCATATGACAATCTCTTACAACCAACCCTACTATGACGTGTTATATGTATGCGTGCGTGTAACATGTGTGTAAGTGTGTGTCTTGTTATTGCATTCGATCGACAGAATTGAAAATGCAATTCCGTTAATTTGATTCAAACTGAAAATGGTGACCCAGCCGGGAATCGAACCCGGGACCTTACAATGTAAAATCAGGCCACCTAACCACTATGCCACCGGGCCGTGGTTACCAGTTTTTTTGTTATTAATTATTATAGGTAAATACCTACAGTAGTTAACTTTTAGTCGACAGCCGTGTTTAATATTTTTTACATGACTGCCTAACAAAAAAGGAGTTTAATGTGTTTAGGGTTCACCTATGTATGTTTTACGTTTCTTTATTATACCATAATTTCTGAAGGCTGGAACCGGTATATAAGTAGGTATGTGGCATTGTTAGAATGGTTATGTTATCCCGAGTATCATAGGGTACATTAATGGTTAAATTATCGGGTTTTCATAATCAATCCATCATCTATAAAAAAACATTAAATACACTGAGAATAATATTGGATTGATTTTTACATTACTATTTTGTTACATTACATTACTATTTTATGTAGAATAACGATGTTTTAATCGTAATTTTGTTGAATTACAAGAAATTTTGTTGAAACTGCATTACTCGAATTATTGTAATAATTATGATTAATGATTAATAATTAATGATTAATAATCAGATGTATTCGCAGTTCACGTATATCACATATCGTTGCCTTAAAATTATCATTCGATAACTCGAAAATTGAAATTTTAAAAATAAGCATGCTGGAAAAATGGCAACTCTGTCGTCTCTTAAAACTACACTGAGATAAATATTAGATTGGTTCTTACATTGCTATTTTTTATTATGGTTTTATATAGAATAACGATGTTTCAATAGTAATTTTGTTGAATTACAAGGAATTGTGTTGAAGATCCTTTACTCGATTATATTTATCAACATTTTCGGTACGGTTGATACGGAAATAACAGTAAACTGTTATTTCAACATGATTCATGTGTCCAAATATAACCTTACGTATACTAACCACATGCTATCAGACAAGCGAGATCCTGGAAAGTCGCGACATAATGAAATAACATTATATTTTAACAGCATTGTAACTACCGTCACGCAACACCGTTACGCGTCATTATAATTCATATGTATGGACCACAGTCCGAGTTATATACTTTATGCTTGTTGAAAAATGCGTATTTCCATGTACCTACTACATCGTTATATTTTTCTCAGTGTATTAATATATTTTTTGATGACCAAATAAATTGCTATTAGATTCGCCGTCAATGCTACCAGCGCCACCTGCATTTTGCCGTTGCCTAATCAGAAAATGAAGTTGACCAATTTAATACTACCTATATATAATCAATGGTTTTAGATAAAGTTATTTTGTATTTGGGATGCTATCAGCATCGACCGCCACAGATGTGCCACATTCTTTGTATATCAAATACAACTATATCAATCATATTTTTAAAGAGTAAATTTAGATTAATATTTGTCTTACATACTTTTTTGTATTGGGATTTATTTTATAATTATTGGTGACTACTTTATTTATTTATTGATTATTATTTATTATTTATTAATGTATTTATTTTTAATGATTATTTTGTTTTAAACCGTTATATATGCATAAAACATATTTTTCTTAAAATTACATTTAAATTGATATAAGATGTGTGTCTTCCTTGTATCAGGCGCTTCCTTGTTTGGAGTGATATCGAATCCAATATGTTTAAAGAATTCTTATATATTTTGTTATATAAATAAAGACATTCATAATAAAATTATTACCGATACTTGGAAAGTAATTATTTATAACCACTTGCTACCTATACAGACAACCGAGTGCCAACGAAACGAAGATGCTCAGGTGGGCGGGAGGTGTCACTAGGCTGGACATAATCCGTAATGAACGCATACGAGGTAGCTTCACGATAGTATCACCTAAAACCGCCTACGCTGGTATGGACATGTGTAAAGCGACGACTATGTGGTACAAATACTCTGAAACTACCCGAGCAAAAGAAAGGAAGAGGCCGCCCGCCGCTGACCTGGTGGTCCTACATCGAAAGAGACCTCAAGAAAGGCAAATTGTCCGAACCGACAACCCAAGATCGTTTGACTTAGCGTAGAAAATAATGGGAATAAGAGAGGACAAAGAAGAGAGACAGACAATAAAGTGCCAACTAAAAATTCCAAAAATTAAAAATGACAAACAATATAAGCGCATAAAAATTTCATAAGTTCACGTAAATTAGCAACCAAAATCTCCTTATCTACAGTAATTACACTAATTGTTGGCAGAATGAATTTACACATTACATGTTGTTATCATTCATTGTGATAATTGCGTTGTTGAGATCGCTGAGTATTTATTTAAGCCTGTCTTTTCTTGTGCAATCATTTACAGGAGATAGCGGAGGAGATTTCAGCATTTGGTTTCCTAATCTACGGCCGAGATAACATTTAATTTTGACGAAATGTTTAGTGTCAAATGAAAACAAATCTCTTTGAAACCCAACTTGGTCTAAGTTCAAGAGATAGTAATGGATTGGGTCTTAGTGAAATTAGCAATTAAAAGTTACGGTAAAAAATAATCTTTTGTTACTATTATTTTACTTTTCCGGCCCACCAAACAACAAGGAAGGAAAGTATTGTGAACGTGCTAATTTGTTCTTTCGATATGAAGACGGAAATATCCATTTTGTGCCCTGACACGATTAAGACCATTTCCAGATGGAAGTCTGTCTGTGCGTCTGTCTGTGTATCTGTGCATGGAAAACAATAATGTGGTCAATTTTATGAAACGGCCGTTGTTAAAGTAAGTTTTGTAATGTTAACGTATGTTCTTGTAAAATGTACAAAAGTCGCTACAATACAAGAATGTTAAATTTACCAAAAAACTTATAATTAATGGTAGATTATATATTTTTTTATTGTTTATGTAATTTACTTATTCCAACAAGTACAGTGAATCGTAAAGTATAGTAAAGGTAAACAACGTGTGTTATTTAATAAAATATATCTTAATTTAGCAACATTTAGTGACAATACTGGTAAGCCTTATTGTCGTTAATAGTAAAATTGACTTATTCACTAAAGTAAATTTAACAAGGAGTCATTTTGTTTTAAAAAATATCATAAATTTCAATTTATCCTACCTATATTAATAGTAAAATCAACTATAATCAGTTCAAACAATTACTTTACTAAATTAATTTTGTCAAAGCTATCAAAAGAGTTGTTCTTCTTACTATTTGAATTATTTCAATTTTATTTGCATTTTTAATTAGAAAAGCGGGAAAAAAATATATCTGGTGACATTGTATTGGTAAGTTATACAAAAAGTGTTAGTAAACAATTTAACCAAAAATATTTGGTAGTATCAACATTTATCTCTTGTAAAATATGCAAGGAAATTCGTAATATTATTCATTTTTTAAAACCGTATGTGTATTCCTCCACGATAGCGCCCAAACGCCGATTAAGCTGAAACTTGGTACGCAGAGATTTGGTCATGGCAAGAGTTGAAAAGTTTGCAGTTAAATCGGTCCACCAGAGGGGTGGGGGGGGGGGGGCGCATTATTCATATTTCAATCTCGAAATATTGAACTTATAGACTTGGAATTTGGTACACAGATGCCTTATTGGGCCGAAATCACATTGTTTGGGTGCTATCGTGGGACAATTCGTATACACAGACAGTCAGATAAACAGACAGACACACAGACAGACTTGGTCCTAATCGTCTCAAGGAAAAGGCTAAACATAAAAATGGGCTCAACATAAAAATTTCCATCTTCATCTCGATTTTTTTGCGCGTTCACAATACTTTCCGGGTTAGGGAGTCATGGTCTCCCACTTCGTTCAAGTCAGAATAATATCCTACGTATCCCAAAACACAATACCACCTTTTTTTCCTACTCCTTCTCCGTACATACAGCTCGACTGTGGAATCAGCTTCCTTTAACTATTCGAGGCGCTAGCTCGCTGTTCACCTTTAAGCAATCATTGAAAAAGCACTTCCTTTCACAATAAATAGTAATCTTAAATTCTAACCTTTCCGTTATCCCCTCCCTTTCCTTACCTTATTTTGGCAGTTTATTTATTTACTTATTGATTTATTTATTTATTTGTTAATATATCAAAATATGTATGTATATACATATACATAGGTACATATAATATGTCCAATTCAAATATTTATTTATATATTTATTTTTACTTCAGATACACACACAATGTACATTAAATGCTATAATTTCAAATTTAATTTTAAGCTATAATTTTGTTGCCTACTCTTCTTTTCACACCAGCATGTTGGTTGACTGGAAGATATTGCTGTAGTGTAGCAATAAGTCCGCCATTGTACCTTATTTTTATTGTGCAATAAAGAGATTTTCATTCATTCATTCATTCACTTTCCCTCTTTGTCAGTTGATAAGCCTGAAAAGTAATTGTTTGGATCGCCATCCAGGAATCAAGGTAAGAAAATTGGCTCGAAATCTGCGGTAAGACGCATTGGCAAATCTGCCGAAATTTGGCATATTTCACGGCATACAAATTGAGAAAAGCACAGTTTCTTAAAGTGAAATAATACTTGAGAACGACCATATCTGAAGAATTATAGAGTCATTTTTTTTTAAATACAGGCAATAATTTTCTAAGCGATTCCCTCGATAAGAAACAAATTTAAAATTTGGACTAAAAAGAATTGCTCGTTGCCTTGGACCTTAAAAAGCTTTAGAATGATTTCGGAAACTTTTCAGGCGCGATTATTCCTACAATGTAAGCGGTGAGTGTGTTTTATTTTAATTTCATTATATTGACTGGTTAATTCTCTAGCGTCGCGCTTGGCCACATTTTTTATTGAGGCCCTATATTATTTACAATTAATTAAAACGTGACAGCGCTCTGAGGGTTACGATAAGTATGCTTAACCATAAACACCCTTATACCACCAATGCGCAAAGATAGTTATTCTGTGCTAGCGCTGCGATAGAAAGTTTATTATGCGCCCGGTCGCCGGCACGAGCGGACGTGGAATCTGTGCCTGACGCTTCGTCAACGCAACCCCTACAAAATTGACATCGCCTATATTCTTGCGTGTCCGCGCATTTCGGATATTTTTCAGAGGTCTCGTGTCGCCTTAAGTACAAAGTTAACAAAGTTCCACTAGAAAGAAGACTTTTTTTTTAAACGACGCGCCTCTGCTGAAAATTAGAAAAACATACAAGATACTTTTCTTCCATTATCAATAAATAATCACCAAAATTTTACTGCCACATCTGATATAAAATATCTTCGAGCATTCAATATTTCGGGACATAAAATTTGCCTCGGTCTACCTTATAGACTAAAGAATTTGATCTTTTTCCGTATTTTTTTTAATTCTGCAAATAAAAATAAATAAATCGATTGCTCGCTCATGCTCTTTCGACGACAATTGTTATTTATATGTAGATAAACGTACGCTATTATCGCACCGTCAACGTTTACTTTCGTCACCTGAGATGCCTAAATAATTATACATTTTTTAATTATATTATCGCACCTACTATTTGCGCAAGTACTTCCACACAATAAACAAAAGACTTTAAATGTGCTCAATCTTTTATTCATGTCGTCATTTTATATTACCCGCGAGAGATAAATCAGTAATGATATTTGTTTTTCTTTGATTGCTCAAATTGGCAATTTTCAGTCAGAATTTAATTTATTTTCGGATTCTCTTTATCTTATTCATTCCCTCCATTATAAATAATTATCGAATACGTATATTTCCTTTTCTCATTTTTTCCATATTTTTTTCGAATTTAATTGATTTTGGATTCTCTTGATCCTATTTATTCCCTCCATATTTTTTAATTATCGATTGCGTTAATTTCCTTTACTCATTTTTTCTCATATTTTTTCGATTTTAATTTATTTTCGGATACTCTTTATCTTATTTATTTCCACCATATTGAATAATTATTAAATATGCTGATTTCCTTTTGTCACTTTTTTCTCCTTTTTTCTCATATTTTTTCGAATTCATTTATTTTCTGATTTTATTTATCTTATTCATTCCCTCCACCTTGAATAATTATTGCATACACTAATTTCCTTTCTCTTTTTTTAGTCACCATTTTTTTTTTTTAAATATTTTCGGATTCTTTTTATCTTAGGTACCTACCTATTAATTCCCTTCATCTTCAATAATTATCGAATAGGTCCGCTAATTTCCTTTTCTCATTTTTTTCATATTTTTTTCGAATTTAATTAATTTATGATTCCTTTTATCTTATTCATTCCCTCCATCTTCAATAATTATTATTATCGAATACGCTAATTTCCTTTGGTCATTTTTTTCATATTCTTTTTCGAATTTAATTTATTTCGGATTCTCTTTATCTTATTCATTTCCTCCATCTTCAATAATTATTATTATCGAATACGCTAATTTCCTATTCTCATTTTTTTCATATTCTTTTTCAAATTTAATTTATTTCGGATTTTCTTTATCTTATTCATTTCTTCTATCTTCAATAATTATCAAATACGCTAATTTTCTTTTCTCATTTTTTTGATTGCTTTTGATTTACATATCCAAAAAATTATATGTATATCCGAGATATAACTTTTTTCGATAGAAAAACTTACAGTCTTCACGTTGTTTGCTTCTACCATACACTTGATTCTTATTTGGTTTAAACCAAACCCTTAGTAAGGGATTAAAAAAAATAGAATAATGAGTTTTTCCATGTTATCAATATTTTTTGATCTATTTGAAAATAGATAAGATATAATGAGCTGCATGCACGAGAGTCGAAGCATCACCATCTTTAGCTGCCCATTGCTGCTATTCTGTGATGCAAATAAGGGAATTGCTTTTTGTCGGCTCTAAATGCCACACAAACCAGCGCACAAATAGAATACTTAAATGCTTATAATGATAATTCTCTTCATAAGCTTTCAAGTCTTGCACTGGGTAAGAAAACAAAGACGCAAGCTCCTTAAATAACACTCTTCTGACTAAAAATGGCCAAACACGGACACAACTCGGCCCAGACCTATCACCATGTATATATAATGTACAGAGCATAAATGTGTATATGACCATTTCTGGCATGTAAAATACTGTTATAGACTTTACGAATCTGTAAGTATTATTATATACGTTGTAATTCTGCATTGAATCCCCATTGATATGGTCCCACCAATCCATATTGATAGTTATGTTATAACATATTCAAAGACGGTGAAAAATTTGGGTATTGGCATTGATCAATATCTCTCTTAGCAGTCGCAGATATAGGTGTTACCTATATATGAAAAAATTACATTCTTACTAGCAATGGAGCATTTTAGAAATTCAGAATTTAAAATACCAATATAGTACAATAGGAATGTTAGAGAAAAAGTCCGTAAAAGATTTGAAGAACCAAGAGCGAACAACTACTATGGTGAAAGGACGTTAAAGTACCTCATTCCAAGAATCTTTAATAGTATTGTATCTGAGGAAGACTGTGTAAGCGTGAGCAAACAGATGTTTAAAGAGATTAAAAAGCTAGCTGTTGGACGTTTATAGTGACATTAGTGGTCATAATTAAATTTGTTATAGGTACGTTTCTATAATTTAAGCTTGTAGCAATACTGGCCTAATTTAAGCCTGTAGTAAGACCAGTAGTAATACTGCTGTGCATTGTTTTTTATATTATTAAGTGTAAGACTAGAAAATAAGAGTTTGTCTCGCCAACAAACTGTATACCAGTTTGGCGAGTTTGTAATATTTAAAAAAATGTATCTTTTTCTTTGAATAAATTTAATAAAAAAAAAAAGATCAATGAAGTCAGCAAACGCATATTTGCTGGATTTCATAGTCTTCGGCGGTTGCAAAGGTTTTTACCATTGAAGGTGTAAGGAACCACCCCTCACAAGACTCCAAATTATTCGATGTGAGGTGGTGGTATCAACTTGCTAGTTATCTCCGTATTTAAAGGCGGTTTTGACGAAGCAGAAGATATTTATTGATTGAATATTGAATATTGCCAGTTATAACGCTTGCCGAATTAACGAGAGCCCGGATTACTTTATCGAGACGCGAGGTTGCGCGACGGAGGTTATGTAGGAAAGTGGTTGAGGAGCCTTTCCCAGTCACGAGGACTGGGAAAGGTAAGGAAAGGAAACCAAGGAGCTGGATCCGTTGAGCGACCTCGTAGAGGTGTTACCGGATATGCCGTCGCAACCTTAGGGGAAGGTGATCAATCGGGGAGTGATAATTTGGTTGCTTTTTGGCCGGTTTATCATAGGCCGTTAAATGATGCAATTCGAAATATTCTGAGTAAAAGTATTGTTTCATCGTGCTGATTCACCGCTGCACGAGTTTAAATAATAGCTGAATTGTATCAGTGGAATTCACTGGAAATCGATGCATTTGTTGATCGTATGTTAACTGGACTTAAGGTCCGTTACAAAGGTTAAAAAGACCATCGCTTAAGCACTGTTATTGTCTATAAGGAGTTAATGGACCCTGTTAGAGTTTGGCCACGAAGACCCATTTGTTCAGGGTCGGTCATACTCACGGGTCACACCCATCCGGCGGCCTCCAAGCAAAAGGGGGCCAACCAGGGTAGGACGCTGGCCTGCGGGCTAGTCTCCCCTAGGAGACTAGCCTGCGGGCTAGTCTCAACCTTCGGGCGCTCCGTGCGCACCGCGCGGCGTCAGCCAATCGATTGTGCACTCCGACTAACAGCCGGGGGAGTCCAGGAACAGTAATATTTCCTATATAGAGCGGAAGTGGTTGTTAACCTTATGGCAACTGCTCTTGAAACGACCATTCGGCCACCTGATCCCTGGTGAATAAGCCGGGCAAAGTATGCCGTGTTCCGCGATAGATTCAGTAGACACCGTATCACCGCTTCATAAGAGAGAGGACCGCGCAAGCGACCTAGATCCTGTAACCGATCAGGAGGTAGGAGGTATTCTGAAGGTTAATTCCAGACGGAGATATCTATCCAAACTGGTATTCAGGGGCGGAGGCTGCCCGATGCGTACCTTTCCCGGTGCCTCGCCGTAAGGCGTTGGCCTCTGGCGTTGGCGTTGGCAAGTGGCGTAACTAGACTGTAGATTGTTTTACGCCCCTAGTTTTCTGCGCTCACCTTAGAGAGACGGAACTATCAATATCGTTAAAACTTCCGGAGGTGACGGGTTCGCCCGTTGTAGTTGTCAGTTTTAAAAAAATATATAAGCATTAATTTTTTTCAAAAGTTTCTAAGTGAATCCCTCGATAAGGAACCAATTTAAAATTTGGACTCAAAAAAGTTGCGCATTGCCTTGGACATTAAGGCTTTAAACTGACTTCGAAAACTTTCAGGCGCGTTTACTCCTACAATGTAAGCGGTGAGTGTGTTTTATTATAATTTCATTATATTGACTGGTTAATTTTCGAGGGCAGCACTTAGCCACAGTTTTTATTTAGGCCCTAAATTAATTACAATTAATTATAACGCGAGAGCGCTCTGAGAGTTACGCTAAATATGTTTTGCCATTAACACTCTTATACCACCACTGCGTAAAGATAGTTATTATGTGCTAGAGCTGCGATTGACCGTTTAGTATGCGTCTGGTTCCCGGCGCTAGCGGACGTGGAATCTGCGCTTGACGCTTCGTCAACGCCGGATTTTTATTGGTCAAACCCTACAAAATTGACTCCGGCTATTTTTTGCGTGTCGCCCATTTCGGATATTTTTCTGATGTCTCATGTCGCCTTAAATAGACAAGCTCGCCATCGATTTACGCGCAACAAAACTACACTCATGCATAGAAGTCGTAACATGTTCGTTGTTATGAGTAAACTGACTACCAGCTATAAGTTGAGTCTTGTAGAGGAGGAACCTAACAATTGCAGTTTAACGTATTGGAAATTTCTGAAACACTGGCAAACGAATCATGACATTTCAACATTGCAGTGACGATATTAATCATGGCATTACGACGTGAGAAATGTTGAGATCCAGTATTACCGCCATGTCATTGCATAGAATTGTGTTATGTACCTACCTAATATCAAACGATTGAATAAGTCATAGATGTATTTTAATATTTTTTTACATAAGGATGTAAAAAAATATTTAAATAAATCCATTTTAATTCTGTATACAGATTTGAATACGTAATAATTACGCACTTGAATGTTCAGATAGACTAATAGGTAGATATCATTCTATCTCTCATGCTATTATTTCTGTGATGTAATCAGCCTATATAAAAATGTAGTAGATATCACTAATAGCTAATTGCATTTATTACTGTTATCATTTGGTTAAATTATTAGGTTTTTATAATCAATCAGTTATTTATAAAAAAAAACCTTTCATTATCATTATAAATAGCCAGATAAATTGCTATTAGGTTAGCCGTCAATGCTGTCAGCGCCACCTTCATTTCGCCATTGCAAAAGGGTTGCCAAATCGTGCTATGTAGTTAAGCAATTTGATACCGTATAATCAATACCTATAGTGATATTTCGACTCATTGTTTTGCATCACGGTTGCAGGGGAATTGATCACCATAGATACTTACAATATGACTTATTTTAATGAAATATTTATTGAATTTTGAATTTGACATTAAATGTATTGAAATTGATTAAATATAATGTTATAGGTTATTTTAAATATAATATTATAGGTATTTAATTATAATATCACAGTTTAGGTATAAATACAGGATGTCTAGTTAGTGTATGATTTGTAACTCATTTTTTGTAGGTAATTATTTATATTTAAAAAATATATTATTTACTCAAGTCGAAAGAGTTTATACTATTATTTTTTAACCCTAACTTATCTACGCTGCTGCCTGTTCCAAGGTACACACAACAACATATTAACTAAATAACACTTAAGCAATATACGATCAGTGAAATGTCGCAGAAAACAAAACAAGGTTTTATTTATTTATTTATTTTTATTTAAACTGTTAACGGCAACGATCTAAGTTCCATGTAATTAAATTTTAATATAATAGTATTCCACATCTTAGATGCGGCAAAAAATCATTAATACCTGACAAAGGTAGCTTTATGTAGTTTAGATTATGTATTTTAAATAATATGTCCCTGAATCAATTTATAAGTCAGTAACTTGAAGAATTATAAAACTTCTAGGTTTCATACGTATTCCATTAATTAAAGAAAAAATCAATTAAAATTTAAGAAGCCTAAGAAATTTAAGAAAATTTAATACTTAGGTATACTCTGAAAGATTTTTATATCAAAAGAAGTGTTTTTCAACTTAAAAAATAATAACCCAGCACAAGAATTTTTGACTTTGACACGAATTAACATTTAAGAATTTAACAACACGTGATTATTCTATTTACAGATATTTTATGGTTTTACAATATAGTTTTATAATAATAATGTGAAGTGATGTTTATCGGAACCACGCTTACTTTTTTTACGACCCATAGGTAGGTAGCAATATAAAGTGTGTGACTGCGAAAATCGATTTTGAGATTTTAGTGAATTTTTACGTTTTGAAGCCCTATGCACCAAAAAAGTGGTATTTAAAAATGTGTATCCGGTGTAACCTAACACAGGCGAGTTTATCTACTAGACCGATTTGGGTTCTTATAAATATTTGGGTTCTTTTAAATATATCTCTTCGTCGATTTAGACAAAAAATATTGATTTAGACTTACATAACTATGTCTGAAATATTTTAAAAACGGATAATACGATTTTAACGAAATTGTTTATAGATACTTTATATATAGCGATAGAATATATTTACTGGTGGTTTCAATACGTAGGTAGGTATATACGAGCCGTCTTTCCGAGTAGTACCGGGCCATTTTTTGGTATTGTCTGTCTTTTATCTGTAGTCTGCTTTTAACATTATTCATGTGTATATAAATAGGCATTATGGAATGGATGTCAAATCGAGTAGAACGGATTTGTCAAGCAGCCGCTTCCGCGATCCTTTGCCTCCCTTTTGCCCGCTCTTCCCCTTCCCCAACGAAAGAGGAAGAGAGCGGTAAGGGGAAGGTAGCATATCTGGCTGGAACAAATGCGTGAGCGTAAATACGGCGGTGGGCAGGTCGGTTAGGGGTGCGAGTCGGCGCCGCCCCTCCGGCCCGGCCGCCCCGCGCGCCGCCCCGCGCCGCCCCGCGACGCGCGCTCGGCGCCGCGGCGCCCGCGAGCGCCACAACCGCGCGTGCATGGCCCCGGTGCGAGCGTCTCGGTGGCTCCGCGAACCGCCCCAATGCGCGCCTGACTCGCGGCTATTATGGACAATGGCGAATGCATGGCGTTCCCCGGCGAATCGCCGCTCGACCTGCGCGGGGGCGCCGCCGCGCGCGCCGTCGAGGAATACTTCAGCCGGCGCCGCCACTACCTCTCGGAGCACTCGGACGACGTTTCGGCGGACGACGACTACAAGCGCGAGGCGGTCCTGAACGTCGATGACGACTCCGCCGCGTTCCTGTCGGCCAGCTCCAGCGGCGAACCAGCGCCCAAATCCGCATCCTCCAAATCCAAAAATGGACAGCAGCTCATCAAACCGCCCTACTCGTACATAGCACTGATCACAATGGCGATCCTGCAATCCCCTCACAAGAAGCTGACCCTGAGCGGGATATGCGAGTTCATAATGATGCGCTTCCCTTACTACAGGGAGAAATTTCCCGCGTGGCAGAACTCCATCCGCCACAACCTCTCCCTGAACGACTGCTTTATTAAGATCCCGCGAGAGCCGGGAAATCCCGGGAAGGGCAACTACTGGACGCTGGATCCCCTCGCCGAGGACATGTTCGACAACGGCAGCTTCCTCCGCCGGAGGAAACGCTACAAGAGACCGTCGCCGAACATGACGCTGCGCGACCACCACGCCCACGCGATGGTCGCCTCCTTCCTCAACCAGGACCCGTACCCTCCGCTCTTCAACCCCCAGATTTCGGGGATCCCGTACGGGTACCTCCCGCCGGGTTTGCCGCTGCTGCCGCCCGTAGAACTCGCGCGCCTCTCCCTGGGACACCTCCAAGTCTTACAACACAACCCCAGCATTCTAAAACCAGTCGCTCTAAACGCGCAACCGCAGCAGCACCACACAGACACAGAGAGCTACATAACAGACTACAAAACGAAAAAATCAAGAAACGGCTTCTCAATAGAATCCATCATAGGAGCAAAAAACAGATCGGATTCTCCAGAACGAAAATCAGCATTCTCCCCACTAAACACAACAGAAGACTGGAACAGGTGAATGTTATCAAAAGACAGTGAGTGATCTAGTCATGTATATATCTATATCTAATAAATAGCTTCGTTAAAACTCTACATACAAGCACTGTATAGTACAATGAAGTAGATTATAAAATAGAGTCTCTCTCTCTCCATGTAATCGTAAGCATTAGCATAGTTTCAGTATTATTAAAACATCCACGTGTAAATAGCTACTGCAATATTTTTGTTGAAAATTCTGTTTTATTGGTGTCAGAATAAAACCGATTATTATAATTATTTCGCATTTTAATGATTTATTTCTTTATTTATTTAATTATTTCGGAAAACATACAGCGCATACAATAATATAGAGTGTTATACATAGAAAAAGAAAACATTCGGACGACAATCGTTTCCTGCGGGTTTTAGGAAATATTAGTACCTATATTTAAATTAAAAATTACAAATTCAAATCAAATATTGAGTTAAAAAACCGAAAATCGCTGAGAAAGGCAGAGAATTAAAAGAGGAGTTGGACGATGGTATATGGATATATAGATATATAATAGAGTTACTTCGTATAGTGAATAAATAGATATAGATTATGTTTATGTTTAAAATAAATTGATAATATTATATTAATTAATTAGATTAACATTTTTATATATGAATAGTAAGAAACCTTTTAGGCTACTTAATTTATTGGTCAATTTAGTTATTTATTTATCTACATATTTATTTATTTTACTTATCTTTAAACTTAAATATTTTCATTTTCTTTATTTAATATTAGTTATTTATTTATATACACATTTATATATTACATTAACCTTAAAATTTTTAAGAATGAATGAAAAAAAAATAAAAGTGAAGTCGCTATGTCTTAAATACTATCACCCCAGAACAGATTATACAATCTAGAGGGGTGATAAAATCTACACAAACGTAATCTTACCTGCTTCGCAAAAAGAAATGTAAAAATATTATTATTTATACTTTTGTTATTTTTTTTGCCAAAATCAATTTTATTGTTTTGGATAATTTTATAATGAAAAAAAGATGTTTAGAGTAGCCACTTACGTGTTGCATAAAGTATATAAAATGAGTCATAAAACAGCAATAATCGACAATAATTCAAGCAATTTTCTTTATTAAGTCCCATTTTACTTTCCCGTATAGTAAATTGATAACGTGATATCAAGAAATCGAGACTTGATGAACCTTGAAAAATGGTTTAAAAAAATATATAACTCGGTCAATTTGTAAATCTGACATTGTAGTTCTATTTTTTTTTATATGTTGATATGGCCTGTACGAATATTAAGAGACCGAGTTTGCAGCTTCGAAAGACATGTACTAGCTGTACAATGCCCAAAAAATCAGCGAATTTTTTTAACGTATTTTGGTTTTTGCTGTATAAGTATGTTCTAAATTAGGCATGCTTTATAAAAGGTTATTTTTATTGCCTTCCTAACAATACATTAATAAATTAGAACTACGAGGCCTTTTTTTCAAGTTAGTGATCTTCTTATACGACTGCCCAAAAAAGGAGTTTGATGTGTTTAGGATTCATGTATGTATGTTTTCCATTTTGTTATTCCACCATAACTTATAAACGCTTGAACCGATTTAGAAAAAAAAAATATTGGTAAGGTTAGAATTGTTTTTTCAACCCGAGTGTCATAGGGTACGTGCCGCGACTCCTTGCTCACAGATAAGAAGAAACCAGCGTCATCATTTTACAATTTAGTTTTTTCTTCGTTCTTTCTCTTCGCGGTCGTCTGGAATAAACCAGGTAGGTCGAGTACAAAGAGAAGTATTTGGAATATTAATTCAGCAATACAAAGTGTTCAATTATAACTCTTCGCAAAATATTACCCATTTCTAAATAACCGTTTTTGGTTATTGCAAATTTATTACACGACTGCCCATAAAAGGAGTGATGTGTTTAGGATCTATATAAGTATGAATGTTTTCCGTTTCTTTATTCCACCATAACTTCTAAACGCTTGAACTGATTTAGAAGTGTTTAGTATTGTTCGAATCGTTATCTCATCCCGAGTGTCAAAAGATACCTACTTAAAGTGATCAAATGTCAAATAATCTAAATATCCAAATGTCAATATATTACGATAAATATATCGTGTACAGTATCAAATGAAATGTCTGGTGAAGTACACTTCGGAAATATATGTATCTATACGGATAAATACACAAACCACAAATATTTCATAAAAAACCTTTTTATTAATTGAGCACCGAGGGCAACCGACTAAAGTGGTGCGCGATCGTTTCAAGATACCTCTGCCGCAGTGCGCAGGATGAATTTTATTCTCTTACAAAACTGGCTTTTCAGCGCGAACAGTTATTTTTCAAACTATTTTTTAAAATTATTATTCTTGTTTCTTGTAGGAATTAACGGGCCTAATATATGTTTGGCTGACAGTATAACTATTACAGCAGCTGGAGCAACAAACTACCGGTACGATGTCACTGTAATTTGGCATACATATGCTACAAATTACAAATTTGACATATCGTTCTAATACACTTGGGAGCAATGAATTCGGGCACCTACATTAACCCTAATATATCAGAAACTTAGAATTCTAGCTTATTCAAATAAAAATTATATTATAGACTATTTGAGTAAGGCCACGAAAAATTGTACCATACACAAATTTTGCGTGTCCCTTTTTTAAAGTCGATTTTTTTTAAGCCAATTGATATCTTTTACCATATACTTAGTATATACTGCCTAGAAGTGCTCATAAACTATGAGTTTATAATAATAAGAACAAAGAAAATAGAGGATTTATGAAAATATTTCTATTTTCAAAGCAGTGCGGTTTAGGGCTCCATACAAAAAATAAGTGTCTCCTTACTGCCGACCCACGAGAATTATTTTTAAAAAATTTATATAAAATAATTATCGCGTGAGTCTTTAGTTTGAGTATTATCATAATAAAAAAGCTTTCATTTTTATTCTGCGATATTTAAATTACTTGATTTTTTAATAACATAATACTAGGTTAAATGTGTGTCCCCAAATTTGTTCTCGTGTGTTACAAAGAGTGTTTCTTATGGTATCTTGTTATTCTGTGGGGATGGTAACACTCAAATTTATTCTCAGACTGGCAACCCTATCTATTTCCAGACGAAACTAAACCATTGCCCGTCGCCATTTTGTATGTCATGTTAGCTGATGGTTTCTGTGTCGCAAGACATTGGTCCCGAAAATATTTAATATTATCGACACTATTTCGCAAGGTACGTCGTGTAATTTTATTATCAAAGCATTTTATTCCATCAGTAAATAGTTAGATTAAGTAAACAAAGCATTAAACTGGCCAAAATAACCTTTATTAAAAGCATTATTTAGTTTTGAGGTTAGAATTTCATACTGTGTTACTTCCAGTGTGTTACGTGTGTTACAGTTTTTATTAGGTGACACATGATTAGTGTGTTATGTGTGTTACCTTTGAATTAAGTGTGTTACGTTTTCTAATGTGTTATGGTACAATTTTTCGTGGCCTTACCCATTTAGTACTACTCAAATAAAATTAATAAAATTTCTTGTTTACCTAAAAAAAATACCATCAAAAAGGCTAAAGTCATCATAAATGATTTTTTGAAAACCGAACTACGTTTCACTTCATTCGTTTTTGCTTTGTTCTGTCGCAAAAAAAATATATGAGAAGCGTTGCTGGTGTTCAATATTTATTATATGGTAACTATTGAATAATCTAGCATTCTTAGTTTCTGAGATATTAAGGAGTATGTTAGTAATCCGGATTCATTGCTCCCGAGTGTATCTCTGTCTATTTTTTTTTTAATTTTTAGGTTAACTTTGAAATGAAGGGAGGTAGGCTTACGAAAATCGTGTTTTAAGCAAAAAACCAGGGCTGTAGCCAATCGCGCTAAAGCTTTGTGTAGGCAAAAATTCCAATTGCAGTTTAAAAATAATAACTTTCTCATTTCTGAAGAATTTTAAACTTATTCATTAAATATTGAATTTTAAACTTATTCATTGAAAAGCGAAAGAAAAGAGTCACATTAGTTTTTGACAATTACTTCGTACCTACTATATTTCTTCGAACATTTTGTAGTTGCAAGCGTTACGGCCAATGCAGATCTTAACTGAACAATTTTTATGTATTTATCTATTTAAACTTTAAAGTAAAGCATGAGACAGACATTCCTGCAGCATTAAAAATATTTGTGTTTGGACCAGTAGCAAAAAAAAAAACAAATAGAAGTTTTAACGATTAGTCGTTCAGTGAGTGAGCGAAGCACATCTCCCTGGAGTGAGCGCAGAAGACTTGGACAAAACAGTCCACCGTTAAGCTCCTCCCTCATGCCCGTAAGAAGCCAACGCCTTAACCGAGAGATAGCCAGGAGTGTTACCCAGCGGGCTCACACTCACGCCCTTACTTCCAATAAACTACAGTAATAATATTTAAATTCCACCGTACATTTTAATAATCTGTTGGCGCTCTGCACGACCCCGCCCTTAGCGGAGAAGCGAACGGCGCCGTCCGAGGCGGTTGCAGCGGAACACAATCGGGTTCGTCCGCCGGCCGAGGGAGGGCGCTCATCATTTTCTTTTTTTTTTTTATATTCGGCAAGTAGCTAAGGACTGATCCTTAACTACTTTCCGGGAAAGTCGAGGGGTGGTACAATCTATTTATTTTGTTGTTTTATCACTTTTATTACAATTTATTACTTACAATTTTAAATCAGAACAAGGACATTTACCAACCCAGTATAACTACCTATTATAATAATTATGGTAACGTACCTTTATTGATCAACAATGTTTTTTATGTCTTAGGGTGACTTGCACCAACCTGCCCGTTAACTTCTGCTAACCGTGGTTAGTTAACCACGATAAACAATTTAACAGCCGGTTAAATTATGTTGGCTTGCACGACGACTATTTGGAGGTCCCGGTTAACTAACGGCGGTCGACGGTAGTCGGCAGGACGAGACATTTTTGAGTGTTAGAACATAACCAATAGACACAACGGAAATCGATATTCCTCGCCTCAGCCAATCACAGCACAGTTCAAAATGGCGGACGGGAGGTTCTCAGCTCATCAGCTGTCAAACTGCTACACGCTTTTGTTCATGTCTCGCTTTCGCGTCTTTTCTCATCAACATCAGACATATCGGCACAGTTCAGCACAGTTCAAACTGGCGGACAGCAGGTTCTCAGCTCATCAGCTGTCAAACTGCTACAAGCTTTTGTTCTTGTCTCTTTTTCGCGTCTTTCCTCATCAACATCAGACATATCGGAAATCATTTTACGACTGGGTTAACCAAAAAAAGGGAAAAAACCGCGGCGCAGGCGACGGGACCAAATATAAACTCAAAATTGACAGCTAGCGTTTGACAGCTCGCTAACGGCTGGTTAGTAGCGCTAACCGCCTTGGTACCGCCAGGGCACGGTGAGGAAATATAACAGAGTATGGTGCAAGCAGTTTCGAGTATTTAACTGTGGTTAGACTCTTTAAACACGGTTATCTATCTTAACCGAGCTTAGTGCAAGTTACTGGCATCAGAATAAACCCGATTATTTCAATTATTTCGTCTTTAATTGATGTCATAACACATTACTCGGCAATAAAACGTTCAAGCCGAGCAAATACACTGCAATATTAGCTGGAGGAATTTCCTCTATTTATCCAGTACTAATCTCCGCGCTGTAAAATTGTCACAGAGTTATGAAAACAGTAAATAACACACGTAACAGAACACTATCTTATTTGCCGGGGACTAGTAATGTGAGAAGATCACGCTGACTGGTGTCTGTTTCGTCTCAGATAACGGACGACTATGGCAACTGTTTTGGTCGGGAGTTGAAAACGGTTTTAATCATCCTACTGTAATTCCTTGGGTACTGTTTTTATGCAGAATCACGATACGAATGAGGTTTTTCAAATAATAATAATAATACACAAGATAAATCTATACTAATATTATAAAGAAGTAATGTTTATTGTAAGTTTGTATGTATAAGGGGTTTGCATATACCTATGTATCTAATCTCCGAATCTCCGAAACTACTCATCCGATTAAAAAAAATCTTTCACTAATAGAAAGCTCCATTATTCAGTATTCAATATTCAGTATTCAATTTATTCATTCAGAATAAAATGATTAAATGTACAATAAAAGCATGAATAATCAATTAAAGCTAGTTATCGCATATTAGAAATTGTCACTTGCTATAATATTTAGTCAAATATTGATATAATATAAAACCATTAAAGCAGAAATATTACATCTACAGAAAGTAGAATATTACATCTACAGAAAGCAGAAATATTACTATTATTCCAACCCCCTCTTCAAACATCCCCAAACCCCTCCCCCCTCCCAACCCTCCTCCCCCTCCACCCTCCACCCCCTCCTCTGCCCCTAACCTCCTCCCTCTCCTCCACCACCTTTACCCCCTCCACGCCAACCCCCCCTTAATGACCCCCCCCCCCTTCAGCCTCTCTAACCCAACGCCCCCCACATACCCACTATTCCCCCACCCCTTCACCCCCACCCAGCGCTACCTCGCCTAACGCTACTGCCCACAACGCCCCCTCTTTCTCCCTAACCCCCCCTAAACCTAAACCAACCCCCTTCTGCATCCCAAGCACTTGGTTATTTATTAAAGCACTAGGTATATATAAAAGGAACCCACGGAAGAAGAAGAATATCGGACGAGAAGAATATTTTCGTCTTGAACTTTATACATCCTTACTTAGTCTATTTTCTTCGAAGTTAAAGCATTCTAGATAAGGTAGAACAAGGACCCACAGAATAAGAAGACTATCGGAAGACGAAGAATATTTTTGACCCCCCACCCCCAACTATTCCTCTTCCCCCCTAGACAGCAAATCTAGTATTTTTGTAGTATTTCTGTGGTATTAAAATGGCTATTTTCCAATATGGTTTTTTTCTCGGCTAGCCTCAGGCGGCTCGACGTTATTATACGAGCCGTTATTAATCGTATGATTAAAATGTAAGCCCGTTTCTTGGTGTCGCTTGTGTAAGAGATATTGCAACTAACTCTAAGAGATATTGCTACCCTACTAATTTCCGCACCTCCGCCCGGACTTGCTCCGACTTACCCTACTCATTACTTACTTCAGGCACAGATAATACTGTGCTTCAGGTCTACTACTTCCAGGTCTATTTTATTCAAAGTTAAGACATTCTAGATAAGGCGAAATAGGTACCCATGGAAGGATATTTTCCAACATAGTTCATTTCTCGGCCAGCCTTGGGCGGCTTGATGTTATCATTTGATTAAAATGTAGGTATGCCGGTTTTTTTGTGTCACTTGTATAAGAGATGACAGCCTTTCTGAGGGTTTTCCGGTTACATGCGGTGTAAAACAAGGTTGCGTAATGGCCCCTACACTTTTTGGCATCTTCTTTGGAGCCGTTATCTCTGATGCTGCCCAAAACTGTGTCGACCCTATCTCTGTAACAGTACGCAGTGACAAAGGAGTCTTTGACCTGTCAAGGTTCCGCGCAAAGACTAAATCCCGTCAACTTAGAATCCTCGACGCCCTATATGCTGACGACGCCTGCTTCATGGCTGACAGTTCTAGCGCACTCCAGTCGTACCTTAACCATCTTTACGAATCCTGCAATAAATTCGGTTTGACAATCAGCACTTCCAAGACCCAGGTAATGGCTCAGCCTCCGCGAGGAAGCCCACCTGAAGAACCTAACATTTTCCTGGGCAACGGTGTCTTAGAGGTAGTATCTCACTTTCGCTACCTTGGCAGTGAGATTAGGAATGATAACCGTCTGGACACTGAAATCCCAGTATGCATAGCCAGAGCTGCTTCCGCCTTCGGCAAACTAAACCAACGTGTCTGGAAATCGCATGATCTAAAACTGAAAACAAAGCTGGCCGTCTACAAAGCGATTGTCCTACCCATATTGTTATATGCCTCCGAAACGTGGTGCCTCTACAGGAAAGAGATTAATAAATTAGACGTCTTCCACATGAGGTGCCTCCGAAACATCCTGAGGATAACATGGGAAGACCGTGTGTCAAACACAGAAGTGTTACGACGGACGAAAATGCAGGGCATGGAAGCTATGCTCATGAAAGCTCAGCTGAGATGGTGTGGGCATGTAGTGCGTATGAAAGACGACCGCCTCCCGAAAGCCGTGTTTTATGCCCAACTCTCAAAAGGCGCACGCAAAGTCGGCGGACAGCACCTACAGTGGTATTCCACCTGTGGCGCTCCACGGTGACCACAAAAATTAAAGAGTTTGAGGAAGGCCGGCTTAAAAACCTCGACTCGAACCGCCAACAGCGCAAAACTCGTCCGAAGCCCAATACACATATACTTACAACGACTGCGGTGAACTCTACTGTAGTCGTTGTAATCGGACCTTCAAAAACAAACTGGGATTCACGAGTCACTTCCGCGCGCGTATTCGAAGAAGTCCTGTCAACGAACAGGTCGCCGTCGTCGGATCAGGATGAGGAGGACATCATCATCATAAGAGATATTGAAATCAAAATTTAACAATGTGGTTTCGACCCTACGATCTGTGTACCGAATTTCAAGTCTCTAAGTCTATTATAATATTTCGAGATTAAAGTAAGACTAGCGCGCTAAAGTAAGACTAGCGCGACTAGACTAGACCGATTTTAACTCTTGCCATGACCAAATGATGCCTGTAGGCCAAATTTCAGCTCAATCGGACGAAGCGTTTGGGTGCTATCGTAGAGGAATACAGCAGCCAGATGGACACAAGTGCGTCCTCTCCTTGCCAGGAAAGTTAAAAAAAACGGGCCTTTTACGGGACTTTTTAACGGGATAATAATGTAAATAATAATGACTTAAGATAATAATAATGTAAAATAATAATAAAAATAATAATAGTAAAATTATAATAAATAAATAAAATACAAACGGAGCTGCCATGGAATTCACCGACCAAAAATCGGGCCCATCATATCTAATTATTACACTTCTGGGAGGTGAAGGGTGGATTCCGGACTAACAACCGGTGGTAGGTTTAGGACAGCTGTCTTGCCACATGTGAGCGTGCACCTTACCACCCATTCACTCCCCCTTCGAAGCCATAGAATTTGAGATGCAGAAATCGCGGTTTTAGATATTTTTTCTAGAAAGGATTTGATTATTTTCCTGGAGAGACCAAGATCTTTAAAAAGGTGAAACAAAGATTTAGCTGGCAGGCCACGAGCGCCTACTTCCACCGCGTGAAGGTGAACAGTGAAGCCGTTCCGGGTGACGGCATTTGCGAGGTCATGGTATTTATTTAATTTGTACTCGTGGTGTTTTGGGATATTTGATTCCCATGGAACAGTTAATTCTACGATAAGGACCATCTTCCGAGATGGAGAGTAAAGAGTTATATCTGGACGCAGGGCTGTGCATCCGAGACTTTCAGGGAACTTATACTGCTTAGAGACCGAATCGACCTCCATAATCCAATCTGAAGCTTTCTCGATTATTGAGAAAGGTTTTGCAGTGAGATGGTTTTTGCCTTTAGAGCCAACCCGCACAAACTGTATTGGGGGTTTTGAGGATACTGTGGAACCCTTGTTGGCACGAGCCACTGAGAGGCTAAGTACCTCGCTAATAACAGCAAGGACTTTATCGTGGCGGTAAGTGTACCGTCCTTGATCCAAGGCCACCTTGCAGCCAGCTAGAATAGCTGTGCAAGGGGTGTTGCTACAAAGGGGACATAAACTATCCTCGGCATAGCTCCAACGAGCGAGGTAACTGGGGTCAGGAAGTGTATGCTGAAAGGCATTTAAATAAAATTTCAGCATCTCTGGCGTCCAGTCATACAACATTACTTTCCAGTGCATTGGAGGAGGAATGCAAAAGTCTCCAATTGTTGTCCAATCATTCTGGGATTGAAGGCCAATAGCGTGAGCCATACTCTTGCTATCGTAATCTCCACGCAAGAGAGACTTCTTCAAGTCCACATCGCTCATGGTTGTACTGCCATACCCCAGACCATTGCCATTCTGGCTGATTCCAGTAAGGAACTTTTTGTGGAAGTCAACGCCGTCTTGTAGATCATTTGACTCACTAAGGCCACTTACTACGTGCTTCGAAATTGCCGGATCCTTGGAATTACTTAGAATCGAATTTTTGGTTATTCTGGAGTTGGCGTAGAGCAGAGAGGGCAGTTTTAGAGCTAGCCCAAAATTGTGTTTGGACCTGAAGAGAGTCGAGGGGTCAGCTGGTTTGGCTAAGGACAACCAGGATTTTAGACTAGCTGTCACCAGTGCATCCAGACGAGACAGTTGGGTTTTGGTGAAATCGTAAATAAGAAAGGGCGATGACAAATGTGAAGTTAGATAGTTGTCATAGATCCAAGCCTTACGAGAGCCAGAAATTAGCAATGCATCTATCTTTTCCAGGCAACTACTGAAATGTTCTATAACGTGATCGCCAGAGAGGTATTTTCCCTGGCAGGTGATTTTCCTGCCAAGAAATTTGAAATGGTTATTTGGGTCTATAAGGGAGATAATAGAGCCCTTATAAACCAATTTTGGGTCATAGGACGTAAATTTTGTGTCTATGCGGGCGAGTCCATTTCTATCTATACTAATATTATAAAGAGGTAAAGTTTATGACGATGTATGAAGTAATCTCTGGATCTACTGAACCGATTTTAAATATTCTTTTACCAATAGAAACCCACGTTATTTGTGAGTGTCATAGGTTATATATTAATCGGAAAATTTAAAAAACTTTTTCGTGGTAGTCGGATTTGTAAAGTAAGTCGGAGGAAGAACGGTCGAACGAAAACGTTTCTAACTAACGCTGGTTTAACGATGAGAGATTTATGATTAAGTTCTAGAGAAAAGTTCTAGACCTTGATAATGCCTACAAAAAAGTATGTAACAGCATATGTCTACCTTTTATATTCAAGTTACAAAAAGTACTATTTTATATTAAAAAAATAATTTAAATCGTTAGGTCATGTTTATTGGTCATATTATCAACAATTTTGAATTCTTATCAAAATAAGCAAATTTATCGTCTCAAGCGTTCAAAACAAAAGACTTTTCCCTTTAACTGCATATAATTTCCCTTTACGCTCACAAATAAGACACTCACAAGAAGACACTCACAAATAACGGTATTATAGTCAAATTAGCATGCAAATACATACTTACATATGCAGTAAAAATATAACTCTTCAATTGGCAGTCAGGAAATAAATCATAGCACTCAGTACTAACCGAACCACACTCATAATTTCATCACAGGTAAAAAGTTTTACCGCCCAACGAAGTGGACACGGGTCAGCTAGTAATAAATAATAGTGGTCATATATCATTTTGTTACACATGCATGTTTATATTATTATATGAGCAATTTTTAAAGACATATCTTACTGGAAGGGGATGCTATTTAATTGAACAGAAAGTAATAAAATTAATTGCAAAATTACTAATATTGTTGAGCTATGAAAATTAAGAATAATACAGAACAAACAATGTATAATATAGACTACCGCGCTAAAAGTTCCGGAATGAATAATAAAAGATGAAAAAAATGAAAATGAATATGATTTAAAAATTCGTTGGTTATTATATCATTATTTTATTTTGAGAGTAGGTACATCATATTACTCGTATGCGGCTAATAAACTATTTCTAACTCAGAATTCAATGTACAGGTAGACGGTGTCGACTTCAACGGACAAACATATCACCCCAGGCTGGTATAACGATATTTGATCGTTCTTTCAACCGTGAGATGAGCGTCGAAAACTTAGACAATGGCACTACACTATCTAGCTCCGCCAACTAGCCCGCGAGATACCAACCCTTACCGCCCGGCACCGGGTAGTTAACCCAGCGGGCAAGCTAAAGGCCCTCGTTATCAGTTATGGCCAGATTTCTCCGGCCTCCCGACTGGTTACAGGTTCGAGGTCGCTTGCGCGGTCCTCTCCCGTACGTAGAGGTGATACGTTATCTACCAAATATATCGTGGACCACGGCATCCTTTGCCCGACTGTTCCGGGTAGCCGAATGGTCGTTTTAAGAGCAGTTGCCTTTAAAAGTACTTAAATGTACAGTAGGAATAACGTGATAAATTCCATGAAATAAAATGTAGCTTCGTTTTTTTGCTAACAAGGCATAGCTATATTATTATGTTAAGCACTTTATTTTATTTTATTTATATTTTATAAGAAACTTACAAACAGTAAATACATGATGCCAGTATTTTTATAATATATTTTAACAAAACAAATTTACTATCCAATGAATAGTTTACAAAGCTTGCATTACAAATTAATATACATATAACATAAATAAGTTGATAAAGGAAAACCTTATCAAATTAACTATTATTTCTATTGTATAAATGCAGTAATTAAAAAATACATGCAACCAAAATCAATAATTGAAAAAATAGTCTTGCACAATTCCCAATTCGGAAAAGGGAATTTTCGAAAGCCGCTCTATTTGTAAAAAGGCAGCTTTTCAATTTGAAAAAGAACTATTTTAAATGTTGAGGTAATAAAGAAATATTGTAAATATAAATATTTCTTAAGATTTAAAATATCTTTCTTATCTCTGAATACCTAGTGTTCTATTTCTAAATTAATAATCTTTTATGTGCGAGTTATGTAAATACAAGATTTTCACAGAAGTGTTGTTTCAATAGTTTGTGTTCATTTTGCACCATTTCGACGTTTCCATTCGTTGAAAACAAAGCCACCTAGACCTACTATTATCTGCTCAAATAGATACTAGAGATAAGAAAATTTTGTAAAGATAAACTACATTGCGAAAATAATTATTTCTTTGTTTAAACATTTGCACTAAGTTCATGTTATTTTGTAGTTATATTTTTATTTTTATTTATTTATTAATTTACAATAACTTTATACACACCGTTTAACATACTATGGTTGAGTTGGGAGAGATTGAGCACATCCAATGGTAAAAATGTTTATCCGCATTCCTAACTAGGTCAGACACCCGTATCTAGGGATGCTAGTTTTTGTTTAATGATATCGACGAGCTGACTCTTTTGATATTATGAACTTACGTTGCATAGCATAATACATGAACGACATAAGTACTATTTTGTTTTATTTTAGGTGCTACATAATAAACAGGATGAGTGTGTCTTTCGTTGTCTGTAACTCGATTTTTGCGTACACGATTCAAGGGAAAATTATACCAGTATTATTGGATTTTCACAACCAAGGATTGCATATATAACTCATTAGTTTCTTCATTCATAGTTACCCATTTATGAGCAAACTGATGTCGTGTCTTTATAATTGTAACATAATGTCGGGCAACATAATGCCAGATTAATACAATTTTCAGTTGAAATTTCCAGCGTTTAAAACTTATGAAATCATTTACTCAAGCGACTAAATTGTACAAAGTGTATTCCTCCACGCTAACGCCCAAATGCTATATCCTATTGAGCTGAAATTTGGCATGCAGGCATCATTTGATCATGGCAAGAGTTAAAACCAGGGGGCGCGCTAGTCATTCTTCAATCTCGAAATACTGGACAGATGCGTCGCTGGGCCAAAACCAAATTGTGAAATTTTCATTGGAATGTCTCTTATAACGGGTGTTTTAATAAGGGTATAGAACTTTAAGTTGGCAACACTTTTTTTAACTGGCGGCCATTTTATCAGCTGTCAAGTGATTTATGTTTAGTTTGGTTTGGCATTTCAACAAGAATAGACTGACGCCTGAAGGAAGACCCATTCTGTTCAGGGTTGGTCACACTCACGGGTCAACACCCATCTAATGGCCTCCACGCATGAAGTACGAGCCTGGGTAGGACTCTGGCCTTACGGTTAGTTTCCCCTAGGAATCAATATTCTGGCGCTCCTGGACGGTCTGCGCTCCATGCGGCATTGCCAATCGATTGCGCACTCTGACTAACAGTCGGGGGAGTCTGGAAGGAGTACTGTTTCCTATAGAGCGGGGGTGGTTGCGGACCTTACGGCGACTGCTCTTGAAACGACCACCGGATACCCGATCCTGGGTGAACAGCCGGGCAAAGGATGCCGTGGTCTGCGATAGATTCGGTTTACACCGTTTCACCGCTTCGTAAAGGAGAGGAGCGCGAAAGCGACCTCGAACTCGTAACCAATCGAGAGACTGGAGTAATCTCGTCGCAATTGGAAGTAAGGGCGTGAGTGTAAGCCCGCTGGGTAGCATTCCTGGCTATCTCGCGGTTAAGGTGTTGGCCTCTTACGGGCTTGTGGCGGAGCTTGATGGTGGACTGTTTTTGTCCAAGTCTTCTGCGCTCACTTCAGGGAGACAGAACGACTAATCGTTAAAACTTCCTGAGTTGACGGGCTCGCCCGCTGTAGTTGGCAACTCTAGTTGACGCCTGAACAACGCTTCCAAATTGTTGCAAATTTATTTTGAAAATCATGGTTCTGTTCGAAATACGTATCGCGCACTACGTCCATTTTACGGTCAACATAGTCGTCCATCAGAGCAATTAATTCGATTAACTATGGAACGTTTTCATCCACAAAGACGTCGTACAGTGCGTACAGAAGAAGTCATTGCTGTTGTAGAGCGTAGCGTAGAGGAAGACCCGCATCAGTCTATCCGCCATCGTGCACAGGAATTGGATATGTGTCCATCCTTGTTTATGGAAGATTTCACGGAAAGATCTTGGTTTGCGTGCTTACAAAATCCAACTCGTGCAAGAATTGAATCCACACGATTACCTAGCAAGGCGTATATATCTATAGATTCGGTGAATGGGCCCAAAACAAGATTGCCGTTGATCCCGATTTTCATAAGCGAATTTTGTTTAGCGATGAAGCTCACTTTTGGTTGAATGGATACGTCAATAAACAAAACTGCCGTATTTGGAGTGATGATAATCCTCAAGTGTATGTTGAGACACCGTTACATCCAGAAAAACTGACTGTTTGGTGTGCTTTATGGGCTGGTGGAATTATTGGTCCGTACTTCTAAACGATGCTGGTCAGAACGTTACAGTCAATGGTGACATCTATAGAGCTATGATTACTGACTTTTACGTTCATCAATTGAACAACCATAATGTGCAGGGGCTGTGGTTTCAACAAGATGGCGCAACATGTCACATAGCTCGTGCCACAATTGATTTATTGAAGGAAACGTTTGGTAACCGCATAGTTTCACGTTTCAGACCAGTGAATTGGCCGCCAAGATCGTGCGATTTAACGCCGCAGACTATTTTCTGCGGGGATAAGTATATGAAGTCGCTAGTCTACGCCAATAAGCCCGAAACGATTGGCCACTTGGAGGACAACATTTTCCGCGTTATTGCCGATATACGGCCACAAATGTTGGAAAAAGTTATCGAAAATTGGACCTCCAGATTAGACTACGTCCGAGCCAGCCGTGGCGGTCATATGCCAGAAGTCATATTTAAATTATAATGCCAGCTAAATTGGCAGCTGTATGTAGTTCTGATGACAATACAATAATATGGTACTGTCGAACTGATCTGATGATGGAGTCGGAAGATATGAAATGGAACTTCATGATGGAACATCGTATCATAGCTGTGTTTGGATTTGTTAGAAAAGTCTCGGAATGAACTTTGACCACGATTAGGTTTCAAGGTCTGATGATGAAGCCGGAAGATAGGCACTGGCATGCCATGATGGAATATCGTATCATAGCCGTGTTTGGACTTGTTAGAAACGTCTTGTAATGAACTTTGACCACGGTTAAGTTTCATTTCTTGGTTTTTACGTGCATTTATAAAAGCGTGTTTGAGGTGTTTTTTTTCTAAACTATTAATTTATTTATAAAACCAGTATAATATTCATTAAGTATTGTATACATAGCACAATAGAGTTATTCTATTCTATTCTATTTTAAATATGCTTCATTTGCGATCATAATCACTTGACACAATCACTACCGGGAGGGGGAGTATGTAGTTGGCAAGGTGGGGGAGGGGCGTTTAGTTTGAAGGGGGAGGGGTGGGGAAAGGTCAACTGGCGGAGAGAGGGGCCTTGTCTGCTTGCCGGGAAAGTCTTGGGGTGGCACAACCGTTTTTTTTTTGCCCATGCCAACTCGAACAAAATATACCTATTTTAATAAACGCATCTGAAAGTTTAAATGTTAGCTACTTCACCAATGAAGTCTTCTTCGGGGATTTTGGCGACTTGACAATTTTAATTGTTTGTAAGCTTGCGATTTTAGATGCCGTTTTAGACTCCTGCTTGTCTGTGTGTCCCTCAATCTCCTTCTATGATACGGTTATTCAATGTCAGCGGGAGATCGTCATTCGCCATTTATACACTGATCGTCGGGAGTCCTCACGTACCCCATTGACAATGGCTCCCGGTAATCCTTGCGGGCTGGACCCCCCGTGACGTCATCACTTGGTTATATTTGCGTTTTTTTACAGCACCAGTCGAGCGAATCAAATTAAACGAAGCGCGTATTTATGCACTGTTCTCTATTCATGCAATAAACCTAATAGACTAAGAGGTGGTAGCAAGAAAGTACACCGCTCTTTTATGTCAAAAAATGGTAAATAACAGGCTTATTTCTTTTTAAATACGTTAAGACGTAACAAAACAAGATAAATTTGATATCTAAGCTACGTAGATCTTGTGTCTGTTTTTGTTATTAAAGTCTTTCTACACGACTGCCCAACAAAAAGGAGTGTGTTCAGGGTTCAACTATGTATGTTTTCCATTTCTTTATTCTAGCATAACTTCTAAACACTTGAACCGATTTAAAAGCGTATAGTATTGTTAGAATATCGGCGTCAACCCGAGTATCATAGGATACATAAACTGTCCGAATATCAAGTAAGTAGCTGTCTAAATATTCAAATGTCAATAAATTAATATAAATATATCGTGTTTAGTGTAAAATGAAAGGTCTGATTGAGAACATTCCTGAAATATATATGTATCTATATGGTTACATACATAAACCACAAATATTTTATAGAAGAACCGTAATAAAATATTTATAAATACAATAGTTCACTTTCTGCAACGACAGTAGATATGTATACATATTATAATAGTACGTAAAAAGATGTAATGTAGATATGTACATATAAACATACATATACAAATATACTTTATACACAAATATTAAATAATGCTATGTACTCTGTCTCCGTTTCTTCTCGACCCATAGTCAAAAGTTACTTAGTTTGTGATTATTATCATACGACAGAGCGTGTTTATTATCATACGACAATCTCTTATAACCGACCCTACTATGAAGTGTTTACATATATGTATGTGTACGTATAACACGTGTGTAAGTGTGTATCTTGCTTTTGCATTGGATCGACAGAAATGAAACGCAATTCCATTAATTTTATCCCAACGGAAAATGGTACCCAGTCAGGAATCGAACCCGGAATCTTACTATGTAAGATCAGGTGGCTTAACCACTACGCCAGTGGGACGTGTAAACTTGTTCTCTTTATTAAAATAATAACTTTTATGTTTATGAAGTTTGGCATGTTCAGGTATCATTTCCTCTGTTACGTCAAAAGGCTGAATAGTCGAATAGAAAATATCTGAAAGAGCCATTATTAAAAAAATCTAAATATATGCATACCCTGCAAAACCAGAAATATTGATTTATAAATCCTTATAAACTATATCAATATCGGCACAGATCGTTGCCTGTCGTTATTTTTGGCTGCATGGGCGCCAGCAGCAGGGTGCAAGGGGGTGCACTTGCACCCCCTCTCGGGAAAAAATACATGTAAGAGATTAGGATTTTTTTTGTTGAGTTACTGTTTGGATAAAAACTTAAGTGTCTAGGTTGCTGAACAAATGTGTTCATCACCTTGTCATGAAATATAGTGTCCTCCTCTACTCTTTTCTATTGTATTAGTTGATGGTATAGTATTCAGGCAGATGCACCTCCCTGAAAGTAATCCTGGCGGCGCCCATGAATGGCTGCCAAAGCGTTGTCGCTTAAAGAGAAGAAAATTGTGATTCAGTGTGTCATATGACACTGATAGGTTTATTAAAGCGATTCAAGTAATTTTCCCCTTCTAGTATTCGTTTTTAATGTATTTTGTGAGGTTTAGGACTATATACAATGAATTTGAATTCGTATAGTACTAATCAATTTATACAGTGTGTAAGTAAGTATTATACAAAAGTTAATGTTCACAGCTTTTTTGATACAACCAAACTTAATACCAGTCAGCTGGCGGAAAAGCATTAATTTATATATAATGGGTTCGATTGCGTTTCTGGTGAAATTTAATCTGAAATTAGTTTGTGTGAACGAGACAGGACAATACGCTAGAGCGAAATGTGAAATAAACGGTTGTCACTTTTTTCGCATTTAAACTACCTACCAAAGATAAAGACTGACTGAATCTAACACCGCACGAAATGTGTTCAAATTTATTCGGACGAGTATAAGTTCGACAGGTAGTTTTTATCGACGATCGTTCGTTTCATATTCTGCTCTAATGTATTGCTCTATCTCGTTCGCTTAAACTAATTTTAGTTTTAGTTTACAATGAAACGCAATCGGACCCAATATCAGCATCCCTTACGGGTATTTTTTCTCAGTTAGGTATGCTATGAGGCAATGGCTATGGGTATAATTTGATTCTTCAGAATGATTTATAATAATATTGTAGCTCTTCTGCTGCAAACTCTATCGTTCTTAATTATAAATAAATAGAAAAACAATAAAAAAATAAATAATATAATATTTACGATCTTTAAATGAAAATATTTGCGATATTGAAATGATGAATTCAGGTCAACACTTTTGGCGAACTATAAATAAAGAGCGCTATATTTGTAAAGTGTGGCATATCTTGATTTCCTTTCCTTTCCTAGTTACTTCAAATGTATGAATGATCGAATAGAAAGTATCTGAAAGAGCCACTTTAAATGAAAAATATACATACCCTGGTAAACCGGAAATATCGATTTATAAATCCTTATAAACTACATCAATATCGGCACAGATCGTTGCATCTCGTCATTGTCAACAGGATGGCTGCCAAGGCGTTGTCGCCCGCTCGGATATATTGAAAGGTGTTTGTCAGCTTCCACTTGATTTCTGTCAAGAGGGCGCGTCGCGCTAACTACAAAAGACCGGCCCTGATCTGTATTTATTGCGTCTCCAAATGATTTCATTATTCGCGTCTCCCCGTAGTAATAAGTTAGGGTTGGATTTAGAGGGTTCGCTTCAATTCATCGGCTCGGTTTGACAATATGGGACGCCCCGCAATGAGGGCGCATCGGCGCGATACCACGACGGAAGAAATGTTCTCTTTGGAGCTAATACATTTATGAGAGGTAAATCCCCATGATAGCCCGTCACGAAATCGCACTATTTGTCGAATTCGGTCTGGTAACAATGGCGGATACAGTGGGGAGTGAAGAAGTTATTTAAAGTATTTGTATAACTGTTTTTACACGACTGTTCAAAAAATGGAGTGTAATATTTATTTCACTTACGCGACTGTGTACATGCTGACTACAATTTCCCTCATTGTCCATATACGACTATTGAGAAGGTGACTAAAATAAAGTACCTTGGTGTTATTGTAGATGATAAGCTCAACTGGAAGTACCACATACAGGACACTGCATCAAAAGTCGGCCAACTTATCCACAAAATCAAAACCATCTATTACGCTTTAGTCAATAGTATACTATCATATTTATTTATTTATTTATTTAAGAATTAATTACTATAAAACATTGATTAGCTTACAAAAATAACAGGAACCGAATGGCAAAACCTTAACCTTTTGCTTACTTGTTTCTGTCACCCAACTGGGTCTAGCCCTTATAAATAGGATAGAAAACGAATTTACCGCGTGAAATTTGTAGGACCCGACGTTTCGGTGACGTTGCAGCCGCCGTTGTCTAGGGTAGACTGGAGAGTTGTCAGTCCGTTGTTTTGCGGGTAGGCCGCAAACCGCTGCCGCCACTGCGTAGGTTATAACGGTGGTGGGGGGCCGGGCTCGGAGCGCGGGAATTTTTAAAATCCGTCTTGCACACAACACTCACTGTATCCTGTTTTACGTCTTTGCGTTCGGCGTTCGGCGGCGGGAACATTTTAAGAAGAGGGTTCCACGTAGAAGAGAGTTTGTAGCCGTCATCTCTATTGAAGTTCGGAGTTCTTCTTATTTCAATGGCTTCCCGGATCATGCGAGGAAAGTAGAATTGTTCCTTGGATAGAACAATGGGATTTTGAAACTGCATCCAGTGGTTACTTCCGCTATCCAATATATGTTCGCAGATCGCCGATTTTTCTCGCTGAACGTTTTTAACAGCTTTGATGTGTTCTGTCAGTCGCGTGGCTATGGGCCGTTTCGTTTGTCCAACGTAGGCTAGACCGCAGCTGCATTCGACTTTATACACACCCGGGGTTTGCAGTGGTATTACATCCTTTACAGGCCTCAAAAATCGAGCTATATTTTGGGTCGGTTTGAAGATCGTTTTTATATCGAATCTGTTTAGCATCTTACTTATTCGATCAGTCACGCCCTTGACGTATGGTAAGAATGCTCTTGATCTGCTCGGTTTTTGAGTTTCGTCCGTATTAGATCGTGTGCGTGTCTCGTGATATTTTCCGTATCCATTTTTCCTAAGGACATCATTGACATGTTCCATCTCCTTCGGAAAATCACTCCTTCACGCGGTAAATTCGTTTTCTATCCTATTTATAATGTCAAACAACCGCGATAGTCTTTGGGTCTAGCCCGTTCTAGGGTGGACAGGACTCCAATATTACAATCAAGTTTGCTTGATTGCTTGGTTGCCTACAAATGTACAAGTTTTAGTAAAAAGCTAATGACACTAAATTGCCCTAAAATGTGGTCTTCAGAATAAAAAAAAAATAATAATAATAAAAAAATATTAAAAATATATAATAAATAAAATGCAATTCCATTATTAAATCGGCAATAAATATAATATAAAATTCGATTAAATAATATAAACAAAGTTATATGTGAGAAAAGAAAGAAACAGTCATTAATATTTAATATTATGTTTTAAGTAATATAACATTTAATATAAAAATACCTAGTCTAAAAGTATAATTCATTGTCAAAGTCAAATATTTTTTGGTAGTTCAATGTTAAAAAATACTTAACATATAAGTTTAAAAATATGTTAATAATGTGTGCACCTAAGTTTTATTATACTATTATTTCTAACATTTGATGTATGGTTAGTCTGTCATGATTCGATAACCATTTCTTTAATTTATTTTTGAATTCCTTAAATGTCAAATTCATTTTTATTTCCATATTGATCAGATTGTAAAATCTCGGCGCAATGAAAGAGTAATGTCTTTGACCAAATGATGTTTTCCTTCTGGGTATTATTAAGCTATTTTCTACAACTTGTCTCGTTGGACGCCGGTTCTGAATTATTCCTAAATTTGAGTTATTGTCCAAAAATAGCCTTAAGAGGAAGTTTTTAGAAAAAGTTGCCTACAATCAAGAACTTTAGCTTCCTTATACAGTTCATTAGTGGGATGGCGATATGGTCTACGTGGAATAATTTTTAATATAAATTTCTGCGCAACTTGCAATGGCTCTAGCAGGGTTTTACCACATCCACCCCATCCAATTATGCCGTAAGTAATAAGCGATTCACATAAAGCATAATAAACAGTTTTTAGTGTTTATATATGGGATCCTTGAATGGGGTGGCGCGTCACTTTCAGCTCTAGAGCCATTGATTATGGCTCAAAAGTCAATAATTAGGATTATCAATAAAAAGCCTTCTTAGGTTCTATAGCGACCACTTATTTAAAGTTCCGAGTACTAGACATTATTTTTTTTATTTGTTGTGTGGGGCTTTTATAAGGTCTTTATGAGCCTTGTAACACTGCGACCATTTCTGATCTATTGTTCTCGCCACCTACTATAGTTCTGCGCTAAGCCTCGTGTCATTTAAGAACCGCAACAGGCTTTTGGCGCCAGATTGTTTTACCTCCTCAGGTTGGAGGTAATGACCACCCAAGTGGGTGTATCTTTTACGCATCAGCGGGCTACACTCGCACATGAGGTGCAGGGGAGTTTCCTCTGCCCCTTGGCAGAACCTGCACATTTTTGTGTCTCGGAGCTTGAGGTTGAACATGTGTTTCTTCAGGCCACAATGCCCCGTGAGCGCCCTCACCAGTATGCGTAGATTGTTCCTATTTAGCGATAAGGCCTCACGGGCCGTCTTAGGGTCGTAGGCCTTAATTAGAACTTTGGATTGATTCAACCCTGGCGTGTTGTTCTATTGGTTGACGGATTGTTCTAATCATATTTGTTTGAGAATTAGGTTTGCAAGGCTTTTTGGCACGCCACAGCAAGGTTCAGGGCCGTATAACGTTCCCTTTGCTACCGTCTTAGCAAGTTCGTCGGCTTTTTCATTTCGAGTACTAGACATACGCCAATTATATGTGAAAGTATCAAAAATTCTTCATTTTACCCACACAGATCGGCATATGATTAAAGCCATTTAAAGCTCACACTATTAGAACACGCGTAGTTACAGCCATGCAACATGATATCCTCATTACAAAAACTAAATTTGCCCAACGACATTTTGTTTTCTATCTGTCCAACTACAGAATAGAATAAATTCAGAATAAAAAGTATAGTTAGATACCATACGAGAAAGAAAAATTATGACGGAATGGTTGATTGAGCTAGGAAGGAACGAAACGGAAAAAATGGTTAATTATAGTACTGTATAAGAATACCTAATTACATACAATTACTAATTTTATTCATGTTTATGTATATGTATAGATGTAAAACATATGTATATGTTTAGATTATATGTATAAATGTGTATGTATATGTGTAGATGTATATGTATGTATGTGTATGTGTATATCTCAAATTTCAAATTTAAAATTATTTATTGAGTTCAAATTATGAGTACATTCAATATACAAAAGTCTTAACCTAACTAGGTTGCCGCCTGTTCCAAGGTAGACAATTTATTTTAATTATCCTAAGAAGTCTATAATACTATATTTATATAAATCAACAAAATCATACTTAATGTAACAGAAATATCTTAATTACCTAATAAAAATTCGTAAGAAAATGTCATGAAAATTGACAATATTATTTTATTTTAAGTATTATTATGTATTAGTATATTAATAAGTATAGTACCTATTAGTATTTTAGTATATTAGACTTAGAGTATTAGTATATTAATAAGTATTATTATGTTCTAATAATATGCAAAATAAATTCACAAAAATTAAAATAAATTACATTTAGAAATCATCCATTTATACTATTATGTTTTTATTATAAAGATTCAATTATTTAATAAGGTGTTCAATATCTGCATTTTAAGAGATAGGCACTCAAACTATTTTTAAATTTATATGAAATTTTAATGTCTTTAATGTTTGGTGGTAGGCAATTATAAAATTTTGGAGCAAGATAAGAGAAGGATCTGATTATAAAATTTTATTATGTATATTATTTTATTAACATATGCTAAGTATATATAATATTTTGTGTAAAAATAAAGCTACCAGATAAAGCAATCCTACATTATGTTACACTTACCAACTAAAAAAAACAGGAAAAAATAATACATAAAAGTCTACCTTAATACGGGCAAACTCCAGCAAGTATATAAATAAATAAATAAAATTTTCAGGCTTAACCTATATTATAATTTTGAGCGTCTATATCTGTGTTCACCGGCCGCCAGGTTAGACAACATAACTGATTGACTCCTGAAGGGTCAAAAGGGTTAGTCATTAGACAGTTTAAAAAAAAGATCAAAAATGTTCAAAAGTTCAATACTGTTTCCTGCTGAACGGTTTCGTGCAGCTTGGGCCACAAGATCCATTTTGTTCTCGGATCGGCTCACTCACGATTCAGCTATTATTCAGAAGCCTCCTCTAGTAGAAGGCTACCCCGGGTAAGACTCCCGTGTTTCAGGCATCAGAGCTGGTGGACCTGTTTCTCCCGGCGGGATTGCATCCCGGCGCCACTGGACGGTTTGCGCACCAGTCGGCGAAGCCAATCGGTTGTGCATTCTGACTAATTGCTGAAGGGATTTGGAGAATATGGAAAAATACTGTTTCCTAAGCAGCGGGGGTGGATCTGTTGTCATGCCGCTCTTGAAATGACCTTGGGCCACTCGATCCCGTGTGGCACTACGGGCAAAGAACGCCCAGGTCCGCGATAAATTTAAACTGAATTACCGCTGTAATTTAACAGGTAGAGGTCGCGTAAGCGACTTCGGACGCGTAACCAGTTAGGAGAACGGAGGTATGCTGAAGGTTAATTCCAGACGGAGATATCCTGCCAAAACTGGTAGTTAGGGAGTGAGGCTTCCCGCTGGGTACCTTTCCCGGTGCCTCGCCGTAAGGCGTCGGTCTCTAACGGGTTGCTGGTGAACTAGACAGTAGATTATCTTGTCCCCAAGTCTTCTACGCTCATCCCACGGCTGAGAGAACGATCTATATCGTTATACCAGCCTGGGGTGACTGGTCCGCCCGTTGTAATCGACACCCCCCTACTGTTTCCAGACTCCCCCGGCTACAGTCGGAATGCATAATCGATTGGCTGACGCCACGCGGTGCTCAATCCGTCCAGAAGGGCCCGAAGGTTGATACCTACGTTGATGGGGAAACTAGCCCGCAGGCCGGAGTCCTATCCGGGTTTTCACTTCTACGTGGAGGCTGCCGGATAGGTGTTGACCCGTGAGTTTAGCCGACCCGTATACAACATGAGTCTTAGTGGCCGAACTGCCACAGGGCCTATTATCTCTCTACTATTCGAACAGTTATATATTTGCACTTACTTAAACTATCCTATATGCATAGCTATACCTATAGCGCACCAATCTAATAATTTTTTTTTGTGACCACAACGGGTACAAATAGCGGGCTTATTGCCATAAACGGCAATATCCTCCAGCCAACCAGCAGGTAGTAATTACGTTTGTTCGTGGCAGAACATTTTTTTTTTAATTTTCAGTGACTTCAAAGAATATATATATATTTACACATACATACACATACACATACACATACACATACATATATACATACAATACATAAAGTGCTGCTAGACTCGACCTCACAGTCCTGAATACTGGAAATACCTCGACTTTCAGAAGACCGGGATACAATGAGTATATCCTCGACATCTCACTAGGAACCTCAAAAATTACTAGTAAGATTAAGAACTGGACTGTCTCTGAAGAATACAGTGGTAGCGATCACCAACACATCACATTTAGTGTGGAAGAGGCTCCCAATTCGGCAACGCAACAAGGTCCTGAAGAACGAAGGTGGAACGCAAAAAAGCTCGACCCAGAAGCTCTTCGAACGTCCCTCTCGCAAAGCTGGTTAACCCTTAAACTCCATCCGACTCCCAACAACAGCAGTGAGACAGAGAGGTTAGTGTCGGAAACGATGAAGGCTATCGCCGCCTCCTGTGACGCCTCTATGCCACGTTTGAAAAAACGGGGCTCACTCAGGCCAGCATATTGGTGGACACCAGAAATCGCGGCACTCCGGAAGAGATGCCACGAACTTCGCCGCCGAGCAACGAGAGCCGCGAAATGTACCCATGCCCAAAATGTATACTCTAGCGAGTATAAGGAGGCAAAAAAGGTACTAAACCGTACCATCAAGACAAGCAAAGCGACACTGTGGAAAGAAATCTGCAATGATCTTGACAAGGATATCTGGGGCAAAGCCTACCAAATTGTTGTCAAAAAACTAGGGAAGGCTTCACCAGAAGCGCCAAAACCCCCGGCCATAATGAACAACATTGTAGCGGAGTTGTTCCCAAATCACCCGATGCGAGAAAAAAGGCAGTATGCTAACAGCGACGAAGTTACACTCTTCACAGTCAAGGAACTACAAGAAGCAGCTAAGCACCTCAAGGCAGGAAAAGCACCTGGTCCCGATGGCATTCCAACGTCGGTAATCAAAATCATAACACAGGAATTCCCGGACATACTGCTGAAAGCATACAACGCATGCCTGAAAACTGGGACATTTGCTACCGTCTGGAAGCGCCAGAGACTGGTCCTCTTAGACAAAGGGAAGGAAAATCCCTTAACACCTTCGTCTTTCAGGCCACTCTGCATGCTAGATATCGCTGGAAAACTACTAGAAAAGCTAATACAGGCGAGACTTCGAAACGATATCGACCGCGCTGGAGGCCTCGCTGAAAATCAACACGGCTTCCGCAAGGGCCGATCGACGATCGGCGCGATTAAAAAGATCATTGGGATTGCAACAAAAGCGTGGTCAGGAACTCTTAAATCTCGCAAAGCCTGCATCCTCCTCACCCTAGACGTGAGAAATGCCTTCAACAGCGCAACATGGGATGACATCCTGCGTGCACTGGAGCACCGGTTCAACATAACAAAAGAAAACTTGGCCATAGTTGAGGATTACCTCGACACGAGAACGCTAATTGCTAAAACCACAGAAGGCTCCAAAGAGTACCCGATAACGGCTGGCGTACCTCAGGGTTCGGTGATGGGACCCGATCTATGGAATGCAACTTACGACGAACTGCTGGAGATCCCTTTACCGAAGCAAGTACAGCTAACGGGCTTTGCTGATGATGTCGCGGCCACAATAATGGCAGACAGCGTTGAGGAGGCCGAACTCCTTGTCCGGTCGACCATTGACGCCGTCGAAAACTGGCTCGAGGAACACCAGCTAAAACTAGCTAAACATAAAACGGAGATGGTTGTGCTGACACGCCAGAAATGGTTTCCAAAACCCTTTAATGTCGATATTGGCGAGACAACAGTGACGTCTACAAGGGCATTACGCTATCTGGGAGTGATGATAGATGAAAAGCTATCGTTTCGCGAACACCTAGAAAAGGCATGTACAAAAGCCAGCAAGACGGTATCCAGCCTATCAAGAATCATGGCCAACACAATAGGCCCACGAACAAAGAAGAGAAGAGTCCTTCTGGAAGTAGTCCACTCAATCCTGCTCTATGGAGCGGAAATATGGGCAGACATCCTGAACCAAAAGACCTATCGGCGTAAGATAGCGGCAGTCCAACGGCGAGGGGCCCTTAGGGTGACCTGTGCCTACCGCACGGTTTCCGAAGCAGCAGTACTGGTGATAGCGGGGGCTCCACCTATCGACCTATTAGCATCAGAGAGAGTGAAACTCTACGACCTCAAAATCAGAGGCGACAACACAAAAGAGGCCAGAGCAAGAGTGAAGGTAGAAACACAGAAAGAATGGGAAGACAGATGGAAGACCAGCGACAAGGCCAGATGGACTGCCCGCTTGATCCCAAATATCAAAACCTGGCTCACCCGAAATCACGGTGAGACGGACCTCTTCCTGACTCAACTGCTGACGGGCCATGGTTCTTTCAACGCCTATCTATTCAAAATGGGCCTACACCACACTCCGAGGTGCAAGTACTGTCCTAACAAAATCGATGACGTAGAGCACACGTTTTTCGAGTGTGAACGCTGGAGGAACCACAGAGCCAACACCGAGGCAGCCATAGGCGAGACGCTCAATCCTGCGAGCCTGGTAAGCCACATGATGGAGCGAGAAGAGGTCTGGAATGAAGTCGCAGCCTACGCGCAGCGCCTTCTAAAGGAAAAGAAAATAGAGAGCGCCCAGTAAAACAGGAGCAGGCGTAACACGGACTGGGCTGAAGAAATGCTAACGCGGTTCCGACCCAGTCTTCCCCTTACCCAAGGGCGGGGAAAGAGGAGAGGAGGTTTTTTAGTGGGTGGAAATCCCACACTACCGGCCATCAATCTTTCAAGATAGCGGTGTCTTTGAAAGATTTTTCCTCCTCCACATAAAAAAAAAAAAAAAAAAAAAAAAAAAATACATAAAGTGCATAATAATATAAATGATACATAATATCCATATTATACATATACATAATAAAAAATAATATATATATATACGTAGGATCAGCTTATACTATTTTGAGAGCAGATATAGCTTCAGCCGGGAGCGAAACGCACTCGAACTAACGGTATCCCCTATATTGGAAGGCAGGTTATTCCATAATCTTGCTGCATATACAGCAAAGGAATAGGTGAAGAAAGCTGTGTGATTCTGAGGTATACATAGAGTATTCGTTTACTGAGCCCGTAATGGCAGCCCGTGGGAAGATAACACTCGGAATTCGGATTTTAGGTACGACGGAATAAGTGGATTATTGAGTATTTTCTGCAATGGGCAGAAAATATGCAGGTCTCTACGTTCGCGTATCTTGAGCCAATTTAGTTTAGTACGGAACTCTGAAATATGGTCGTATTTTTTGAGCCCGTACACATATCGAACACAGGTCAGACATTCTGGAGCTGCTCTAAATCGATGCTTTGAAATCGATTCGCGGGCTATACGCACTTGCACAAGTGCACAGAAACACTCGATGCCGGCTACCGTATAATTTGGCATTTGAAATGTATCGCAAATGGTGGCGTTATGATGTTTGTCCCTTTGTCTGCCGCAGTGCGAGCCCTCACTCGACGATGAAGGGCCATCGTGCACATGTGAGCGAATCTTGGCCACCCTTCCCTATTGCGTTGCACTATTTAGCCACTAATTACGCGGAGAATTGCTTATACCGGCGCTGAATCACTCCGCAATTCGAAGACTTATGATGTTTCCCTATTTACATTGCACTGTATACACTGAGAAAAATATAACGCTGTAATACAAGGAAATACGCATGTTTCAAAAGGGATTACGTATATAACATATACTAGAGCTGTCAACTACAACGGGCGAGGGGATGGGACTAGTGGGCGCGGCCAACTGGGCGCGGCCGACTAGGCGCTGCTAACTGGCCGCCGCCGACTGGACGCTAGGCCAACTGGGCGCAGGGACAAGTGGGCGCAAGCCAAGTGGGCGCGGGACAGGAGGGCGCCAAAATTATATTATGCAATATATTTATATATTTATTATTGTGACTGACGAGAAATATTTTTATTGTTACATTATTTTAAAAATTACTAACGGTGAAACATTACCTTCGTAGCTATACTGTGACCACCCGTTTTAGAGCGTCTTTAAACTTACGTGTAGGTTGGCTGTAAAATAAATATAAATATAAAACGATCAATATTATATCAACAGAGCATTAACTATTTCCAGTCTAGTAAATTATTTGAGTAAATGTATTTAAAAGCTTTCATAGTATATAGAATACTTTCATTTATATATTAGGACAGTATTTGAAATGCTAGTAATGATAATAGAAATATGTACGTTACCATATATAAATATAAAGCTGTGCATTTTATGATATTTTGCACTAAATTTATTAAGTACCTATTTATTATGTAAATGTTAAATTCCATGTAAACGCTAGCTCTGAAACGGGTGTATCACAGTATAGCTACGAAGTTAATATTTCACCATTAGTTAATTTTTATATAATGCAGCAATAAAAATATTTCCCGTCAGTCACAATAAAAAAATATGTAAATATATTGCATAGAATAATTTGGGCGCCCACCTGTCCCGCGCCCACTTGGATCGCGCCCAGTTGTCCCTGCGCCCAGTTGGTCTAGCGCCCAGTCGGCGGCGCCCAGTTAGCAGCGCCCAGTCGGCCGCGCCCAGTTGGCCGCGCCCACTTGTCCTAGACCGAACGGGCGAACCCGTCAACTCAGGAAGTTTTTAACGATATTGTTCGTTCTGTCTCCCGTAAGGTGAGCGCAGAAGACTTGGGACGGAAACAATCCGCCGTCTGGCTACGCCACCTGCCTGTCAGAAGAAATATTTATTTTCAAAAACCCGACCTGGTTATAGAAATTACATATCTAATGGTATTTCTACAAATAAAATTACATTTCCAATTATAAATAAAATTATAAAAAAGTCTATAAAAAAACAACTACCTATTGAATAAAACATAGAAATTCAGAAATTCAATAACAATGATATAAAAACTAGAAAATTTTAAAAAAACAGAAATAATGAGAAATCAGCGAGAATCATAGAAAATCGTAGAGAATCAGCAATTGAATAACAAAAATATATAAAAACTAGAAAAATAGAAAGCATCCAAAGAGTTCTAAAGAAACTACATTTAATAAGGATCAAACTAACTAAAAATACGAATAAAATTATCTAAATATAAAAATCTGAAATTTAAATTACAAATATAAAATCAATTAAAAAATAATAAAAAAATAAAAATCTAAAAATATTCAAATTTGAAAAATCAAATTAAGTAAAAATAATCAAAATTAACGTAATGAAATAAGAGTCAGAAAATGCCTTACGGCGAGGCACCGGGAAAGGTATCCAGCGGGCAGGCTCGCCCTCTGACTACCAGTTTGGAAGAATATCTCCGTCTGGAATTAACCTTCAGGATACCTCTTACCTCCTGACTGGTTACAGGATCGAGATCGCTTGCGCGATCCTCTCCCTTATGAAGCGGCGATTCAGTGTCAACCGAATCTATCTCGGACCACGGCATCCTTTGCCTGGCTTATTCACCCGGGATCGGGTAGCCGAATGGTCATTTCATGAGCAGTTGCCATAAGGTTAACAACCGTCAAGGAGCGCCCGAAGGTTGACTCCTGGTTCTCTCTTCTGCGTGGAGGCTGCCGGATGGGTGTTGACCCGTGAGTATGAGCGACCCTGAACGAATAAGTATTCGTGGCCATTTCCAACAGGGCCCATTAGCTTCCTGTGTATATATCATGTTCCTACTGTGGTCCGTACGTATTTATCAACATGACGCGTAACGATGTACTTAGTTAACATGTCACGGACATAATAACTACACCGCACATTCATTACGGCGCACAACGAAATGTTGCTTTTACCATGACAGCATTACATACGTAAGGTTATAGTCAGTTAGAAGAATCATGTTGAAGCTACATTATACGGTTGTTTTCGTATTACCCGTACGTGAAACATATGATCGGGTAATAGAGTTTCAACAAAATTCCATATAATAGAGATAATAGAAATATAATAGAAAATTACAAGTTCGCTACATATAATAGAGTTTTAACAAAATTCCTTGGAATTCAACAAACTTACCTACGTCTGAAACATCATTAATCTGTATAAAACCGTAATAACAAAACGACATTGTTGGACGAAATCCAATATTTTTCTCAATGTATTTCTTTTTCTCACATTTTAATCGATGGTTTTGATTAATCAAAACCATCGATTATATAATGTACAAGTAGAATCTTACCCGGCGCTTCTCGGGTATCTGCTTCCTTCCCCCTCACAATCTTCCCCCTCTCCCCCCCCCCCTCCCCCCAACTAGCTTATGTTACGCACCCATCTATTTCTATTTAAAAAATCACATAGTTGCATTGGTTCCTTTCAACTTTCCACTTTCTTTTTTAACACGCTTTTATTAGGTCGACCTGTATGTAACTATATAATGGAATCTAAGGTAACTAATCTAACCATCTTCCAAGGATCGTAGCGTCATGAAAATTGGCAGCTGTATGTAGTTCTGATGACAATACAATAATATGGTACTGTCGAACTGATCTGATGATGGAGTCGGAAGATATGAAGTGGAACTTCATGATGGAACATCGTATCATAGCTGTGTTTGGACTTGTTAGAAAAGTCTTGGAATGAACTTTGACCACGATTAGGTTTCAAGGTCTGATGATGAAGCCGGAAGATAGGCACTGGCATTCCATGATGGAATATCGCATCATAGCCGTGTTTGGACTTGTTAGAAAGGTCTTGTAATAAAACTTTGACAACGATTAAGTTTCAAGGTCTGATGATGAAGCCGGAAAACAGGAACTGGCATTCCATGATGGAATATCGTATCATAGTCGTGTTTACACTTGTTAGAAAGATCACGCAATATACTTTGAACACGATCAGGTTTCAAGGTTATAACAAACCTATTATATATTAAATGGTAAATATTGAGTGTAAATAGTGTAAATATTGACATAGGTGCCTGTATAAAATGTATATAGACATGTACCTACATGGAGAGTGTAAATAGAATAATATTGATATATCTATATACGATGTATATTGACGTGAGTTGTCGGTTGCTGGTTATGTCCAAAACAACTATAAGTAAAGATATTATTTTACGTGCATTTATGAAAGCGTGTTTTAGTTTATTTTTAAACTACTAATTTATTTCATTTTCATGGCAATCTGTTGATTGCTATAAAAGTTAAAGTGCTGCAGGGCCATCTGGTGGCGAGTTACAACTAAGTGAAATATTATCCGTGCTGAAATACCTACAAAAACCAGTTTTCATTGCGATCGGTTAAACCGTAAATAAGTTAATGTGCTGCAGCGCCATCTAGTGACGAGTTACAACAAAGTGGCTATCGCGAAATATTATCCGTGCTCAAATACTTATGTATAACAATTTGTTTTGTTTGTTTTGTTTTCTACTCTTTATTGTCAATTTTCACAATGGGCGGGTTTATTGACATATGACAATCTCTTACAACCAACCCTACTATGAAATGTTTATATGTATGTGTGCATGTAACATATGTGTAAGTGTGTGTTTTGTTATTGCATTTCATCGAAATAGTTGAAAATGCAATTCCGTTAATTTAATCCCAACGGAAAAAGGTGACCCAGCCGGGAATCAAACCCGGGACCTTGTTGAGTGGGGCTTTTCTAAGGTCTTTTTGAGCCTTGTAACACTGCGACCATTGCTGATCTATTGTGTTCGCCACCTACTATAGTTTTGCTATAAGCCTCGTGTTATTTAAGAACCGCAGCAGGCTTTCGGCGCCAGATTGTTTTACCTCCTCAGGTTGGAGGTAGTGACCACGTGGGTGTATCTTTTACGCATCAGCGGACCACACTCGCACATGAGGTGCTGGGGAGTTTCCTCTGCCCCTTGGCATAACCTGCACATTTTTGTGTCTCTGAGCTTGAGGTTGAACATGTGTTTGTTCAGGCCACAATGCCCCGTGAGCGCCCTCACCAGTATGCATAGATTGTTCCTATTTAGCGATAGGGCCTCACGGGCCGTCTTACGGTCGTAAGCCTTAATAAGCGCTTTGGAATTATTCAACCCTGGCGTGTTGTTCCAGTGGTGGATTGTTCTAAACACATTTGTTTGAGCATTAGGTTTGCAAGGCTTTTTGGTACGCCACAGCAAGGTTCAGGGCCGTATAACGTTCCTAGCAAGTTCGTCGGCTTTTTCATTTCCCTCGATTCCTGCATGGCCGGGAACCCATCTAACCCGGGACCTTACAATGTAAGATCAGGCGACCTAACCACTACGACACCGGACCGGAACAATTTTCATGGCGAATGGTTAAACGGTATAAACGTTGATGTGATGCAGCGCCATCTAGTGGCGAGTTATAACAAAGCGGATAGCATAAAACCTTCTCCATGAAAAAATAATTGATTTTAATTGATTGATCGTTTTCTTTACTCCACGATTCGTGCTGAACGCACGAACGTAGCTGTATCCATACCTGGTTCAGTTCGTGTTCGCGCGCGTCTCAACAAAACCCGTCCACACTGGCGCTCTAATCACGCTTCGCGTCCCTTTGTGTTCGTTCGAAAAACCGACAAATTACAGATCGCTCCGCGCGCGACTTGAAATGCTCGAAGCGTGCGCATGAAATGCACAGTTCGCGCGCCCAAGACGTAGGTACACACTATGAGAATTTGATACAAAGTGTGTTACATTGCATGATATATTGCACTAATGTGGACGGCGAATTCTTTCATTTCATGTTACGCTTCATGTTACCTTTCGACAGTCTGTACGCAGCATTAAATATTGCGTGATTAAAAATGATTTGTGTCGCTTAAATCTCTGGCCTTAGGGTTAGTTTCCCCTAGGAATTAACCTTCTGGCACTCCTGGACGGTCTGCGCACCGTGCGGCATAAGCCAATCGATTGCGCACTCGGGGGAGTCTGAAAGCAGTACTGTTTCCTATAGATCTGGGGTGGTTGGGGACCTTACGGCGACTACTCTTGAAACGACCATCGGCTACACGATCCTGGGTGAACAGCTGGGAAAAGGATGCCGTGGTCCGCGATATATACACCGTTTCACCGCTTCGTAAGGGAGAGGACCGAGCAAGCCTCGCTTGAACTCGTAACCAATCAAGATACTGGAGTAATCTGGTCGCAATTGGAAGTAAGGGCGTGAGTGTAAGCCCGCTGGGTAACACTCCTGGCTATCTCGTCGTTAAGGCGTGGGCCTCTTACAGGTTTGTGGCGGAGCTTGACGGTGGACTGTTTTGTCCAAGTCATCTGCGCTCACTCCAGGGAGATAGAACGACCAATCGTTAAAACTTCCTAAGGTGACGGGCTCGCCCTCTGTAGTCGACAACTCTAGTTGTGTCGCTTGTATATGAGATATTTCAACCAAAATTTCACAATGTGGTTTTAGCCCAACAGCACACCCGTGTATCGAATTTCGTCATGGCGAGTTGAAAAGATTGTAGTTGAAATCGATCCACATAGAGGGCGTTCGAGTGTGTTTTTATGCCTTCTCGATATCGCCTAAACGCTTAATCCGTTTGAGCTGAAATTTCGCATGCAGCCATCATTCGGTAATGGCAAGAGTCGAAAAGATTGTAGTTGAAATCGGTCCACCAAAGGCCGCGCTAGACATACTTTAATCTCGAAATATTGCAGATAGAGACTTAACTTTAACCGAAATCACGTTGTGAAATTATGGTTGGAATATCTTTTATACCTATACAAACGACCCAAAAATAATTTAAATACCGCCGTATTCAGGAAAATACTACATATTTTTCGGAGAAATACCATGTTAATACCACGAAATCACTACGAAACAATAAAATATGCTACTTTTGCTATCATAGTCACTTGACACAATCACTATCAGTGAGAGCAGAGGGGGGAGGGGGTTATGGGGGGGTTAAAAGGTTTTTGCGCGGGGGGGGGGGGGGTTGCTTGCATTTCGGGAAAGTCTTGGGGTGACAAAACCATTTTTTAAATATAGGTAATATAGGAGGTAGGGTTATTAAGAACTAACTAAGTTAAGTTCATTAAGTAAGTTTGTATAATATACGTTCGAGTATATAGGGTTATGTTCACACAAGGTCGTATAATAATTAATCACAGTCTTTCCTAGATTTATTTGAAGGCCAAGTTATGTTTGTAAATTCATATAAGAATACTATTATTTTTTTAGCAATACACAATGCTAAGTTTATTTTTAAACATCACATCACTATGCGCCGCCAACGATCGTCCAAAGTCGCGATTTTCACTGTTATAATCTCAACCGCCCACCGGCGGCAGCGCTCATCAAGGTAGATTTAACAAACGCGGATAAGCCGCCATTTTGAAAATGTTGCTTTAACGACAGCCTCCCCCCTCCGCCTCCCAACCGACCCCCCATTAAGCCCCCCGTGCTGTCGCCCCCCGCCGCTTAATCGCGCCCCACAAAGGGAAGGTACACGCAATGAAATTCATTTTGTGAAATTGGGAAGGAGGCTGCTTCCGTCGGCATTGTAGCGCCCGCCCGGCGGTTTTCAGCCGATTGAACCACAAAGGGAGACACCGGCGGCTCATGAATGTTTTACCTTTTTCCATTGTCCCACGAATAATCTCGGTATTTTGTAAACATTTTCATTCGAACAGGCCTGTGAGAATGGACGATAACATTTCCTGCCTTCTAATCTATCATATTATTATTTATTGCGTCATGAGAACTTTCGGTAGAGCATAGATGAAATTAAAACAAGTAAATATATAAATAGAATAAAAATACACGACTGCCGTTACAGAAAGTGAACTATCGTAGTAATAATTCTTTTCATTGGATATTTTTATGAAATGTTAGTGGTTAATGTATCCATATATTTAGATAAATGCAAATTTCCAGAATGTACTCAATCAGGACTTTCATTACTAAACTAAACATTATATATTTACCATCTGACCCGGCGGACTTCGTATCGCCTAACAGTCAATGACTGAACAATGAATGTCGTGTTACAGATTATCTGAACTTAATTTATGATTTTATGAAAGTAATACAATAAATACAAAAAAATATTAAGTTCACTACTTTATTAAGATAATAACACAAAAAGAAATATAGGAGTACAAAAATTAAGTATATCAATCGCGTGTCAGCATGACATGATTGTATTAAACTATTTACATATTGTGCAGCATGGGATGCACACGGTTTAATTCTCTTCATTGAAGCACCTTGTGAATACGACATTTTTTTTTTTATCAGGCGCAAGAGCAAATAAAGCGGATGATTTTCCGACACGTGAATATGCCACGTACAACTGACCAAGACAAGGATTTACATTTTGTATGGGAAAATGTTTTTTCTATTGTTTTAATGTTTCAATTTTTCAATTTTCCAATTTTTTGTTTTTAATAGTTATTCTGCTATTTGGGACGGAGACAAATACAACCAATCAAAAACCATGAAAATCGGCCGTTCTCGAGTTATAAGTGTTCGAACAAACCCGACTTTGTTAAATATATAGATCTTAATTTATTGACGATTGTTCATTTAGACAAATACTTACTCTATTGGACATGTCTATTTGGACATTTAGGCAACTATTATATATAGGCAGTTAAGGTACCCTATGACTTAACGGTTCTAAAAATATCATACAATTCTAAATCGGTCCAAGCGTTTAGAAGTTATGGTGTAATAAAGAAACGGAAAACATACATAATGAACCCTGAACACATGACACTCCTTTTTGTTGAGCATTCGTGAAAATAAAATAAAATGAAAACGGAACTGCCATGGAATTCACTGACCGGAGTCGGGCCCATCATGATACTATTAATACACTTCTGGGGGAGGGGGCTCCCCCCTCCGTGGACCCCCCCGGTGGACTTCGAAATAACGACCGGCTGTGGTAGGTTTAGGACAGCTGTCTTGCCACATGTGAGCATGCGTGCATCTTACCATACATTAACCCCCCCCCCCCCCTCCACCTCTTCGAAGTCTGGGATGGATGAATTTGAGATGCGGAAATCACGGTGATGGAGATACCAAATCGTTAGAGGCGAAACAGAGATTTGACAATTTCCACCGCATGAAGGTGAACATCCGTTTCGGGTGACGGCATTTGCGAGATCATGGTATTTATTTAGGTAATTTGTACTCGTGGGATTTTGGGATGGTTTTGGGATTTTAGAGATCCATGGAACAGTTAATTCTACAATAAGGGCCGTCCTCCGAGTTTGTAAAGTGTTTTAATGTAATAACACTGCCATTCCTCAAACTCCTTGTACTAGATTTTTAGGTGTTCATGTCGACGAACTTTTAAAATGAAACTTTCACTGTAAAAACCTCGAAAGTAGGTTAAGTCCGGCATGTTATGCTTTAAGTATTGTAAGAAGGTCGTTGGATGAATTGCAAATAAGAAATGTTTATTTCAGCTATATTGAAGCTATCCTAAGTTATGCCATTACAATCTGAGGAAATTGTTATGCTTGTCATAGGGAACCCATTTTTATACTCCAAAAGAGAGCAGTGCGAATGATTGGATAGGTGAAAAAGAAAGAGTCGTGTCGTCCCATTTTTAAAAGGCTAAGAATCCTCACCTTAACCTCACTCTATCTCTTTAAGTTACTGACTGAGTTTTTTTAAGAATAAAGACACATATTATAAAAAGTTTTCAGACACACATACTAAAAATACGAGATATAAATTAAACATTTTTATACTATGTACTAAACTAAACTAAGCACAGCAAGGCAAAACACAAAATACTCCGGGCCATATTACTTTAACAGGCTACCGGAAAGTTTAAAAACAATTCAAAAGGAAAACTTATTCAAAAAATTACTTAAAGAATTCTTATTAAACAAAGCTTTTTATTCGATCGATAAGTTTGTTATTTTAAATATTTTTTAATTTTTTTGGCCATTTTTTTTACAATTTTAAGTAGCACTTTTTAATTATTCTGACTTTTTCTGATTTTAATTTCTTGATTATTTTAATTTGTGGTTTTAGTAAATATATCTTAAAAATGATTTTGATGTCCTAAAAGCAATAATGAAGTAACTGAATGTACGTGGTGATAAGTTTAGATATTGTGAAAACGGACGAATAGACTGTAATTTAAATGTACCTAGATATTAAGTCTCTACAATCTGTTTTCTGCAATTTTTTTTGGAAATAAATTGAAATTGAAATAGAAATTGAAAATTTATATTTGGACAGAGGGCTGTGCATCCGAGACTTTCAGGAAATTTATATGGTAATCGGTTGTATCAGGAAAAAGATCTTAATTTTGACCATAGCTTATATAGCGTATTAAATTGCTCAATGTCTTGTTACAATTTGGCAACCAGGATTTTACTTCGAAACGCAATGTGTAGATGACACTCTTAGTTCCAAAAATTAATTAACCTTCTATTATGTTGTTTAATATGGAGTTTATTATGTTTAATATGTTTATGTTGTTATTTTTTATCTTTAACCTATTATTATAATTCTTGTGTATAACAGAAGGCATCCCATTGTAGATAGCGCTGAAAACATGCCTATACGGTATACAATAATAATATCATAACAATAAAATCTTAAATTATGGCTCCTAATATTATTACTTAATCTTAATATTATTATAACATTTTAATATTATTTACATAAATATATCAATTGTTAATTTGGTATACAGGTTTGAAAATGTAATAATTACGCACTTTAAAGATCAAATGGATGGCATTCTATCTCCCCGTATTAATTCTGCGATGTAATCAGCCTATATAAAAATGCGATAAATGGCACTAATAATTGAATATGATTATTTTTCTCATTAGTTAAATTATTGGGCTTTTATAATCAAATACTCCTTTATATAAAAAAAAACTCCATTAGGCCCGATTGCGTATCTTTGTGAACTAAAACTGAAATTATTTCAAGCGAACGAGATAGAGCAATACGTTAGAGCGGAATATGAAACGAACGATCGTCAATATACTGTCGAACTTATACTCGTATATCAATAATACCTGTCGAACTTATACTCGTCCGAATAAATTTGAACACATTTCGTGCACTGTTAAATTCAGATGCTTTAGCTTTGGAGGGTAATTTTAATGCGAAAAAGTGACAACTGCTAATTTCACATTCCGATCAAGCATATTACCCTGTCTCGTTCTTATTAACTAATTTCCGATTGTATTTCAGGAAGAAACGCAATCGAGGCCATTATCAATGTTATTATATCTTTTATTTTTTATTTTATAGTAAACTTACAGATAGTAAATTCATGATACTAGTATTTTTAAAACATATTTAATCAAAACACATTTACTATCCTATGATTAAGTTACAATGCTTGTATTACAAGTTAATTTAGAAATAACATGAACACGTTGATGGCGGAAAATTGTAATAAGGCTCATAATATAATAAGGGTAAGAAAAGTAAAAAAAGTAAGTTGTTTTAAGGTAAGTTCGAGAAAGGGATATCTAAATCAAAATGGAAGTATGAATAATTGGATATTAGTATTTATAATATATATTATGATATAATATAATAGTATGTTATAATAGTCATATAATAAATACAGTAGGGAACACGGGGTAAGACGGGGACGCTATGGAGAAATACGTATAAAAACCATACTGAATTTTACAATCAAAAAACTTTTAATATTGGGGTTTACAATTATACTACTATATCAGTATTCTCTATTAAAAACTACTTAAATAATACTTACAAAATAAAATGGCAAACTCCCATCTTGCCCCGTATGCAGGGTAAGATGGGGCAAGGGTCGGGGTAAGATGGGTACATTATTGACAGTAGGAACAGATGTGGCAAACCTCTTTTTCAGGCGACCAGAGTTCACACATTTGGCACTGGTAAGATGGGGGTTGATGGCATTGGTAATATGATGGCATTGGTAAGATGGCATTGGTATTGGCATTGGTAAGTTCACACATTTGGCATTGGTAAGATGCCCCAAACGACATTTATTGGTTAAAAAAATACTCACGGATTATCTTGATACTTGGATTGAATATTTATTATTTTGAAATATGCGGGACCAGTCGATATTAGTATCGAACGTTTTACGCCATCCTTAGGGATGGCGTAAAACGTTCAATCTATACTCGTCCTTAACCCGTTTTGTATCACTGACCAAATTTGCCAAATACTACGTCACAATAGTGACAAATCTTCTGTACGATATTACGCGCAATACGACCGCTCACTGCGGGTGCCCGCAGCGATACTGAGAGGCGTAGCGGGGAAGCTTTCGAACGGCGTATGAGTCACGAGGTTAACTACTTGCGTTTTGACAAGAGTAGGGGACCCCGTCTTACCTCGTGAGCCCGTCTTACCCCGTGTTCCCCAACACTAGGGTGGCAGTTAGGCATGACCGAATCTTTAATTAAATTAATGGAAATATAAAATATAGCTAATCCTTTACACGATTTATCAAAAATTTGACACATTCTGGTAAGAGGTCGATTCGACGCGATGTTTCTATTGCAAGCGACAACAGAAAATGTTTGAGAGCTCCTCGTTAATCGCGGTGGCGCACGAAATTGATCTTTTTCTAGACTACCTGAGCTGTCTAGTCGATTGTGCATAAGCTTATGGAGACACGTTATATCAGTAATAGTCCTACGTGTTTTTAAATCTATTAGGTTGAAGTAACAGTGACGAATAGATGGTCTAATAAATTGCTATTAGTTCGTCAGTCAATTCTATCAGCGCCATCTGCGTTTCACCGATTCAAAAGAATTGCCAGTCGTACTATGTAGTTGAGCAACTAGAGTTGTCAACTAGAACGGGCAAACCTGTCACCTCAAGAAGTTGTAACGATTAGTAGTTCCATCTCCATGGAGTGAGCGCAGAAGACTTGCACAAAACAGTCCACCGTCAAGCTCCGCCACATGCCCGTAAGAGGCTAACGCCTTAACGGCGTGATAGCCAGGAGTGTTACCCAGCGGGCTTATACTAACGCCCTTACTTCCAATTGCTACCAGATTACTCCAGTCTCTCGATTGGTTACGAGTTCGAGGTCGCTTGCGCGGTCCTCTCCCTTACGACGCGGTGAAACGGTGTATATCGAATCTATCGCGGACCACGGCATCCTTTGCCCGGCTGTCGCCTTAAGGTCCGCAACCACCCCCGCTCTATAGGAAACAGTACTGCTTCCAGACTCCCCCGACTGTTAGTCAGAGTGCACAATCGATTGGCTTACGCCGCACGGTGTGCAGACCATCCAGGAGCGCCAGAAGATTGACTCGTAGGGGAAACTAGCCCCAAGGCCTGAGTCCTACTTCTCGCACTTCATGCGTGGAGGCCGCCGGATGGGTGTTGACCAATGAGTGTGACCAACCCTGAACAGAGTGGGTCTTCGTGGCCAACTCAGCAAGGGCCCATTAACTCCCAAAGCATGCACATATGCATTAGCATATGTGCAAGCAATCTAATACCATATAAAATCAATGTTTTGACCAAAACATAAACATGCAATCAATGAGGATGCACGCGCAAAACTTTTATTAGGTAGCGCCCACCGGCGACTTTGTTCCCGAAAGTCCCCGAGCGAGCACGAAGGCGAACGAAAGCGGGTTCCATCGATTTTGCATTTCGATCCTGTTTTATTTTTCATTTTGTTTGTGCCAGAAAAATCTTCTGTAAATTTTATTTTATTATATAATCCGCGGCATTTCATTTTATTTCCTGGTGTTTATTCTAATATCAGTATAATACTCTTCTGCCTATAAAAAAACCATCCCCTGTGTCGGTATATGTTGACGTACGTACCATGTTATCATGACAACCGCACGTCACAATAGAGAAAAAAATCGGTTGTGTCACCCCAAGACTTTCCCGGCAGGTAGAAAACACCCCCGCCAACCGAGGGGTTAGCGCGCGGGGGAGGTTGGGTTAGCGCGGGGTGGGGTCCCCTCGTTCCTGGGCCAACCCAATACCACGACCTACATATAAGTACCTAGCTAGACCTACTAGAAATGTAAGAATAACGAAAATAAGATATGATATAAATAAATCTCATATCAATAAACTCTAAACTTTATATATATATATATATATATATATATATATATATATATATATATATATATATATATATATATATATATATATATATATATATATATATATATATATATATATATATATATATATATATATATATATATATATATATATATATATATATATATACATACATACAGTCCGGGAAAACCTTCCATATATACAGTCCAGTCCGGGAAAACCTTCCAGCTATGTAAGTGGCTTTTATTATTTTTATTTTTTCATCAAAGTGTCATCCTTTAAACGAATTCTTTAAAAAAAGATTTTACAAAAAACCAATCAAATATTAACAATATTATACAATTTTATCTTATGTTTTGAACTCTTGTAAATATCATATAGCCTTAAGTATAAACTTCTCGACCAGAAATTACGATTTATATCTTATTTCATGGGAACGAGCAAATGAAGTATTTTATTTTTATTTTCATTTAATAGCTCGCTGATAGCGAGCCCAGCAATCTTATATCGTCCTTTAAAAGAGTGGATATATTCGAATTTCAAATCGAATTTTCGAAATGTCATTCCGCATTTAAGAGACGATTGATTGTGATTTTTTTCATTGTTTTTGCTTAAATTTGTCTTTAATAAAGACATTTTATTTTGGTTTGCAAAAGGATACGCTTTGTTTTTGAGATGTGGATGAAGGGTGATCGTTCGCTAGCGATAAAGGGATCCCATTAAACCTACAGTGTACCGTCGAAAGTGGTACTCATCCAAAAATACATCTCGTTTAAACAATAAGCATTTCCCAGTCCAGTCCGGGAAAACCTTCCAGCTATGTAAGTGGCTTTTATTATTTTTATTTTTTCATCAAAGTGTCATCCTTTAAACGAATTCTTTAAAAAAAGATTTTACAAAAAACCAATCAAATATTAACAATATTATACAATTTTATCTTATGTTTTGAACTCTTGTAAATATCATATAGCCTTAAGTATAAACTTCTCGACCAGAAATTACGATTTATATCTTATTTCATGGGAACGAGCAAATGAAGTATTTTATTTTTATTTTCATTTAATAGCTCGCTGATAGCGAGCCCAGCAATCTTATATCGTCCTTTAAAAGAGTGGATATATTCGAATTTCAAATCGAATTTTCGAAATGTCATTCCGCATTTAAGAGACGATTGATTGTGATTTTTTTCATTGTTTTTGCTTAAATTTGTCTTTAATAAAGACATTTTATTTTGGTTTGCAAAAGGATACGCTTTGTTTTTGAGATGTGGATGAAGGGTGATCGTTCGCTAGCGATAAAGGGATCCCATTAAACCTACAGTGTACCGTCGAAAGTGGTACTCATCCAAAAATACATCTCGTTTAAACAATAAGCATTTCCCAGTCCAGTCCGGGAAAACCTTCCAGCTATGTAAGTGGCTTTTATTATTTTTATTTTTTCATCAAAGTGTCATCCTTTAAACGAATTCTTTAAAAAAAGATTTTACAAAAAACCAATCAAATATTAACAATATTATACAATTTTATCTTATGTTTTGAACTCTTGTAAATATCATATAGCCTTAAGTATAAACTTCTCGACCAGAAATTACGATTTATATCTTATTTCATGGGAACGAGCAAATGAAGTATTTTATTTTTATTTTCATTTAATAGCTCGCTGATAGCGAGCCCAGCAATCTTATATCGTCCTTTAAAAGAGTGGATATATTCGAATTTCAAATCGAATTTTCGAAATGTCATTCCGCATTTAAGAGACGATTGATTGTGATTTTTTTCATTGTTTTTGCTTAAATTTGTCTTTAATAAAGACATTTTATTTTGGTTTGCAAAAGGATACGCTTTGTTTTTGAGATGTGGATGAAGGGTGATCGTTCGCTAGCGATAAAGGGATCCCATTAAACCTACAGTGTACCGTCGAAAGTGGTACTCATCCAAAAATACATCTCGTTTAAACAATAAGCATTTCCCAGTCCAGTCCGGGAAAACCTTCCAGCTATGTAAGTGGCTTTTATTATTTTTATTTTTTCATCAAAGTGTCATCCTTTAAACGAATTCTTTAAAAAAAGATTTTACAAAAAACCAATCAAATATTAACAATATTATACAATTTTATCTTATGTTTTGAACTCTTGTAAATATCATATAGCCTTAAGTATAAACTTCTCGACCAGAAATTACGATTTATATCTTATTTCATGGGAACGAGCAAATGAAGTATTTTATTTTTATTTTCATTTAATAGCTCGCTGATAGCGAGCCCAGCAATCTTATATCGTCCTTTAAAAGAGTGGATATATTCGAATTTCAAATCGAATTTTCGAAATGTCATTCCGCATTTAAGAGACGATTGATTGTGATTTTTTTCATTGTTTTTGCTTAAATTTGTCTTTAATAAAGACATTTTATTTTGGTTTGCAAAAGGATACGCTTTGTTTTTGAGATGTGGATGAAGGGTGATCGTTCGCTAGCGATAAAGGGATCCCATTAAACCTACAGTGTACCGTCGAAAGTGGTACTCATCCAAAAATACATCTCGTTTAAACAATAAGCATTTCCCAGTCCAGTCCGGGAAAACCTTCCAGCTATGTAAGTGGCTTTTATTATTTTTATTTTTTCATCAAAGTGTCATCCTTTAAACGAATTCTTTAAAAAAAGATTTTACAAAAAACCAATCAAATATTAACAATATTATACAATTTTATCTTATGTTTTGAACTCTTGTAAATATCATATAGCCTTAAGTATAAACTTCTCGACCAGAAATTACGATTTATATCTTATTTCATGGGAACGAGCAAATGAAGTATTTTATTTTTATTTTCATTTAATAGCTCGCTGATAGCGAGCCCAGCAATCTTATATCGTCCTTTAAAAGAGTGGATATATTCGAATTTCAAATCGAATTTTCGAAATGTCATTCCGCATTTAAGAGACGATTGATTGTGATTTTTTTCATTGTTTTTGCTTAAATTTGTCTTTAATAAAGACATTTTATTTTGGTTTGCAAAAGGATACGCTTTGTTTTTGAGATGTGGATGAAGGGTGATCGTTCGCTAGCGATAAAGGGATCCCATTAAACCTACAGTGTACCGTCGAAAGTGGTACTCATCCAAAAATACATCTCGTTTAAACAATAAGCATTTCCCAGTCCAGTCCGGGAAAACCTTCCAGCTATGTAAGTGGCTTTTATTATTTTTATTTTTTCATCAAAGTGTCATCCTTTAAACGAATTCTTTAAAAAAAGATTTTACAAAAAACCAATCAAATATTAACAATATTATACAATTTTATCTTATGTTTTGAACTCTTGTAAATATCATATAGCCTTAAGTATAAACTTCTCGACCAGAAATTACGATTTATATCTTATTTCATGGGAACGAGCAAATGAAGTATTTTATTTTTATTTTCATTTAATAGCTCGCTGATAGCGAGCCCAGCAATCTTATATCGTCCTTTAAAAGAGTGGATATATTCGAATTTCAAATCGAATTTTCGAAATGTCATTCCGCATTTAAGAGACGATTGATTGTGATTTTTTTCATTGTTTTTGCTTAAATTTGTCTTTAATAAAGACATTTTATTTTGGTTTGCAAAAGGATACGCTTTGTTTTTGAGATGTGGATGAAGGGTGATCGTTCGCTAGCGATAAAGGGATCCCATTAAACCTACAGTGTACCGTCGAAAGTGGTACTCATCCAAAAATACATCTCGTTTAAACAATAAGCATTTCCCAGTCCAGTCCGGGAAAACCTTCCAGCTATGTAAGTGGCTTTTATTATTTTTATTTTTTCATCAAAGTGTCATCCTTTAAACGAATTCTTTAAAAAAAGATTTTACAAAAAACCAATCAAATATTAACAATATTATACAATTTTATCTTATGTTTTGAACTCTTGTAAATATCATATAGCCTTAAGTATAAACTTCTCGACCAGAAATTACGATTTATATCTTATTTCATGGGAACGAGCAAATGAAGTATTTTATTTTTATTTTCATTTAATAGCTCGCTGATAGCGAGCCCAGCAATCTTATATCGTCCTTTAAAAGAGTGGATATATTCGAATTTCAAATCGAATTTTCGAAATGTCATTCCGCATTTAAGAGACGATTGATTGTGATTTTTTTCATTGTTTTTGCTTAAATTTGTCTTTAATAAAGACATTTTATTTTGGTTTGCAAAAGGATACGCTTTGTTTTTGAGATGTGGATGAAGGGTGATCGTTCGCTAGCGATAAAGGGATCCCATTAAACCTACAGTGTACCGTCGAAAGTGGTACTCATCCAAAAATACATCTCGTTTAAACAATAAGCATTTCCCAGTCCAGTCCGGGAAAACCTTCCAGCTATGTAAGTGGCTTTTATTATTTTTATTTTTTCATCAAAGTGTCATCCTTTAAACGAATTCTTTAAAAAAAGATTTTACAAAAAACCAATCAAATATTAACAATATTATACAATTTTATCTTATGTTTTGAACTCTTGTAAATATCATATAGCCTTAAGTATAAACTTCTCGACCAGAAATTACGATTTATATCTTATTTCATGGGAACGAGCAAATGAAGTATTTTATTTTTATTTTCATTTAATAGCTCGCTGATAGCGAGCCCAGCAATCTTATATCGTCCTTTAAAAGAGTGGATATATTCGAATTTCAAATCGAATTTTCGAAATGTCATTCCGCATTTAAGAGACGATTGATTGTGATTTTTTTCATTGTTTTTGCTTAAATTTGTCTTTAATAAAGACATTTTATTTTGGTTTGCAAAAGGATACGCTTTGTTTTTGAGATGTGGATGAAGGGTGATCGTTCGCTAGCGATAAAGGGATCCCATTAAACCTACAGTGTACCGTCGAAAGTGGTACTCATCCAAAAATACATCTCGTTTAAACAATAAGCATTTCCCAGTCCAGTCCGGGAAAACCTTCCAGCTATGTAAGTGGCTTTTATTATTTTTATTTTTTCATCAAAGTGTCATCCTTTAAACGAATTCTTTAAAAAAAGATTTTACAAAAAACCAATCAAATATTAACAATATTATACAATTTTATCTTATGTTTTGAACTCTTGTAAATATCATATAGCCTTAAGTATAAACTTCTCGACCAGAAATTACGATTTATATCTTATTTCATGGGAACGAGCAAATGAAGTATTTTATTTTTATTTTCATTTAATAGCTCGCTGATAGCGAGCCCAGCAATCTTATATCGTCCTTTAAAAGAGTGGATATATTCGAATTTCAAATCGAATTTTCGAAATGTCATTCCGCATTTAAGAGACGATTGATTGTGATTTTTTTCATTGTTTTTGCTTAAATTTGTCTTTAATAAAGACATTTTATTTTGGTTTGCAAAAGGATACGCTTTGTTTTTGAGATGTGGATGAAGGGTGATCGTTCGCTAGCGATAAAGGGATCCCATTAAACCTACAGTGTACCGTCGAAAGTGGTACTCATCCAAAAATACATCTCGTTTAAACAATAAGCATTTCCCAGTCCAGTCCGGGAAAACCTTCCAGCTATGTAAGTGGCTTTTATTATTTTTATTTTTTCATCAAAGTGTCATCCTTTAAACGAATTCTTTAAAAAAAGATTTTACAAAAAACCAATCAAATATTAACAATATTATACAATTTTATCTTATGTTTTGAACTCTTGTAAATATCATATAGCCTTAAGTATAAACTTCTCGACCAGAAATTACGATTTATATCTTATTTCATGGGAACGAGCAAATGAAGTATTTTATTTTTATTTTCATTTAATAGCTCGCTGATAGCGAGCCCAGCAATCTTATATCGTCCTTTAAAAGAGTGGATATATTCGAATTTCAAATCGAATTTTCGAAATGTCATTCCGCATTTAAGAGACGATTGATTGTGATTTTTTTCATTGTTTTTGCTTAAATTTGTCTTTAATAAAGACATTTTATTTTGGTTTGCAAAAGGATACGCTTTGTTTTTGAGATGTGGATGAAGGGTGATCGTTCGCTAGCGATAAAGGGATCCCATTAAACCTACAGTGTACCGTCGAAAGTGGTACTCATCCAAAAATACATCTCGTTTAAACAATAAGCATTTCCCAGTCCAGTCCGGGAAAACCTTCCAGCTATGTAAGTGGCTTTTATTATTTTTATTTTTTCATCAAAGTGTCATCCTTTAAACGAATTCTTTAAAAAAAGATTTTACAAAAAACCAATCAAATATTAACAATATTATACAATTTTATCTTATGTTTTGAACTCTTGTAAATATCATATAGCCTTAAGTATAAACTTCTCGACCAGAAATTACGATTTATATCTTATTTCATGGGAACGAGCAAATGAAGTATTTTATTTTTATTTTCATTTAATAGCTCGCTGATAGCGAGCCCAGCAATCTTATATCGTCCTTTAAAAGAGTGGATATATTCGAATTTCAAATCGAATTTTCGAAATGTCATTCCGCATTTAAGAGACGATTGATTGTGATTTTTTTCATTGTTTTTGCTTAAATTTGTCTTTAATAAAGACATTTTATTTTGGTTTGCAAAAGGATACGCTTTGTTTTTGAGATGTGGATGAAGGGTGATCGTTCGCTAGCGATAAAGGGATCCCATTAAACCTACAGTGTACCGTCGAAAGTGGTACTCATCCAAAAATACATCTCGTTTAAACAATAAGCATTTCCCAGTCCAGTCCGGGAAAACCTTCCAGCTATGTAAGTGGCTTTTATTATTTTTATTTTTTCATCAAAGTGTCATCCTTTAAACGAATTCTTTAAAAAAAGATTTTACAAAAAACCAATCAAATATTAACAATATTATACAATTTTATCTTATGTTTTGAACTCTTGTAAATATCATATAGCCTTAAGTATAAACTTCTCGACCAGAAATTACGATTTATATCTTATTTCATGGGAACGAGCAAATGAAGTATTTTATTTTTATTTTCATTTAATAGCTCGCTGATAGCGAGCCCAGCAATCTTATATCGTCCTTTAAAAGAGTGGATATATTCGAATTTCAAATCGAATTTTCGAAATGTCATTCCGCATTTAAGAGACGATTGATTGTGATTTTTTTCATTGTTTTTGCTTAAATTTGTCTTTAATAAAGACATTTTATTTTGGTTTGCAAAAGGATACGCTTTGTTTTTGAGATGTGGATGAAGGGTGATCGTTCGCTAGCGATAAAGGGATCCCATTAAACCTACAGTGTACCGTCGAAAGTGGTACTCATCCAAAAATACATCTCGTTTAAACAATAAGCATTTCCCAGTCCAGTCCGGGAAAACCTTCCAGCTATGTAAGTGGCTTTTATTATTTTTATTTTTTCATCAAAGTGTCATCCTTTAAACGAATTCTTTAAAAAAAGATTTTACAAAAAACCAATCAAATATTAACAATATTATACAATTTTATCTTATGTTTTGAACTCTTGTAAATATCATATAGCCTTAAGTATAAACTTCTCGACCAGAAATTACGATTTATATCTTATTTCATGGGAACGAGCAAATGAAGTATTTTATTTTTATTTTCATTTAATAGCTCGCTGATAGCGAGCCCAGCAATCTTATATCGTCCTTTAAAAGAGTGGATATATTCGAATTTCAAATCGAATTTTCGAAATGTCATTCCGCATTTAAGAGACGATTGATTGTGATTTTTTTCATTGTTTTTGCTTAAATTTGTCTTTAATAAAGACATTTTATTTTGGTTTGCAAAAGGATACGCTTTGTTTTTGAGATGTGGATGAAGGGTGATCGTTCGCTAGCGATAAAGGGATCCCATTAAACCTACAGTGTACCGTCGAAAGTGGTACTCATCCAAAAATACATCTCGTTTAAACAATAAGCATTTCCCAGTCCAGTCCGGGAAAACCTTCCAGCTATGTAAGTGGCTTTTATTATTTTTATTTTTTCATCAAAGTGTCATCCTTTAAACGAATTCTTTAAAAAAAGATTTTACAAAAAACCAATCAAATATTAACAATATTATACAATTTTATCTTATGTTTTGAACTCTTGTAAATATCATATAGCCTTAAGTATAAACTTCTCGACCAGAAATTACGATTTATATCTTATTTCATGGGAACGAGCAAATGAAGTATTTTATTTTTATTTTCATTTAATAGCTCGCTGATAGCGAGCCCAGCAATCTTATATCGTCCTTTAAAAGAGTGGATATATTCGAATTTCAAATCGAATTTTCGAAATGTCATTCCGCATTTAAGAGACGATTGATTGTGATTTTTTTCATTGTTTTTGCTTAAATTTGTCTTTAATAAAGACATTTTATTTTGGTTTGCAAAAGGATACGCTTTGTTTTTGAGATGTGGATGAAGGGTGATCGTTCGCTAGCGATAAAGGGATCCCATTAAACCTACAGTGTACCGTCGAAAGTGGTACTCATCCAAAAATACATCTCGTTTAAACAATAAGCATTTCCCAGTCCAGTCCGGGAAAACCTTCCAGCTATGTAAGTGGCTTTTATTATTTTTATTTTTTCATCAAAGTGTCATCCTTTAAACGAATTCTTTAAAAAAAGATTTTACAAAAAACCAATCAAATATTAACAATATTATACAATTTTATCTTATGTTTTGAACTCTTGTAAATATCATATAGCCTTAAGTATAAACTTCTCGACCAGAAATTACGATTTATATCTTATTTCATGGGAACGAGCAAATGAAGTATTTTATTTTTATTTTCATTTAATAGCTCGCTGATAGCGAGCCCAGCAATCTTATATCGTCCTTTAAAAGAGTGGATATATTCGAATTTCAAATCGAATTTTCGAAATGTCATTCCGCATTTAAGAGACGATTGATTGTGATTTTTTTCATTGTTTTTGCTTAAATTTGTCTTTAATAAAGACATTTTATTTTGGTTTGCAAAAGGATACGCTTTGTTTTTGAGATGTGGATGAAGGGTGATCGTTCGCTAGCGATAAAGGGATCCCATTAAACCTACAGTGTACCGTCGAAAGTGGTACTCATCCAAAAATACATCTCGTTTAAACAATAAGCATTTCCCAGTCCAGTCCGGGAAAACCTTCCAGCTATGTAAGTGGCTTTTATTATTTTTATTTTTTCATCAAAGTGTCATCCTTTAAACGAATTCTTTAAAAAAAGATTTTACAAAAAACCAATCAAATATTAACAATATTATACAATTTTATCTTATGTTTTGAACTCTTGTAAATATCATATAGCCTTAAGTATAAACTTCTCGACCAGAAATTACGATTTATATCTTATTTCATGGGAACGAGCAAATGAAGTATTTTATTTTTATTTTCATTTAATAGCTCGCTGATAGCGAGCCCAGCAATCTTATATCGTCCTTTAAAAGAGTGGATATATTCGAATTTCAAATCGAATTTTCGAAATGTCATTCCGCATTTAAGAGACGATTGATTGTGATTTTTTTCATTGTTTTTGCTTAAATTTGTCTTTAATAAAGACATTTTATTTTGGTTTGCAAAAGGATACGCTTTGTTTTTGAGATGTGGATGAAGGGTGATCGTTCGCTAGCGATAAAGGGATCCCATTAAACCTACAGTGTACCGTCGAAAGTGGTACTCATCCAAAAATACATCTCGTTTAAACAATAAGCATTTCCCAGTCCAGTCCGGGAAAACCTTCCAGCTATGTAAGTGGCTTTTATTATTTTTATTTTTTCATCAAAGTGTCATCCTTTAAACGAATTCTTTAAAAAAAGATTTTACAAAAAACCAATCAAATATTAACAATATTATACAATTTTATCTTATGTTTTGAACTCTTGTAAATATCATATAGCCTTAAGTATAAACTTCTCGACCAGAAATTACGATTTATATCTTATTTCATGGGAACGAGCAAATGAAGTATTTTATTTTTATTTTCATTTAATAGCTCGCTGATAGCGAGCCCAGCAATCTTATATCGTCCTTTAAAAGAGTGGATATATTCGAATTTCAAATCGAATTTTCGAAATGTCATTCCGCATTTAAGAGACGATTGATTGTGATTTTTTTCATTGTTTTTGCTTAAATTTGTCTTTAATAAAGACATTTTATTTTGGTTTGCAAAAGGATACGCTTTGTTTTTGAGATGTGGATGAAGGGTGATCGTTCGCTAGCGATAAAGGGATCCCATTAAACCTACAGTGTACCGTCGAAAGTGGTACTCATCCAAAAATACATCTCGTTTAAACAATAAGCATTTCCCAGTCCAGTCCGGGAAAACCTTCCAGCTATGTAAGTGGCTTTTATTATTTTTATTTTTTCATCAAAGTGTCATCCTTTAAACGAATTCTTTAAAAAAAGATTATATATATATATATATATATATATATATATATATATATATATATATATATGTATATATATATATATATATATATATATATATATATATATATATATATATATATATATATATATATATATATATATATATATATATATATATATATATATATATATATATATATATATATATATATATATATATATATATATATATATATATATATATATATTTATATGTATATATATATACATATTTAATATTTGATTGGTTTTTTGTAAAATCTTTTTTAAAAGAATTCGTTTAAAGGATGACACTTTGATGAAAAAATAAAAATAATAAAAGCCACTTACATAGCTGAAAGGTTTTCCCGGACTGGATTGGGAAATGCTTATATTAAATAAGATGTATGTCTGGATGAGCACCACTTTCGACAGTGCAATGTAGGTTTAATGGGATCCCTTTATCGCTAGCGAACGATCCCCCTTCATCCACATCTCAAAAACAAAGCGTATCCTTTTGCAAACCAAAATAAAATGTCTTTATTAAAGACAAATTAAAGCAAAAACAATGAAAAAAATCACAATCAATCGTCTCTTAAATGCGGAATGACATATCGAAAATTCGATTTGAAATTCGAATATATCCACTCTTTAAAAGGACGATATACGATTGCTGGGCTCGCTATCAGCCAGCCATTAAATGAAAATAAAAATAAAATACTTCATTTGCTCGTTCCCATGAAATAAGATATAAATCGTAATTTCTGGTCGAGAAGTTTATACTTAAGGCTATATGATATTTACAAGAGTTCAAAAAATAAGATAAAATTGTATAATATTGTTAATATTTGATTGGTTTTTTGTAAAATCTTTTTTTAAAGAATTCGTTTAAAGTTTAAAGAATGACACTTTGATGAAAAAATAAAAATAATAAAAGCCACTTACATAGCTAGAAGGTTTTCCCGGACTGGATTGAGAAATTCTTATTTTAAATAAGATGTAGGTATGTCTGGATGAGCACCACTTTCGACAGTGCAATGTAGGTTTAATGGGATCCCTTTATCGCTAGCGAACGATGTCGTGTGCGAGTTTGAACTCGCACACGACATTATATTAGAAAAAGAAATATGTAAATTAGTTTTTGCTAATAAATGGGTAATTATGAATGAAAACACTAATGACTTTTCCATGTGAAAAACCAATCCTGGTAGAACACTTATCACGATTCATGTAAGTAAAAATCGAGTTTCAGGTTCCGAAACGAAAAACCCGGTTTATCACATAGAATGAATTTTTCTGCATGATACACGCTACGGTGTGTTTACATTTGAGTTTAGTCCTGAAGAAGTTGGGTTGCACTAAAGTAGCTTTATACTATAAGCAGAAAGATAAACAAACTATCCGTGTTGTTTAGTCATCTTTAAATTTTTCTTACCGTTTAAACGTACTGCGTTGTTGATATTTTGATAGAAACAAGTATAATAAAGCTGTTGGACACAGTTATTATATGCGGATGATTAGAAACTCATAACAGTTCACAAAAAGCATACTATTTTTGTAATATTAATATACGCAATTATTATTTTAACTCGGAGGAGGTTTTCTTTAATGTACAAAGTAACTACTGTTATTCTTTTCCTTCTGTTTCATATGACGGCCAGAAGTTCATGGACATTCATATTCACAACAAGGATCACCAGACTGAAGATATGGACGAATATAAATTCGTATTATAACTTATACTTATAATAGTACCAAAAAAACGGCAATCTGGTCTCCTTTGGCGGTTTTTTTCATGAATAGCTCGTAGAATTCGTCGAAAAAATGTACTTCTAGCATGTAGCATATTTTTGTAATATGTAGCATATTTCTAATATGTACTTATTATATTTTCGATCTATTTAGAATTATTTCCTGGGTGCGTAGACCTCACCTGAATAAAAATAATGTAACAAATAAGATAAAATTAATATATACCGCGTCAAGTTTATAGCACCCCACGTTTCGGCGATGTCGCAACCGCCGTTGCGACATCGCCGAAACATCGAGTGCTACACACTTCATATTGTAGCATATTTCTAATATGTATTATATTTTCGATCTATTTAGAATTATTTCCTGGGTGCCTTGAGTAAACATAACCTCACTTGAGTAAAAATAATGTAACAAATAAGATAAAATGAATATATACCGCGTCAAGTTTGTACCACCCGACGTTTCGGGGATGTCGCAACCGCGGTTCGGCGACATCGCCGAAACGTCGAGTGCTACAAACTTCACGCGGTAAACTCGATTTATCTCATTTATAATTGCAAACAACCGAGACGGTATTCGATTTCATAAAAATGATATATGCACTTTGCGATGATGCAGCACCCTCTTTTTAATAAATGTTCCCGGACGCGTTACTCTGATTTGTTTTAAGTGCCCTTAAGGCAAATGTGTCAATTTCCAAGTGACAAATAAAGCGAGTGGGTGCGTGCGAGAGCGTGTAATATGCCCGACGCGACGTAGGGCAGATCGTATTATCCGAAGACGAGTAAACATTCGCTCTTTTGCTAGCCATGGAGATAATTATTTTTGCTCTTACATAAACTAACCGTCGAACTAACTTAACTTACGGAAAATTGTTAATTAATGTTTTGTTATTTAAAATAAGTTAATAGTAAAAACACATTTTTTAAAACAAGCTTTTATTAAAATGCTCTGTCCTGAGCTAACCCCGGTGCAGCAGCTGTCATTTTTTATTTTTTTATTTGTTGAGTGGGGCTTTTCTAAGGTCTTTATGAGCCTTTTAACACTGCGACCATTGCTGATCTATTGTGTTCGCCACCTACTATAGTTCTGCGCTAAACCTCGTGTCATTTAAGAACCGCAGCAGGCTTTTGGCGCCAGATTTTTTCACCTCTCCTGGTTGGAGGTAATGTCCACCTAAGTGGATGTATCTTTTACGCATCAGCGGGCCACACTCGCACATGAGGTGCTGGGGAGTTTCCTCTGCTCCTTTGCAGAACCTGCACCTTTTTCTGTCTCTGAGCTTGAGGTTGAACATGTGTTTGTTCAGGCCACAATGCCCCGTGAGCGTCCTCAACCTTGGCGTGTTGTTCCAGTGGTTGACGGATTGTTCTAAACACATTTGTTTGAGCATTAGGTTTGCAAGGCTTTTTGGTACGCCACAGTAAGGTTCAGGGCCGTCATAGTGGAACTTATAACAGCATAACTTAATTGAATGCTATACAGAATTTCGTGTCTGTGCTGTTGACCGTTGAGGAGTCCCCTCGTTAGAAGTCAGCCCTGGGTGCAGCAACCCCGTCGCAGTCGATTGGCTTACTCCGCACGGTGCGCAGACCGTCCAGGAGCGCCAGGTTGATTCCTAGGGGAAACTAGCCCTAAGGCCAGAATCCTACCCGGGCTCACACTACATGCGTGGAGGCCGCCGGATGGGTGTTCGTGGCCAACCCTGAATAGAATGGGTCTTCGTGGCCAACTCAGCAAGGGTTTGCAAACTCCCGAGTAGGTATTCTTGACTGTATTTATGTGCCCTTATAGTTCTGTACCTGGGAGGTAACGTTACATTTTCGACGTTTAAATATTTTTTTTGTCCAAAAGGACCCGCTCCCTACAAAGTAGCTCCTTTCCGTTATGTCCTATGTGCCTTCGTACTTCTTTCATAATTACTGCATAATCTATACTAATATTATAAAGAAATAGTGTTTGTAAATTTGTAAGTTTGTATATTTGTAAGTTTGTATGTAGGGTGTAATCTCCGAAACTACTTAACCGATTTCAAAAATTATTTCACTAATAGAATGCACCATTATCAACGAGTGCTATAAGCTATATTTAATTGTGATAAATATTGGTTTTCAACCCCTCCTATCGCGGGGTAAAAATTTAGCCGTCACTTCTGCGCGAAACAGTTTCGCGCGTGAAGTCGATGGCCTTGAGAAAAACGACCATAACTTTTAAACTACTATACGGATCATAAAAAGATCGCATTGAAATTTGACATATAAAACATTATAACCTTATCTCATCAAACAATTAAGATAATAATGAATAAATATTACAAAGTTGGCATTTTACGCAGCGCGGAGCGCCCTAACCAATATTGGTTAGATACCATTTTAGCATTTGTAAGCGTCTAACCAAAAATGGTAAACTCAAATCGAGCGGGAGAAGAAATTACGATATTTGTAAATCAAGTCGGAGAAAAATGAGCTGATGAGTTGCTTTATCGTCGTGCTCTGAAGAAAGGGTTTGATATACGTGGAAACAGTATATGACAAAAACATTGGTATTAAAGAGGACCATAAAAGAGTCAACGACAGCATATATCTAACTTTTATGTTTAAGCTAAAATAACTACATACTTGTATATCTCAAACAAGTAAGAAAAATAAGTAGGCAGAGCAAGGCAGAGTATGTTTGTTGAAGACATTAGCAATAAAATAAGAATCATTATCAAAATAAATTAATTCATTATTACCGGCGTTAAAAAAAGATAATATTAGCCATTTACTGTGAGTGTTTAGGTGGTATAGTTATAGAGATACCATGAAATTATTGTAGGGCCAAAATCAACGTGCACCTGGAGTCCTAAATCATTAGGCCGGACCTCTCGCTCACACTCGCTGTCTTTCGCTCGCACTATGGGGATGCGTGTTTTAAAAATAATGATAGCAGTATCGATGGATTATCGATGTATCGATGGTATATCGATGGATTATGATGGATCGATGGTTGGATCGATATAGATGCCAAGAGATATCGATGGATATTATATTATGATGAAAATTTTCGATGGATTTATTTGTAATAATTGGTTTAGTTAGTTTTAATTAAACTCATTTATTAAGAAAAAAAATCGTAAATACAAAATAACGTATACATGCAACAATGAAGTGAAATAAAAGTTTAAAGAATATTTAAAAAATATTTACATTATTACACCTAAATCTTATCTTAAAATGTAACATGAAACTAAGTACCTACTAAATATTGCAAATTACATTTTAACAAAAAATACGATTATAGGTTGGTCAGGCTAAACAAATATATATTAAAAAAGTTATATTCTACTCGTCATCTGAACTGCTCTCGCTGCTATCTAAATATATTTATAGTAACGCGTATCGAGGAACCAGACGCGTACCTATGTCTACAAGATAGGTATCGTGCATCTTGATGCATCTTGATCGACGTCTTGAACTATATATCTAAAGGTAGCGTCTAAAAAGGCAACTAAACGCCACCCTAATAAATTAACAAATCGATTCGTAACTTTACGCGAAGCGAAGCTGCGGGCAAAGCTAGTCTTCTATAACTTGTGACAAATACGCAGAGAAATTTATTTTATTATTTATTATTATTTCACACATTTGAAATAGTAGGTTATTAAGTTTAAAATCTACGTCGCTGGAGTGATGCCCGTACTAAGGTAGACTTTTATGTATTTTTTTTGACGTGACAACGTCTTATAAATCGATGGAGCCTGCTGCACGCACGAAAAAACATGACTCATGCGGCGTTACCTCGCTCTGAGGCGTTCCATTTATTATATATATTATTTAATATAAATGCTGCCATCTACCGGTTGCGACAAGAATTATTTACTAACCTCAGTCTAAAATAGTACGAATGAAAATCACTAGATTGATTTAAAATAATTTAAATTCTTGACATAATTTTATATGTATTCTTGATATATACGGAATGTTATTACTGAACGGACAATTTTCTTGTGGTACAACGAAGTGCGACGAAGTAAGCAACTTTTATTAAAAAAAAAAAAGTATGAAAAGCTATCATTACGATGCGCTATCTAGCGGTTGGTAAAATGTCGCTGATATTGTTTATTTACGACGTATTACCTACCGCTAGATGGCGCAACGTGCTCAAACGCTTCTCAAACCGTTATTTAACAGATTGAGATTTCAAACTTTCAAATTAAAAAAACAATAAACTTTAAACAATAAGCAATTATACAATTATACTGATATACAATAATACATTTACATGTTGTAGTCAAATCGGTGAGTATAAAAGCATATATTTTTGGGTGTTTGTAATAAACAATATCAGAATCTTAAATGAAACTGCTTCAAATGCAACCATTCCATCAGTATTTTCTTATGACGTTGTCACGTTCAACTATCGTCAGTAAACCGACTTTACAGACAACCCTTTTTTTTAAATCGAAATATTGGTAAAATTGAGCCAAAATGTCCGTCTTCACATCGAAAAAACATTTTACCGAGTACACAATACTTTCCCTCCTCGTCGGTTGGTGGGCCGGGAAAGTAATAGAAATCAACGCCAATCGGCTACGTTTCGCGATTCCGCCGGAGGTGGCGCAGCAGCTTATAATGAGTCGCCTGGAGATTTCTGTTTGTTTCGTTGCATTGTATTCTTTAGTACTTACGGAGTGGGGCTCGGAGGCCGAGCGAGCGAGCGAGCTGTGCGGGCGCACGCGTCTCTCGCTTCTGATCCGTTTGCACTTGTTCTCAACGGGGATTTCAATCGAGTGCTTGTATCGTTTTGTAATGCTATTTGAGCAGGCGATTTAGTCCAATGCAAATATGCACAACGCCGCTATTTAAAAGTAATCAACGGCGCGGCGTCGCGACGCATCGACCCGCCGCTAAAATTCCCACGCTGCGTCGCCATGTAGAGGGGGGGGGGGCATTGTCCTCCTTTACTACTCAAAGCTCAGTCGAGTATATCGGAAGAATTGGCGAGCGCGGTAATTATGTTAAAAAATAAAAAAGATTTATACATGTGGGAGCATATACAGTACAACCTCAATCGAACGAACTTGAAGAGGGTATTAAAAAAACTTTATACCCAGGCCTTTATAACATCGAGGTACGCTAAATTGTGTCTTATAGGCCTACAAAATAAAAACGCACCAATATAAAAATATGAACAATATAACAATATAAAACGCAGAAGTTTATTTTGTATTCCGTCTCCAAACTAGACTTCTTTAAAATTATTCGAGAGTTTTATAAAAAGAAGATTGGCATCCACACATGCTTTCTATACGTTGGACGAGTTCTATAGCTGTGCTGAAACGTTTGTAGTCTAAATATTATTTGTATATTAGATTTAAACAGTTTAGGGAATGGAATGCAATTTTACAATATTGATAAGATTTTTTTTAAATATACGCTTCAAGCGTTTTAGTTGTTAAGTTGTTTATTGAAACGGTAGTATTTCCAAAATATGCTGAAATTTAATTTAGTGGACCATTTAACATTTCTCTTTATATTTTTTGTTTTGTTAAGTTTTTTTTTAATATTTTTTTAATGCGATTATTTTTATTTTATTTTGTTATATCTTTTAATTTGATACTATTGCCACCATGTCTTTTTCTACTGTTAGCTAGTTTCTATTTAAATAATGTGTAATTTATGTAATATGTATTTTATTTACGATTTCACCAGATTAGGTATCTACCTATGCTTGTTGTAGATACCTAGTCTTTTTTGAAAAATAATTTTGATTATGATTACTTATGATTATTACTGTATGAACGTATAGATACATACGTACTGTATTTGACTAAGTATTATACTTCAGTAGGTACTGTACCATGAGACGAAACAAAATGAGTGGTATTATAGTAAAACACTAGCTGAGTAGCCTATTATATCCTGAGTAGCCTATATATCAATATTTTTACAGAAAAAAAAATTTGTCAGTTCACCTTTGTCGCTCGCGCCAATTTATAAGAACTCATGTCTATACATGATTATTTGTTTTAATGCACTGTTTCGGCATTCGCTATACTGAGGTCTTCGTTACATAGAGGTGATTATTTTTCTTTTCCTATAGGATCAAAAATTCGCTACATCAAGGTTATTAACGCATTGTATTCGTACTGTAGAGGTATATTTAGCATTGGATCTTAAGTCGTTACAATTAGGAATTTGTTATATTGAGGTATACAATACAACCTTTATATAACAAATTCCTCACTGTAACGATATTATTTAAATCCCCTTGAAATTAAGATCCAATGCCTAATACACCTCTACAGTACGAAAATAATGCGTTAATAACCTTGATGTAGCGAATTTTTGATCCTCTAAAAAAACACCTATATGTGGCAAAGATCACAGTAAAGCGAATGTCAAACAGTGCATTAGAACAAATAATCATACCTCGACATGAGCCCTTATATATATATATATATATATATATATATATATATATATATATATATATATATATATATATATATATATATATATATATATATATATATATATATATATATATATATATATATATATATATATATATATATATATATATATATATATATATATATATATATAAGCGCGAGTTATGTGACGCAACAAAGGTGAATAGACCACATTTATTGATTTTTTCTGTAAAAATATCGATTAGAATAGTATGTTACCCAGCTAGTCATTTACTATAATATCACTCATTTTTTTTCTTCTCATGGTACAGTACCTACTGAAATATTATTATAGTCAAATACAGTACGTATGTACGTAGAAGTGGTGCAAAAGAGATTTTTAAAATCATTGGACTTTCGGACAGGTAACATGTCTACGGATTATGCAGAGAGAGCGACAAAACACAAAGTACACTTTTTGTATGCAAGACGTGCCTTCTTGGACAATATCTTCCTATATAAAATTTTAAATAACCATATTAATTCTGCATCCCTTTTGGGCAAAATTCTTTTTAAAATTCCTCGGTCTCCCTCTTCACGTTCAAAAGATACATTTTAAGTATATATTATTATCATCTTTTCACACAAACTGTGCGAAAAATACCTTTTTCAGACGGTCATGTTTACATTATAATAAAGCTTCGAATGACCTCGACATATTTTCCGATACGTTGGTTAGTTTTAGGAAAAAAACAGGCGATTTGTTGTTGCATTAGCTAATAGTTTATTTTCTTGTTAAGTAAAACTTTTTGTTTTTTGGTTGCATCAGTTGGTTTGGTTGCTTGGTTTAATAAGTTATTAGTGTAGGTAATTTTGATTGTAATTCTCCCTTTGCTAGTATTTATAATGTTTTGTAGTATTTAATGGTAATATAGGTCTATTTGTATTATGTATTATTTTCACACAAATGTACATAGGTATATGACTGTTTTTACCTAAATAAAACAAACAAAAAAAGTTCATACAGTAGTACAAAACTTCTGATATTGACGAGCTCTTGTTGTTATAAAATTTAAAATGAAGGTATTGGCCAAAAACTGCATAAACCGTCAAAATATCCAGTTTTTGAAGATCTCGACATGACTGCCGTGGATCTACATTGTACATATTGGCTGTTTTTGTTATTTGAAGAGAAGTAATCTACGATGCAATAGTAGAGATACTCACAAACTCGCAAACAATAGAAACCAAGTTCAGCTACGCCCACCCACAGCGGCATGCCGTACTTGATGATACAGTGGATAGTTGAGTTGAGTAGCTTAAAGGCCGCGTGAGAGTCAGGCGGCGGGCGTAGTGTGTCGTTCCACTCGAGACGCGGCGACCAAAGCACAATGTCGTGTAAGATATTGAGCAAACAGCCTCCGGCGACAAGCCCTTAACGGGGTTGCCCGGATGAAAGGGGGTGGCCGAGTATGAGAGAACGGGGAGGATGACGGCGAGGGATAAGATTTGGGGTTTAATGCGAGTTAACCGTCAAACGAAGTCAGATAAAAAGAAACAGAAGTAGTGTAAATGCTGTGGAATCACAAAAACCAGTGGCGGTCGTCGCGGCGTCTTCATTGGGGTTTCTGAAATTTATATTAAAACTTTACTTGCGTGCGTAGATGTACTCCCTAAAAATCTAAAAATAAAGAATCGAACTGATAAACAGTCTCTTCATAATCAGTAAAGATGTCATGTGAAAAAAAGAATTATATTCGCAGGAAAAAAAACAATTTTGTTAAACTCACATAGTGAAAGTAATAAATTCTGTGAGTCAACTGTCAACTTCAAGGAGTCAACTATTAAATCCTTCAGAAATGCCCTTGGTTGTTTCTATAATATTTGTATTAGGTAACAACATTTTGATTGTGCATTAAACCTGGTTTTTTCGTCAAGAAAGGCCGCTTATATGGGTGTAGGGGTCGGTCCTTAAACCGATTCGGATATGGTAATCAGTTCACCTTTGTCGTCAACTGACAGCTGACCACTGACCATGTAGCCAGTTCACCTTTGTCGTTCGCGCCAATTTATAAGAACTCATGTCTAGACATGATTATTTGTTTTAATTCACTGTTTTGGCAGTCGCTATACTAAGGTCTTCGTTACATAGAGGCGTTTTTTTTCTTTTCCTAGAGGATAAAAATTCGCTATATGAAGGTTATTCTCACTTCTCAAATAATTCAGCATTTATATCCTGGTGGTAATCGGCACTCGAGTTTGAAATATTTTTGACTGATAACAGTAAAGTACCTGGAATCCAACCTATATCGCAACCAGCATGTAATATTATTAATCGTTTTCCTCGTGATACAGGAACATCTAAAACACACATTCCCGGCTGATTTTGCCACCCTTTTTGGTAACATCGTGCGTATCGTGCCATGTTTCATCCAGAAATATTACTGTCCTTCCTACTTGTCTGTAGTAACTAATGTCATTGAGGTAGTCATCTCGAGCTTGTACGTTACACTGCAAACATGTCGCTCATTTCTTTTTGCACAACACTGTATACATTTAAAACAATTTGCTGAGCTTGTTCGTTAAAGTGTATATGGAAACAGTGGCTCATTATCGCAAGAACTAGACCCGAGAGTATTGTTTTCTTCTGCAATATTACCGCGAGTTACTTCCCAAGGGCGAAACATCTTTGAAAATAGAAGAGCAAAATTAAAAGCGTGCAGATAGACAAAAGTGAAAGCTTTGACTGAACTGATAATAATAATGCGAACGCAATGATCATCAACTTGGTAAGTAGCTAAACGATTAGGATTAGGTAAGGAGTGAAACCCTAACAGTTCGATTTCGAAATTATTAGTAATTAGTGTGTATTTTAATTTACCTGTATGAAGCACACATTTTACAATTATTATTATAGCTGTAAAATCGAAATGGTAATCACCGAATTTAACATGGTAAATAGCTAACTGATTAAGACTATTAATTAGTATAACAGTAACAGTTCGATTTCGAAATCATCAGTATTTAGTGCGTATTTTAATATATCTGTTTGAAATACTCATTTTACAATTATTGTTAGGTACCTATACTGCAATATTTACTCTGATCGTTGGTGGTATAAAGTTCAAGATGTTATGATCGAACCCGGTGCAGCGGTCAGTTTGTGCCTTTAAAGCGTTTGTTAAAGTGTTCCACGCAGGTAAAATCGATCTCCATAGTAAAATAAACGGCTACAACTTGTTGGGAATCACTGTTTATTTTATGACATTTCAACGACACTTTTGTCAAATAGTATACCACCTATTACGGTATTTACTCACCGCTTTTAGCTAAATCTAGGAATTGTATCTATCTATCTAATTTTAGCAGGTAAATTAATTTATAAACGTTAAATATTTTATCGACATGGTACCATTCCTACGTTAACAGTCTTTAATTGCCTGAGTCGCCACTGTGTACTGCGGATAGTATAGTGGAGAGTTTCAGCCTACGGTTGCAGAATATTTGGCTCATAAATATCTATAAATATCATAAATGTCAGAAGAGTTGGCTCATAGTATCTAAATACACAACTCGAATGTGTACAATGAACTACCTACATTTCACCTGTTCTTTATAACTTTACAATCCTACAATTGAATTGTGAGGGTAGACTCGCCTTAAAGCACCCCAATTTACCCACCTTCGTGTTTACTTGACAATTCTCATTTCACGCTTGGCGCAAAAGATAGTACGAAAGGTAAGGTAGATAGGCTTATGTGTGCGAAATAAACTGCGAATTTTGCTCGAAATAAACTGCGAATTCACGCTTTCCACCGTGCAACGATGTAAAGCGTCTATGGAACTAATATGTATGGAACTAATAGAGTAACGACAATGTTTTATTAATGGTTTCTGACAAAAATAAATCTATAGAGTGGGGTTAGAGCATAGGTGACATTGATAGTTTACATTACGCTTTAAAGTCATAGTGTATATGCTATTGATACATCAGCTCGCGATTCCACACCAGAAATGTATTACATTGACATAGACGTATATTTTAAAAAATAAAGATTCAATTATGAAAAAATTACAAAGAAAATTATTTGCAGGTGTTGTTATAAAAAACATATACAAAAAAAAAACACAGATTAAAAATTAAGTATGTAATAAAAATAAAAGTATGTAATAAAGCTACAAACGCTGCAAATTAGGGGTTTGCTCAGGATATCTCTTATCCTGGTTTTCAGGACACACCTATTAATTATTGGTACATTTATGATTTTAAAATAAAATAACCAAATCAAATAAATCTTAAAATAAAAAATATAAATAATCATAATCAAATAAATACACAAATCGTAATAATCAAAATCAAAATATTTAACATCAAATGATATTAAAAGAAAATAACCTAATTAAATACATTTAAAAATCTACAAATAAAAAATGAAAATAATCAAAATCAAAATATTTAACATCAAATAATCATATTACAAATTTATAAATAAACGAAGACAATAGTAATAATCAAATTAACAAATAATTATTTTAAAATGAAATTAAATTATGACATCTAAATATCTTCCTTTAATAAAAAACTCCTAAAGTGGTCCTCAAATACTGCAATTGATTTCGATCGCAAAGCCATTCCCAAACGATTCCATACAACCGCAGAATAATAGGAAAAACTGCTTGGGAAATGTGTAGTTTTGTGCTTGGGCAAGTTGTTCACCTGCCCGTGTTGAAAGGACATGCCGGTTACGGGACCACGTCATAATCGAGTAAAGATATCGCGGCTGTTTATTGCGTACTACCTTGAGTTCAAGAGTCGCAAGATGGAGCTGCCTTCTTTTACTCATATTTACTGTAATGCCTAGGTATGTATTAATAAATAAGTATTCTGTATTAGTGTAGTCAGTATTAATAACAAAATGTGGAAACAACAAAGTAGCGTTCGCAAGAAAATACGAACTTACAGTTATGTAACCAATGTCAAGGGATTAATCACCCGATAGGTGAATTATTTTAGTAATTAATTGTCTCAAGGGTGGTCAATCTTTCTTTTCCATCTAATAAGAATATCTCTTTTTATATCTTTTCCTTCTAATACGAAAATCTTTTTATATAACAAATATGTTATATAAAAAATCTAACAGCGAATCTAACAGTGTCATGATATATTAATGTTAATTTATTGACATTTGGAGTTTTGGACATTTAGGCAACTATTTAATTGATATTTTAACAGTTGAGGTACCCTATTCCACTCGGCATGACATAACGATTCTAACAACACCACATACCTCTAATCGGGTGACATAACGGTTCTAGCAATACCACATACTTCGTATATGTATAAATTTATATATAAATGGGAAGAATTATATAAATGATATAAATGAATAATGATATAATATTATCATAGATTTTAAGTCTCCTCACCGGACACACGACCCTTAGAGCACATCTATTCAACCTTGGCTTGACCGAGAGCAAGGACTGCCGAATATGTGGCGAAGAACCTCAATACAGCATACACATCGTTGGTCGCTGCCAAGGCCTCGCCGCTAAAAGACACAGTTTACTGGGACGAGCCATTCTCGAACCTAGCGATCTGCCCAACTTGAAGGTCAGTGATTTACTTGGACTGGTAAGAAGTACTGGGCTACTAGCTGACCACTGACCTAACCACATAGTGGGTAGTTACAAAAGATCTTATAGATCTAGGTGACTTCAAGCGCTGGAAACAAGCCCCCCACTCCGTCTACTACTACTACTAAATAATTTTGCACAGGACAAATTTGAAATGTAAAAGAAAAGAATCTAGCCTAGTACCTACTGGCTATCTATCTATGCTAGTTGGGTAGTTTTTTGTAAGTATATGTTTTTTTTGCTTCTTTATCTAACGATACATTATTATTATTGTTTTTATTATTATATTACCTGAATTAAGTACTGTTTGAAAATTATTAATTACAACACTTCTTCGTTGATCTAATTGATTGGACGTCTTATGTGTACCTATGTTGTGATTTTTTGTTCGATTTTTTTAAAAGTTTTCTGTTGATATCCTATATCGTGTACTCCTATATCGTGTACTCTCCCAATTAACACCATTCTATCTCCACGAGCTTTTTGAACCACTAAGGTCCCACGGTCTCGTACTTCGGTCAGCCTCTGAGAGTTTACTAAGAATTCCGAGTCATAATAGCGATTTCTATTCCTATTCTTTCTATGTCCATGGTGCAAGACTCTGGAACGATCTCCCAGCAAACATACGAAACTCGCCTTCTTTACCATCGTTTAAGACTCACCTTAACCCTAGAAAGATAATCATATTGAGTTGTACGTTAAAGATAAGCATACATCAAATTGACTCCATAGGTTTAATTAGCTGTAAAATCAATAGTTTTTTATACATTTTAACAAATTAAAAAGATATGTGTTGTATCATGTATTTTTAAATAAAACATCCGATATTTACGAAATTACGTTAACTTTTTATTAAGAAAATTACAACAAAACTCAAACTTCTGAAAAATTAACAAAAAATAGGAACATTATTTTCTTCATTATATTATTTTTTACCTATTACATTAATCAGCCTTTTTATCTTATACTTCAAGTAACATCAGATATTATTGTCCTTAGACTAGATAATAAACATTGAAACATCACTGAAAACATTTTTGGCACATGTCAATGTGCTCTCTATGCTCTCGGCAAATTATTGCTATGCATTTTATGCACGAGGCATTCGCCTTCCTCTTTATTTTGGAAAAGCAATATTTACAATAATCCCGTTTCTTGGCTGCTGGTACCTCGGGACGCTCTTCTTCTTGATCTTGAGGGTTTTTTGGCACGATAGCTGCGATAATGTCCCGTAAATACCTTTTCAAAGTTGGTATATCCAATCGCTTCGTCATAAAGGGCGATGTAAGAGCATTACTTAGGTTTTTCATAAAGTTATTGCGATTCAGAGCCTTCTCACATTTACTGGCAACATTGTGGGAGTATATAATAGAAGCATTTATGCAGGCAATATTTATCTTCCCATAGAAAACGGCCATGTGCCATCTATTTGTCTTTCTACTACAGGACATTATGGAACACATTTGGTCTAGCGTGTCCACCCCGCCTTTGGTTTGATTGTAGAACATAACCATTTCCGGTTTGCCGGTTGTTTCATTGACAGAAGCATCTTCGTCACATGATTATAGTAAATACATCATTTTAGCCGGTTTAGGTTTATAGGAGACCACAGTAAAAGGCCCGTCAAAACAAAACGTCAATGTTCCTACTGGTCTTGATCGACTATTTTTCATTTCTTCGGGTATCTCCCGTTTATTGGATCATATGGTTCCGACAAGGGTTAATTTGTAAGGTTCTTGTAGTAAGTGTTTTGCCAGCGGTACAGATGTGAACCAGTTGTCGCTCGTTATATTACGATTGCTCCCATGTAAAGGTTTTGTTAGTTCTTTCACAAAATATTCTCCAAGAGGCAAGCCGTCCGTCTGAGTTCCTTTACCCAAATATGGAATGGCATTTATTATGTACTTCGTGCCGCTGTCACACATCATGAGAATTTTAAGTCCATACTTGTTGGCTTGCTGGGTATGTACATTCGAAATCTTCATTTTCCTCGAAAACCAAGTAATTGCTCATCTATGGTGACGTGAGATCCTGGGGTGTAGTTTATGTTACATTGGTACACAAACTTGTCCCATATCTTACGAATAGGAGTAAAGACATCATTATCTCGCAGTTCGGCACGAGCATTTTAATCGTCTATTCTAAGGCAGCGAATCAAAAAGTCAAAACGATCACGACTCATAACAGAGACGTACAAAGTTGAGGAAGAGCGATCAAATAGTTTATCCGTAGACATGTGATTGTTTTTTCTCTGGGCAGTCATTACCAGAATGCCAATTAAGAGGCCGTGTACGAAATCGATGTGGGCCGCGATACCTCTATAATCAATGGTATAATATAACTATAGGTAGGTAGGATTTTTGGAGCCAAAGAGATACGTTCACCCTTTGGAAGCGCTCGGCGGGGACTAGCTGACTTGAGGCGTGAATCGTATCATAGGCGAGTATCATAACGCGAGAATTAGATTGTTTTAAAAGACTTTATTGCCAATTTTAATTAATGTTTTGCATTTTTTTTTGAGGAAATGGATTGATATTGAACTAAAGTTTATTTCTGTTGTTTTAATTTTATGAACGAGAGTTCGAAAAGGCCAAAATCAAAAGCAATTCTTCGCCCATTTTCTAAAAAAATTAACAAATTAAAATATTTTTTTTATCAACAATTTTATATGAAAGTAGTAAAAAGTGATTCATTTATTATATAGAGTACTTTCACAACAATACATAGTAATTTTTTCATATCGTTTAGATTTCAAAACGATTCGTAAATATGTTATATTCTAAACCTCTGACAGCAAAAATTCACAAACAGTCGCCGGTTTAAGGTCAATTAATCAAAATTCTATAATATTTTTCAAAAAAGTAGCTCACTCATTAGACAATAATATAAATGATCTTTTATGTTGTGCAATAAAACTTATAGAAATACAGTATTTTAACCTTAAATTCCAGTCTGCAAAATTACGTAAATTCACGAAATGCGCAAAATTTCGTATACGGCCTCTTAAGGCACGGATTTCATCCTTACTGGTATCCTAGAATGTAGCGCTGGTCATCGATTCAGTTCTTTTCAAAGATATTTCATAATTGGTCCATCTTACAATTTCAGAAATTATTTCAGCAGTAAAAAAAAGATTGAAGGGTAATACAGGGTCATAAAGGTTACAGCAGATGCGTGTTGGGCCCCTTTGACATCTAACAATATTTTGTGCTAAGACACGACTACGCCTTGTCGGTTTTGAGGTGGACCAGGAATGGTTATTATTACCTTTGATAGATTTCCGCGGCAGAGTTATGATTCGGCGGGAGACCGATGAAGAAGATGTCTGTTGCGAAGCTTCCTGTATAGGCTCAGATATATCAGTTTCTATTGGCTCTTCGGCCCTCACCTCGTCTACGAAACTCTCCTCATAATCGCTCTGGACTTCATCCTCACTTAAGTGATCTTCGACTTCACTCTCTGTATCAGTGGATATGGCCTCCTCCTCATTATCTAAAAGTGCAGCCAGAATGCCTTCCTCGTCTAAATTTCTTCTCGCCATTTTACTGAATGTACGTTCAAGCTCTCTATAAAACACAAACAAATGTCAAAAACAGCAAAAACAAACCGATCCAACAAAATAAACTAATACGCTATATCAAAAATCGTAAGTCACGTAAAAAAAAATCATGCGACATTTTGACTCCTATGGCGGTAAAATATCGAAATGGCGGGAACTTAACAGATTGACACGTGCGCCCTTCGCTAGTTCCCGGCGCGGACTGAGATGTCCGGAATGCACGTCACCGGATTCACACAATTTAAAAAGTTACAGCAAAATTTCGTCGGCGCGGGAGTCATTTTGACGTAGATTATCTATCTAGGGTTAAGGATTACTACCTTTCTAAGAAGTAACCAGTTCTTCCCTTTCTCTCCTCTTCCTCTGCCAATATCCTCTCCTCGGGGATTATTAGTTTTAAATTCTTCCAGTTGTCTGTATGCAGACGGTCTGTATATTATGTAATAATCTTTATTTTCACAATGCGAGCATGTACCACTGTGTTTAGGTTAGTTGTAAGACATTGCCATGTGGCAATAAGCTCGTCTTTTTGTATAACAATTAAGTGCAAATAAAGAGTTTATTATTATTATTATTATTATTGATATCTTTTTCTCCCTCCCAAAACTGCCGAATTAGGGCTACTCGATGGCAATTTGTTTCCGAGTGGCCCCCGGGTGTGATATTAACACTAGTCGAGCTGCGTTCGGGGCGCCCTCAAAGCGATGTAATCGCACCAGTAAACAGCAAGCGACGCATGACGTTTGCCGAGCACGTGACCGGCGCGTCGCTCCAATCATTTGCCCGGCGAATAACTGCATGCACCCCCCACTCCGCCTCCGCCTCCCGACACTATTTTTCAATAACGCTATGAGCTTCTGTCACACCCGATGACACTTCATTATTTTTGAGGCGAGGTGAGATATTAATCCACGATGGTATAGTTGGAGGGGTTGATTACAACGGGCGAACCCGTCACCCCAGGAAATTATAACGTTAATGATTGTTCTGTCTCCCGTGAGGTGAGTGTAGAAGACTTGGGGACGAGTACAAACCTACCGTCCAGCAAAGCCAATATGCCGTCAGAGGCCAACGCCTTACGACCAGGCACTAGGAAGGTAACACAGCGGGCAACCTCGCTCCCTGACTAGCAGTTTTGACAGGATATCTCCGTCTGGATTTAACCATCAGGATACCTCCGTCCTCCCGACTGGCTACGGGTTTGGGCGTCTTTTACCTGCCGTATGCTCAGCGGTGATTCAGTTTGAATATATCGCGGACCATGATATTGCGGCGACATTACCCAATTGCATGTTGATTAAAATCATTTCTCTAGTGTACAGTCTACGTACGGTTTTATATTACCGCGACGCATCGAACATCCATGCACATTGTATGTACTTGCAACAACTAGAGCGGTCGACTACAACGGGCGAACCCGTCACCTTATGAAGTTTTAACGAAATTCGATCGTTCTGTCTCCCGTGAGGTGAGCGCAGAAGACTTAGGACAAAAACAGTCCACCGTCAAGCTCCGCGACATGCCTGTAAGAGACCAACGCCTTACCGCGAGATAGCCAGGTTAACCATCGGGCCGACACTCGCGCCCTTACTACCAGTTGCAACTAGATTACTCCGGTCTCCCGACTGGTTACGAGTTCGAGGTCACTTGCGCGGTCCTCTCCCTTACGTAGCGGTGAAACGGTGTCCACCGAATCTATCGCAGACCACGGCATCCTTTGCCCGGCTGTTCAACCCAAATCGGCGAGCCGATGGTCGTTTCAAGAGCAGTCGCCGTAAGGTGAACAACTACCCCTGGTAGTCATTAGGCTTCCTATAAATTATCTGTAACAGCAGTTTTTGCGTCTTTATTACTGTGTCCAGGGCCTGTTTCGTGCAAACACCCCATCCTAGAATTCCATAAATCATTAGGCTTTGACATAGAGCCATGTAGGTAATTTTAATGGTTTTCCGAAGATAACACATTGCGCAGATCAAAGCACAATATAAAGCATTTTTTTATGCTTTGTCAAACTATTGATTTCGGATAAACTTAGTTTCCAAAATATTTATAGTTTTCTAGTTCTGGTTTCCCGTCAATGTAAATATATACATACAGGTATTTATCGGTCTCTTCCGTTGCTACGCTTTACGTAAATCGAGGCACGACCTCCGATGGCGGCGTTCCCACAGGCCTGAATAATCAATGGGCAGTCCATCAGTGCCTTGTCAGTCGTTGCCGCCCACCGACTCTTGCATTATTTACTCGACAGCCACGCCGCAGACTTCGTTTTCCGACATTTTTTCAGGGCGCTTCGGCGCTGAAAAAAAATGGTCCATTGAAAATAGAGGTAGGGGGACTATGCTAAATCGTACGCTTCTTTTAGTAAAAAATAAACGCTAAAAAATTATTAGTGCCATCTATCACATTTTTATATAGGCTAATTACATCACATAGATATTATGGATGCATTAGAATGCAATCTATTAGTCTCTTTATATAATAATTATTATTGGCATCCTCTAAAATCTAATTATTGGCATCCTCATGTAAATAATATTAAAGCAATAAAACATACGATTTATATATTCGTTTGTTATTATATGATTTTTTTTATACGAAGCATAGCTTAGCATAAGCAGCAAGATATTGCTTGGTAATGTATGCTTTTATAAATGTATATTTTTTGTGCTTTTCTAAAGTGCCAAATTCCATGGTTTCCAATGTTTACACGATGTATTTGTAACTTTTAATCTTTGTACCAGAATAAGGCGAAAACTGATTTTTTCTGGAGGGATGTACTATGGCGACTACGTCACACACGATGTAATATTTCGTTTGACCTACCAGATAACAATTCAAACTTGCCGCCGCAGTATTGTTGCCACTAAGTATTAATGCTGAGTAAGATTAATATATTTTCATCGTCTAAAACACTAAACGTTTGAGCGCCTTTACCGCTCAACAGTACTAATTAAATCGTCAACGAGATACCGTATTTCACTTTAACGACGCGACGCTGCACCGCGCATAGTACAGCAGGAACGAAGGGTTATTCTGAGTGCAACAAATTTAATAACAAATATGGACCCGTAAGGGCCCATACATCCGATATAATTGACATAGAACATCGTATACCCGTGTTTAAAACGCCATATATTGTGATACTGAACACAAGAGAAAATTAATTAATATTTACAACTATGAATGTCATCTACACTAGCATCATAATTAAATACTAGATAGAAATATGAGCCGATTTACAAACGGGGCTATTCGGTGCGTTTGCCTGTGCGCACAATAGCTCAAGAACGGATTATCTGATTTCAACAATTCTTAATAGAACAACAACAACAACAATGTAGAAACGGAAGCTGCCATACAAGCGGACCTCTTTAAAATCATATTTTTAGCCGTAGGTACGACTAAGACAAGTTGGGCGGTGCGGAATGAGTAAGGTCAGTCAGCGCAGTACGGGCAGAATGAGTAGGGTAAAACGGGCAAGTTCAGGCGGAGGTGCGAAAAATATGTATCGAACTTTTTTTAAATCACAGTCTGTAATCCCACAGACTCGAGCCGTGCCCAGTACAAGATACTAGGAGCACACATACAATCCTCATCCATATATCCTCGTAACCGCGGTCGCGCATCTATACACTCGCGTCAACGTAAACTGTTCGGGAAGCGTTATAACCATGGCAATATTCAAACCTTCGATCAATAAATTCCTTCTACTTCATTAAAAACCGCCTTTCAATACGGATAACTTGTAAGTTGATACCACCACCTCGCACCGCACAATTTGGAGTCTTGTGAGGGGTGGTCCCTCACAAAACTTCGTAGCAGGACGCGCCCTGGATACCCTGGATGCGATTTTGGAAAGTGTTTCCGAATACATGAATTTTAGGTTTGCCCCCCCCCCCCCTGGATCCGGGGCTAATCATAGCATAAGCCGTTTGAAAGTTACTTACAGCCTCAGATAGCCGGACAGAAATAAGCGAATGTTTAGAACGAAGAAGTAGCGCGGCTGGCAGCTCACAGCTGCTAGCGATAAGAACAATGAAGGTGCGAAGAGAAGACTGATGGCGGATCATTAAAAAGTATTTGAGATTTTTCCTCCATTGTCTTTCCGGCCATTGTTCCCCGGCTATTGCAGGACTGCGACGGCTGCAAAGAGTGGAAATTCTCTCTCCCCGACCCGTAATTAAATTTGCATTGATGAGCAAAAACGCAGATTAAATGTTCAGGGGGAAAATAGCACGCGGGGTTTTAAAACTACGGCTTTCTTTGTTTTAGATAGAAGGATGGGAAAAAATGTATGCGAGGCATCCCCCCACCACAAATAACGACCAGACAAATGTCGTTGGAAAGCACTTTTCATGACTGTCATTTGTTACTACGCCGGTTAGTTTGAGACTAACCGGCGTAGTAGTTTGAGACTAACCGGATCATTGTGGGAAAAAAGTTACAGCTACAAAAAATAAAAACCTGTGTCACTATAAAAAAATCACACCAAGACTAACCCCCCGGTACCCCGTCCCTCCCTCTAAACCCTATCCCCTCCCCTCTCGCGATAATCTCCTTCCCCCCCCCCCTTAGTAATGTGTTTCTTATTAATAGTCTTTTAGTAGTATTTTCGTAGTATTTTAATAGTATTGTCGTACTATATGTGTAGTATTTTGCGAAGCATTAAAATGTTATTATTCCAATATGATGTATTTTCTTAAATAAGGCACGTAGTTTAAAAATTAATTGCGTAGCTTGTGTATGAGATATTAAAACACAATTTTTACAATGTAGTTTCCGCCCAACAAGATATTTTATTTTGACATGAAGGTTTCAATACGTAATAATTATTCACTTTAAGTTCAGAAGACTAATAGATAGCATTCTAACGCTTCGTATTATTGCTGTGATGTAATCGGCCTAAATAAAGAATCCGATAGATAGGCACTAAATATTGAATGTTATTATTGTTATCATTGGTAAACTTATTTGGTTTTTATAATCAATCAGTCCTTTATTTTTTTTTAAAACATTCATTATGAATGTTCAACATAAGAAAAGTTTACGTTGAACATAAGAGAAGATTATATAAAAATAAAGTGCAATCGACACGTTGCGTTTAGGCCGATGGAGCAACCACTCCCTAAAAACCAAAGCCCTACTTGATATGGCAAGAAGAACCTTAGAATCACCATCGGTTTCCTCACCGGATACACAACCATTATAGTACATCTGTTCAGCCTTGGCTTGACCGAGAGCAGGGACTGCCGAATATGTGGCGAAGAACCTGAAGACAGCATACATATCGTTGGTCGCCGCCAGGCCTCGCCGCAAAAAGACACAGTTTACTGGGACGAGCCTTTCTCGAACCCAGCGACTTGCCCAACCTGAAGGTCAGTGATCTGTATGGACTGGGAAATGTACCGGGTTTCTAGCAGACAAAGACCCAACCACAAAATGGGTAGTTACAAAAGATCTTATAGATCCAGGTGACATCTAGGGCTGGATACAAGCCCACCACTCCTTTACAACTACTACTTCACGTTGCGTTTCATAGTAAAATCCTAGCTGCTCAATCGTACTAAGGCACTGAGAAACCTAATACCCTATATAATCAATGGTAGCACTATCGTTGAAGTTAGATAAATATAGCATGACACAGATATATATTATATGACTGGATGCCGTGAGGAAATTATAATTCTCTTAAGAGTGCCACGACTTGGTTCAGTTCGGGAACGTCTGGTATAGATATTCCGAGATAGTTGTATTTCAAATTTCGCATACCTATCTAAATTCTTCGCAAGGCCTGATGCTATGCGAATAGTTTCGTGTCATTTTACCGAAGAGTGCAGATGCAGACAGGGAGTGGCGCAGTGGTTGCGACGTGTCGATAGGGAGGCAGGCGTCAGCGGTTCGATTCCCAGCGTTGCTTCAACGTCGCCTCCGCATGTATCGCTCTGATGGCCAAATCATGTCGGCAGCTTGCCATGTCTCACCTGCGCTCAAGAAACACTTCACGCCACTAATGAGTGTGCTCTGCTATTCTCAAAAATAAAGATTTTTATTTAAAAACAACACAAGCTACGCTGGAAAGGTGTGCTAATAATAAAATACCCAAAAATATTAAAATTATTTGTTTAAACGGGAAAATACCCCATTTCAATAAGGCTGCCTTGTTGAGAGGGAATTATATAACATCATGAAACAATTTCAATTAGGTGACTGACAAATTCTATTTTAATTTCGTTCATTTAGCTTGACATTTTTACCATTTTATTGACTATTATATTATTACGGCTATTCTATTTTCTGTCGTAAAATTCTATCTTGACAATATTCTGTTTGTAAATTGAAACCCCGGAGAAATTCGTTGCTTCAAGTTAATTACAAATGTGGCCAGAACAGAGCATGTTATATGTAGGTATATATATTTTTTACTATATCATGTGAAGTAATTATCTGATTGACTTTGCAGTTTTAACCACTTAAACTTATAGCCCAACAGTAATTGGGATTTCAATTATTGCGTAAACTTAAAAGCCGGAGAACAATCGTCTATCTTGACAATATTCTGTTTAGAAATTCAAACCTCAGAGAAATTCGTTGCATCAAGTTAGTTACAAATATAGCCACAGCAGAGCACGAGAAAGCTACGTTGATCGGTTTGACACTTTTACAAAATAATTGTTAAATTAAGAGTTTAGGTAGGTACTAATACGCACTAATACGATTATTATCAAGTTTGTAGTGAGACTCTTCATTACCCTTTAGTATATATATATATATATATATATATATATATATATATATATATATATATATATATATATATATATATATATATATATATATATATATATATATATATATATATATATATATATATATATATATATATATATATATATATATATATATATATATAATTATTTTTTCAAATTGAAATTATGTATTATTACTAAATAAATAAAATTATAAACTAAATGAAAGGGCTCTTATCTGGTCTGTGGCGACCAGAAGCGACTCGACGCCTTTTCTTCTCTTCTTTCAGTGTTTGTTAAGTGTTTCCTACTGTGGTATTGGAACCATACCAAACTGGCTTCCTACTGTCTCCTACAGCGGCAACACAACAATGCGAAAGACGAGAATGAATGCTGGAAAATAATAGGCGATTAGTGTGTCTTAAATATTAATGATTGTTATAAATTGTATATCTATATTTCGGCTTCAGCCGTCGTCAAGATATGTGGCATTTCTGAACTTGGCGATCGGTTGAAGGGTATAAAGGTTCATGTGCTGCAGCACCATTTAGTAGTGAGTTACAACAAAGTGGATAACGCGAAAATATTATCCGCGCTCAAATACCTATGTGTACTAATTTTCATGGCGTTTGGATAAACGGTATAGAAGTCGATGTGCTGCAGCGCCAGCTGGTGGCAAGATATAATAAAGTTAATAGCGCGAAAATATTATGCGTGATCAAATTTCTATGTATACCAATGTTCATGGCGATCGGTTGGGCGGTATAGAAGTTGATGTGGTGAAGCGCCATATAGTGGTAAGTTACAACAAAACGGAACTCACAAAAACCTTCTCCGTGAAAAATTACATATATGTACTATTAAGCTACAATTACATATATGTATTATTAAGTACATATATATATATATATATATATATATATATATATATATATATATATATATATATATATATATATATATATATATATATATATATATATATATATATATATATATATATATATATATATATATATATATATATATATATATATATATATATATATATATATATATATATATATATATTGTGACATATATAGTTGGGGGATACCTTTGGTGACCTATAGAATCTATAGTAACCTGTAGAAACTAGAATCCCCTTAGTAAAAGTCACTTGTTTTTATTAGAATTCGATTTATTGGGATCTTAGTCCCCATTACGAGAATATAAAGAAAGTAGAAACTAGAATCATTGAAAGAAGAGCAAAAGACGTGCGATCCTTATCCAGGGTCGGCTTACAAAGTATTGGATTCTAAAAGAATTATTGGATTGAAGCACGTGGGGACACGGGAATGTAGGAGGTGACGATCTTCGACGGAGTCGCGTTTCTCCTCGGCTGGCCGATCCCCGTTCTTCCTCTTCCCGGTCTACGCCTTGCTTTCCCACGGGAAACGGCGGGCGATGTACATGCGACGGGCGGCACTCTCGTACGTGCGATGATGTCCTCGTTGGCCGCGGTCGACCGTCTTGCGACGCGTTAGGTCGATCGGCGGGAGAATGGTCCAACGGAGAAGATTAATCCGATAGGAGAATCCCTGTAATTACACAGGAGCAATAAGTGGGAGAGAAGGAAAATGAGGAGTCAGTTTGCCCAATCCTAGGGAGTCGGCTCACTCTTCAATCCATCCCTTCCCAACCGAACGGATAAGGATTCATCTTGTATCTAAATATTGAACAACCGCTTCAAAACTCACCGGGTTAATTTATCCAATTACGTGCACCACGGGATTCTCAATTAATATCGACCGCACCAGCTGAATTGCGAATTCGAAAAAGAAGAGCTGGAAACATGGCCGTCTCATTATACCGCTTCTATACTGATTGCCTATTCGATCGTTTAGGCTTCCGGTCGTCTAATTTACATTTATTTTATTAATTTGAATAATTGTTACAGTATTTTTATAAAATACTAGATTTAATCTCTAGTTAAACGGATCTGATTTAATGTGGCTAAGTGTCCGCGTTTTTACGTACGGAATTTAATTACCAATGTTAATCATGATTTTGTGTATTAAAAATTGTATAATACCCAAATAAATTATTGTATTAATTTTCCTAGCATCCTGGTTTATAATTTGATCTTTCTTTATTTTTACCGACTTAATTAAAATTATTCTTTTTCCTAAAATCCATTTTCATAACTGAATACAAGATTTACTTGTGGCAATCGACTAGCCGACAATGGATTCGGTGTCAAATGTACGCTTGTAGATACTACGATAGTCGTATGTCGTATATGACAGTCCTAGCTTGCAAAGCTTGTGAATTGCATCAAGATGGCGCTGCATGCATCTTATGCGTTTATGCGTGTGTGTATTGTTGTTTACTTAAAGTGCAATGCGAATTTATCGGGGAAAACAGCAATCGTGTCACAATATATATATATATATATATATATATATATATATATATATATATATATATATATATATATATATATATATATATATATATATATATATATATATATATATATATATATATATATATATATATATATATATATATATATATATATATATATATATATATATATATATATATATATATATATATATATATATATATATATATATATATATATATATATATATATATATATATATATATATATATATATATATATATATATATATATATATATATATATATATATATATATATATATATATATATATATATATATATATATATATATATATATATATATATATATATATATATATATATATATATATGTATGTATATATATATATATATATATATATATATATATATATATTGTAACGCACTTCGCGTTTTTCCGAATTGCTTTTCCACAATTTCCTTCCACTATATTCATTCACTTCAGCGATCGATGGCGCGTCGTGTTCATTGTTGACAGTTCTGACTTTTTCGCGCGGCTGACCAATCAGAAGCGCATAGTGACGTCTGCCATGATTCGATGAGAATCGTTGCCAGAAACAAAGGAGACTGTACGATGTTCGGAATACCGGCCAGAATTGGTTAATTATTTAGTTATAGTTTTTGATTAGTCTTTTGGTCATAATTCCTAATTATTTTGTTAGCTCATAAATTTACATTCAGAATATTTTAATTATTCTCTGATGGAATTGTGTGATTGACAGCATTGAAGGTCGTTGGTTCCTTTACGATTTTGGATTCCGGATTTCAAATTAAGGATAGTGCAATATGGGTATTTCATCATAGTTTTCACTATAAATAAAAATCAATTTTATTATCACATGATTTTAATATTTTAATATAACGCAATTCAAATGTCGCATTTGATTTTAAAAACTCGCGCGTATCGCATAAAGGGGTTTCCTTGCCGGGCCCGCCAAAAGTTTGGCGGACTACCAGCCAAAAGATAATTTGGGTAATTTTGAATCCGACTTGGTTCCGAACGAGATCCCGGGGAGTCTGTGTGTGATTTAGGACTATTACCTGGTGAGTTTGCTCGATGTTAGAACTATTAAGTGACTTTTATTTGGATCGTTTGACGATGTATCGGAAATCAACGACTGGACGGAGGCGATAGTCGCTGTTCCTTTCATTGATCCGTCTTCGTCCTTGGCGCGATCATGTTGTAATGAAGCCTTTCTACGGCTGCAGGGATCTCCGTGGAGGATTTTGAAAACGGCCTTATTCTAAGGCGGATTAATTCTACAGCGGCCTTATTCTGCGGTGGATTAATGCTACAGCGGCAGTTGTGATCTGCGCGGCGGATTGCCGACATTGACTACCGCCACATCGTACTACGTCAGCCTTCTCGCCCCGTCGACTGGCGTGATATTTGGGTCCTGCCCGCTTCTCCATACTTACTCCTGCCGAGTCTCGTATCGTACCAGTACGATAGTGGCGGAGTATCTTATCGTCCGCGCGCCGAGCGAGGAAGACGTCAGCGCCCCTGGTGTTCGCCGTGGGAACTGCCGCTCAACGCGCGAGATTCAAACCTTTCCCCTACCTGAACCATCGATTTTATTGTATTTTAATGTTTTAATCATTTTAGTTGTAAGTTTTATCTTTATAATTGAAGCAAGAACGGAGAGCCGACCCTGAGTTTCTCCCCTCTCCGCTGACTAGCGTTTTATTTATTATTTTTTACATTGTTTTTAATTTGTGCTATTTTATTATATTTTACATTTGATTTTCCTTTAAAGGCTTTTTTATATTCTTTTATTTTTGATTTTCCATATCTTTTATCTTCTTTTAACTGCACGGACTTCTTCCGTGCAGAATGTAACGTTCGGTAGAATAATAAAGAAATTCTGAAACTTTGTCGTCTTTTGTACCTTTTCTATAGTTTCTATGAATTCTCTATATATATCTAAAGTCCAAATGTTACAATATATATATATATATATATATATATATATATATATTATATATATATATATATATATATATATATTATATATATATATATATTATATATATATATATATATATATATATATATATATATATATATATATATATATATATATATATATATATATATATATATATATATATATATATATATATATATATATATATATATATATATATATATATATATATATATATATATATATATATATTTATATTTATATATATATATATATATATATATATATATATATATATATATATATATATATATATATAATATATATATATATATATGTATATATATATATATATATATATATATATATATATATATATATATATATATATATATATATATATATATATATATATATATATATATATATATATATATATATATATATATATATATATATATTTATATATATATATATATATATATATATATATATATATATATATATATATATATATATATATATATATATATATATATATATATATATATATATATATATATATATATATATATATATATATATATATATATATATATATATATATATATATATATATATATATATATATATATATATATATATATATATATATATATATATGTATATATATATATATATATATATATATATATATATATATATATATATTTTGATATTTTAAGGGTGTAAATTTTTTTAAATTATTTTCAATAATATATAAAATTAGATTCATGAAAAGTTACTTATCTGGGGTCCTGGTGGACCAGAAACATTTTACCGATAGTTAATGTCCTCTTTAAATACTTAGGGCAGCAGCACCTGTTTCCGCAATTGATAATTTATGATGTTCTTAGTTATTGCAGCCGAATTACTGTATGCCCTTGGATGTAATAAGTATAGGAGGATGGTTTCTGTAACAGAAATGGATGTTAGTAACTTATTTTAGAAGAAATTATATGATTGAGAATATTTCGACACAAGTCGTATTCATCTCCATGACATTTCTGATAGAACAATTTTTTCAAAATTTAAATTTAAAAAAACTGAACATAGAGAAATGGGTTAATAATATTTTGCAATATCGTTATAATACACTATAACCGACCTTGAAAAACATTATTGATAATGATTTTTAAATGAAAAATATTAATAAGCTTTTAATGAATATGTCTGAACAAATATAATTACTGTATTAATTTTGCCTATTCAGACCGGGACCCTTGCAAGCGCCTAAAATATTTATAAAAGCCAACTCCCAAGATTTAACGTCTCTTTCTTTAGCGTTATCGCCAAGGCACTTAATAATTTTTACTTTAAAACAATTATCAAAAGTTAAATTGTGTGCCTTAGCATGCAATGCTATTGGAAGTTGACTATCATTGCCTACGCTGGCCCTGTGATTATTTAACCTAATGCTAAGAGGTGTAGTTGTTTCCCCAATATAAAATGCATTGCAGGTCTGGCAAAGTAATTGATATACAATATTTTTTGAAATGCAACTACTATTAAAAGGAACTCTGTAACTATTAGGAGTGTTAGGACTAGTAAAATAAATGCTTCGATCTAATAAAGGACATGTTTTACAACGTGATCGACCACAAGGCTGTAGGCCAAAATTTTTGTTATTACTAAGATAATTTCGATTATTTTTATTAAGTATTGATTTTAAATTAGGAGGTTTTCGAAATGATAAAATTGGTGGTATATCTAATAAACCTTTGGTTGATGGGTCGTTAGCTATAATAGGGAATAAATCTGCTAAAATAGGTCGCAGTTTCTCAGTGCCAGGAAAATAAGTAGTACTCAGAAAGATTTTATTTTGATTTAAATTTGAAACCAATTTAGGTTTAGGTGAAAATTTTGTTTCGGAATTTATTATATTTTTATCTAACAAAGAGGCAGGATAATTTCTTTCTATTAGTGATTTTTTAAGATTGGAAAGGTACTTATCTAAATTTTCTTTATTATTAATTAAACGGTGTCCGCGAATTGACATTGAATATGGAATTGACTTTTTGGTATGAAACGGATGACAGCTATCGAAATGTAGGTATTGCTCTTTGTTTGTAGGTTTTATATGAATTGCAGTTTTAATGGTGCCTTCGGATAGAGTTAGATCAACGTCTAAGAATGTAATTTGATTTTCTGATATAGTGTATGTAAAATCTAAGGGTCCGAAATTATTTAAATCTGTAAGGAAGTCAGTGAGTGTGTCATGTCCATGTGGCCAAAACAGTATAATATCATCAATAAACCTATACCACATTAGTGGTTGTAAATTTTGAGTAAGAAGAAAATTATTTTCTAATAACCCCATGAAAAGATTCGCATAAGAAGGGGCCATTCTTGTTCCCATTGCTGTACCTTTAATTTGGAGATAAAATTCATCTTCAAAAGAAAAAGCATTCTTAGTGAGGACGAATTCAGCCAACTTACAAAGAAAATTTGTAGAAGGAATTTGGGGGCTGGGCCTTTGATTAAGGTAATGGGAAATCGCTTCTAAGCCTAAATCATGGGGAATATTAGTATAAAGAGAGACAGCGTCAATTGTAACAAGTAATAAGTTGTCAGTCTTAGGAATTGTGGTATTTTTTAGAATCTCGATAAAATGGTAACTATCTTTAATGTGTGACTTGAGATTTTTTACAAATGGCTGTAGAAAGTAATCGACAAAAGCTGAAATTCTTTCTGTGGGTGAGTTAAAACTAGCTACTATCGGTCTTCCTGGATTATTAGGTTTATGAATTTTTGGCAATAAGTACAAATTTGGTGTTCTGATAGGGTTAGGAATTAAAGTGTTAACATCTTCATCTGATAATTTTTCAATGGTTTTTTGTTGTTCAATATATTTTTTTATTGTATTAGCAAAATTTTGATTCGGATCACTATATAATTTTTTATAGGAAGTTTCGTCTCTGAGTTGCCTCAAACCTTCAGCTACATAGTCTGTTTTATTAAGGATGACTGTAGTTGAACCTTTATCAGCTGGCAAAATGATGATATTGGTATCTTTGCTTAGGTTGTTAAGAGCTGAAAGTTCATCAGATGTTAAGTTAGGTGTAGGTTTGAGGCTGTTTAAAAATGTTGGTTGTGTAACTTTGTTCATTAAAACTGTAATAAATATTTCTACAGGATGATTTTTTGGAAGAGAGGGTGGCTCTTTATTAGAATATTGTCGAAATTTTGCCAGTGCGTCATGTAATTTACTATTATTACCATTTTTGTCCCTTGAATGCCAAAACTCACGCCATCTCAAATTACGACAAAATTTTGCTATATCATTTCCAAAACTGAAATGGTCAACTTTGGGAGTTGGTGTGAAATTTAGCCCTTTAGATAAAACTGAATATTCATTATGGTTTATAATTTTTGAGGACAAGTTTTTTACGACAAGTCTATCGTTATTTATAGGAACCTGTGCAGCATTAGAATTTGTAACTGATGGTATCAAATTTTCAATAATTGGGATTTCTAAAGGAACTTGTGTAGGTTCGGGATGCATATCTGCATGAGAATAATTGTTTATAAAATGACGATTAGTTGAGAATTTGTTTTGTGATGAATATAAGGGAATGTTTTCGTTATTGTTATAATTTGAAACAGGATTTGAATTATATCTCGTATAATTTTGTTGTGTAGAGTTGTTGATTTTGTGAAAAATTTGTAAATTATGAAACTTATTTTCGTGTTTTAGCCTAATATTGTTTAAATCAATTACAGAACTGCTAACTATTTCACTAGCATATATATAATGCATTGGAGAATACATTTCTATCAAATCAACATAATATATAAGAGACCTTAAATGTTTATCTACCAAAACTTTGTATTCATTGTGTAAAACAAATGTAATCTCCATTGCATAATTAAACCTTAAAGTGTGGAAATTATATTGGATTTCTGGACTTATAGCAGAGAAAGGAAATTTAGGTATTAACCCTTTGGGACATATATGATTATTTAGACATTTTGACAGATATTCTACATGTCCTGTAAATTGTGATGCTTTACGAGAATGATAATTAACCTGATTTAACCAATAATTATATTCGTTCATAGTGATACATGTGATAGCAAAATAAGTAAGTAAAAAGTGTAAAATTGTTTATATTTTGATATTTTAAGGGTGTAAATTTTTTTAAATTATTTTCAATAATATATAAAATTAGATTCATGAAAAGTTACTTATCTGGGGTCCTGGTGGACCAGAAACATTTTACCGATAGTTAATGTCCTCTTTAAATACTTAGGGCAGCAGCACCTGTTTCCGCAATTGATAATTTATGATGTTCTTAGTTATTGCAGCCGAATTACTGTATGCCCTTGGATGTAATAAGTATAGGAGGATGGTTTCTGTAACAGAAATGGATGTTAGTAACTTATTTTAGAAGAAATTATATGATTGAGAATATTTCGACACAAGTCGTATTCATCTCCATGACATTTCTGATAGAACAATTTTTTCAAAATTTAAATTTAAAAAAACTGAACATAGAGAAATGGGTTAATAATATTTTGCAATATCGTTATAATACACTATAACCGACCTTGAAAAACATTATTGATAATGATTTTTAAATGAAAAATATTAATAAGCTTTTAATGAATATGTCTGAACAAATATAATTACTGTATTAATTTTGCCTATTCAGACCGGGACCCTTGCAAGCGCCTAAAATATTTATAAAAGCCAACTCCCAAGATTTAACGTCTCTTTCTTTAGCGTTATCGCCAAGGCACTTAATAATTTTTACTTTAAAACAATTATCAAAAGTTAAATTGTGTGCCTTAGCATGCAATGCTATTGGAAGTTGACTATCATTGCCTACGCTGGCCCTGTGATTATTTAACCTAATGCTAAGAGGTGTAGTTGTTTCCCCAATATAAAATGCATTGCAGGTCTGGCAAAGTAATTGATATACAATATTTTTTGAAATGCAACTACTATTAAAAGGAACTCTGTAACTATTAGGAGTGTTAGGACTAGTAAAATAAATGCTTCGATCTAATAAAGGACATGTTTTACAACGTGATCGACCACAAGGCTGTAGGCCAAAATTTTTGTTATTACTAAGATAATTTCGATTATTTTTATTAAGTATTGATTTTAAATTAGGAGGTTTTCGAAATGATAAAATTGGTGGTATATCTAATAAACCTTTGGTTGATGGGTCGTTAGCTATAATAGGGAATAAATCTGCTAAAATAGGTCGCAATTTCTCAGTGCCAGGAAAATAAGTAGTACTCAGAAAGATTTTATTTTGATTTAAATTTGAAACCAATTTAGGTTTAGGTGAAAATTTTGTTTCGGAATTTATTATATTTTTATCTAACAAAGAGGCAGGATAATTTCTTTCTATTAGTGATTTTTTAAGATTGGAAAGGTACTTATCTAAATTTTCTTTATTATTAATTAAACGGTGTCCGCGAATTGACATTGAATATGGAATTGACTTTTTGGTATGAAACGGATGACAGCTATCGAAATGTAGGTATTGCTCTTTGTTTGTAGGTTTTATATGAATTGCAGTTTTAATGGTGCCTTCGGATAGAGTTAGATCAACGTCTAAGAATGTAATTTGGTTTTCTGATATAGTGTATGTAAAATCTAAGGGTCCGAAATTATTTAAATCTGTAAGGAAGTCAGTGAGTGTGTCATGTCCATGTGGCCAAAACAGTATAATATCATCAATAAACCTATACCACATTAGTGGTTGTAAATTTTGAGTAAGAAGAAAATTATTTTCTAATAACCCCATGAAAAGATTCGCATAAGAAGGGGCCATTCTTGTTCCCATTGCTGTACCTTTAATTTGGAGATAAAATTCATCTTCAAAAGAAAAAGCATTCTTAGTGAGGACGAATTCAGCCAACTTACAAAGAAAATTTGTAGAAGGAATTTGGGGGCTGGGCCTTTGATTAAGGTAATGGGAAATCGCTTCTAAGCCTAAATCATGGGGAATATTAGTATAAAGAGAGACAGCGTCAATTGTAACAAGTAATAAGTTGTCAGTCTTAGGAATTGTGGTATTTTTTAGAATCTCGATAAAATGGTAACTATCTTTAATGTGTGACTTGAGATTTTTTACAAATGGCTGTAGAAAGTAATCGACAAAAGCTGAAATTCTTTCTGTGGGTGAGTTAAAACTAGCTACTATCGGTCTTCCTGGATTATTAGGTTTATGAATTTTTGGCAATAAGTACAAATTTGGTGTTCTGATAGGGTTAGGAATTAAAGTGTTAACATCTTCATCTGATAATTTTTCAATGGTTTTTTGTTGTTCAATATATTTTTTTATTGTATTAGCAAAATTTTGATTCGGATCACTATATAATTTTTTATAGGAAGTTTCGTCTCTGAGTTGCCTCAAACCTTCAGCTACATAGTCTGTTTTATTAAGGATGACTGTAGTTGAACCTTTATCAGCTGGCAAAATGATGATATTGGTATCTTTGCTTAGGTTGTTAAGAGCTGAAAGTTCATCAGATGTTAAGTTAGGTGTAGGTTTGAGGCTGTTTAAAAATGTTGGTTGTGTAACTTTGTTCATTAAAACTGTAATAAATATTTCTACAGGATGATTTTTTGGAAGAGAGGGTGGCTCTTTATTAGAATATTGTCGAAATTTTGCCAGTGCGTCATGTAATTTACTATTATTACCATTTTTGTCCCTTGAATGCCAAAACTCACGCCATCTCAAATTACGACAAAATTTTGCTATATCATTTCCAAAACTGAAATGGTCAACTTTGGGAGTTGGTGTGAAATTTAGCCCTTTAGATAAAACTGAATATTCATTATGGTTTATAATTTTTGAGGACAAGTTTTTTACGACAAGTCTATCGTTATTTATAGGAACCTGTGCAGCATTAGAATTTGTAACTGATGGTATCAAATTTTCAATAATTGGGATTTCTAAAGGAACTTGTGTAGGTTCGGGATGCATATCTGCATGAGAATAATTGTTTATAAAATGACGATTAGTTGAGAATTTGTTTTGTGATGAATATAAGGGAATGTTTTCGTTATTGTTATAATTTGAAACAGGATTTGAATTATATCTCGTATAATTTTGTTGTGTAGAGTTGTTGATTTTGTGAAAAATTTGTAAATTATGAAACTTATTTTCGTGTTTTAGCCTAATATTGTTTAAATCAATTACAGAACTGCTAACTATTTCACTAGCATATATATAATGCATTGGAGAATACATTTCTATCAAATCAACATAATATATAAGAGACCTTAAATGTTTATCTACCAAAACTTTGTATTCATTGTGTAAAACAAATGTAATCTCCATTGCATAATTAAACCTTAAAGTGTGGAAATTATATTGGATTTCTGGACTTATAGCAGAGAAAGGAAATTTAGGTATTAACCCTTTGGGACATATATGATTATTTAGACATTTTGACAGATATTCTACATGTCCTGTAAATTGTGATGCTTTACGAGAATGATAATTAACCTGATTTAACCAATAATTATATTCGTTCATAGTGATACATGTGATAGCAAAATAAGTAAGTAAAAAGTGTAAAATTGTTTATATTTTGATATTTTAAGGGTGTAAATTTTTTTAAATTATTTTCAATAATATATAAAATTAGATTCATGAAAAGTTACTTATCTGGGGTCCTGGTGGACCAGAAACATTTTACCGATAGTTAATGTCCTCTTTAAATACTTAGGGCAGCAGCACCTGTTTCCGCAATTGATAATTTATGATGTTCTTAGTTATTGCAGCCGAATTACTGTATGCCCTTGGATGTAATAAGTATAGGAGGATGGTTTCTGTAACAGAAATGGATGTTAGTAACTTATTTTAGAAGAAATTATATGATTGAGAATATTTCGACACAAGTCGTATTCATCTCCATGACATTTCTGATAGAACAATTTTTTCAAAATTTAAATTTAAAAAAACTGAACATAGAGAAATGGGTTAATAATATTTTGCAATATCGTTATAATACACTATAACCGACCTTGAAAAACATTATTGATAATGATTTTTAAATGAAAAATATTAATAAGCTTTTAATGAATATGTCTGAACAAATATAATTACTGTATTAATTTTGCCTATTCAGACCGGGACCCTTGCAAGCGCCTAAAATATTTATAAAAGCCAACTCCCAAGATTTAACGTCTCTTTCTTTAGCGTTATCGCCAAGGCACTTAATAATTTTTACTTTAAAACAATTATCAAAAGTTAAATTGTGTGCCTTAGCATGCAATGCTATTGGAAGTTGACTATCATTGCCTACGCTGGCCCTGTGATTATTTAACCTAATGCTAAGAGGTGTAGTTGTTTCCCCAATATAAAATGCATTGCAGGTCTGGCAAAGTAATTGATATACAATATTTTTTGAAATGCAACTACTATTAAAAGGAACTCTGTAACTATTAGGAGTGTTAGGACTAGTAAAATAAATGCTTCGATCTAATAAAGGACATGTTTTACAACGTGATCGACCACAAGGCTGTAGGCCAAAATTTTTGTTATTACTAAGATAATTTCGATTATTTTTATTAAGTATTGATTTTAAATTAGGAGGTTTTCGAAATGATAAAATTGGTGGTATATCTAATAAACCTTTGGTTGATGGGTCGTTAGCTATAATAGGGAATAAATCTGCTAAAATAGGTCGCAGTTTCTCAGTGCCAGGAAAATAAGTAGTACTCAGAAAGATTTTATTTTGATTTAAATTTGAAACCAATTTAGGTTTAGGTGAAAATTTTGTTTCGGAATTTATTATATTTTTATCTAACAAAGAGGCAGGATAATTTCTTTCTATTAGTGATTTTTTAAGATTGGAAAGGTACTTATCTAAATTTTCTTTATTATTAATTAAACGGTGTCCGCGAATTGACATTGAATATGGAATTGACTTTTTGGTATGAAACGGATGACAGCTATCGAAATGTAGGTATTGCTCTTTGTTTGTAGGTTTTATATGAATTGCAGTTTTAATGGTGCCTTCGGATAGAGTTAGATCAACGTCTAAGAATGTAATTTGATTTTCTGATATAGTGTATGTAAAATCTAAGGGTCCGAAATTATTTAAATCTGTAAGGAAGTCAGTGAGTGTGTCATGTCCATGTGGCCAAAACAGTATAATATCATCAATAAACCTATACCACATTAGTGGTTGTAAATTTTGAGTAAGAAGAAAATTATTTTCTAATAACCCCATGAAAAGATTCGCATAAGAAGGGGCCATTCTTGTTCCCATTGCTGTACCTTTAATTTGGAGATAAAATTCATCTTCAAAAGAAAAAGCATTCTTAGTGAGGACGAATTCAGCCAACTTACAAAGAAAATTTGTAGAAGGAATTTGGGGGCTGGGCCTTTGATTAAGGTAATGGGAAATCGCTTCTAAGCCTAAATCATGGGGAATATTAGTATAAAGAGAGACAGCGTCAATTGTAACAAGTAATAAGTTGTCAGTCTTAGGAATTGTGGTATTTTTTAGAATCTCGATAAAATGGTAACTATCTTTAATGTGTGACTTGAGATTTTTTACAAATGGCTGTAGAAAGTAATCGACAAAAGCTGAAATTCTTTCTGTGGGTGAGTTAAAACTAGCTACTATCGGTCTTCCTGGATTATTAGGTTTATGAATTTTTGGCAATAAGTACAAATTTGGTGTTCTGATAGGGTTAGGAATTAAAGTGTTAACATCTTCATCTGATAATTTTTCAATGGTTTTTTGTTGTTCAATATATTTTTTTATTGTATTAGCAAAATTTTGATTCGGATCACTATATAATTTTTTATAGGAAGTTTCGTCTCTGAGTTGCCTCAAACCTTCAGCTACATAGTCTGTTTTATTAAGGATGACTGTAGTTGAACCTTTATCAGCTGGCAAAATGATGATATTGGTATCTTTGCTTAGGTTGTTAAGAGCTGAAAGTTCATCAGATGTTAAGTTAGGTGTAGGTTTGAGGCTGTTTAAAAATGTTGGTTGTGTAACTTTGTTCATTAAAACTGTAATAAATATTTCTACAGGATGATTTTTTGGAAGAGAGGGTGGCTCTTTATTAGAATATTGTCGAAATTTTGCCAGTGCGTCATGTAATTTACTATTATTACCATTTTTGTCCCTTGAATGCCAAAACTCACGCCATCTCAAATTACGACAAAATTTTGCTATATCATTTCCAAAACTGAAATGGTCAACTTTGGGAGTTGGTGTGAAATTTAGCCCTTTAGATAAAACTGAATATTCATTATGGTTTATAATTTTTGAGGACAAGTTTTTTACGACAAGTCTATCGTTATTTATAGGAACCTGTGCAGCATTAGAATTTGTAACTGATGGTATCAAATTTTCAATAATTGGGATTTCTAAAGGAACTTGTGTAGGTTCGGGATGCATATCTGCATGAGAATAATTGTTTATAAAATGACGATTAGTTGAGAATTTGTTTTGTGATGAATATAAGGGAATGTTTTCGTTATTGTTATAATTTGAAACAGGATTTGAATTATATCTCGTATAATTTTGTTGTGTAGAGTTGTTGATTTTGTGAAAAATTTGTAAATTATGAAACTTATTTTCGTGTTTTAGCCTAATATTGTTTAAATCAATTACAGAACTGCTAACTATTTCACTAGCATATATATAATGCATTGGAGAATACATTTCTATCAAATCAACATAATATATAAGAGACCTTAAATGTTTATCTACCAAAACTTTGTATTCATTGTGTAAAACAAATGTAATCTCCATTGCATAATTAAACCTTAAAGTGTGGAAATTATATTGGATTTCTGGACTTATAGCAGAGAAAGGAAATTTAGGTATTAACCCTTTGGGACATATATGATTATTTAGACATTTTGACAGATATTCTACATGTCCTGTAAATTGTGATGCTTTACGAGAATGATAATTAACCTGATTTAACCAATAATTATATTCGTTCATAGTGATACATGTGATAGCAAAATAAGTAAGTAAAAAGTGTAAAATTGTTTATATTTTGATATTTTAAGGGTGTAAATTTTTTTAAATTATTTTCAATAATATATAAAATTAGATTCATGAAAAGTTACTTATCTGGGGTCCTGGTGGACCAGAAACATTTTACCGATAGTTAATGTCCTCTTTAAATACTTAGGGCAGCAGCACCTGTTTCCGCAATTGATAATTTATGATGTTCTTAGTTATTGCAGCCGAATTACTGTATGCCCTTGGATGTAATAAGTATAGGAGGATGGTTTCTGTAACAGAAATGGATGTTAGTAACTTATTTTAGAAGAAATTATATGATTGAGAATATTTCGACACAAGTCGTATTCATCTCCATGACATTTCTGATAGAACAATTTTTTCAAAATTTAAATTTAAAAAAACTGAACATAGAGAAATGGGTTAATAATATTTTGCAATATCGTTATAATACACTATAACCGACCTTGAAAAACATTATTGATAATGATTTTTAAATGAAAAATATTAATAAGCTTTTAATGAATATGTCTGAACAAATATAATTACTGTATTAATTTTGCCTATTCAGACCGGGACCCTTGCAAGCGCCTAAAATATTTATAAAAGCCAACTCCCAAGATTTAACGTCTCTTTCTTTAGCGTTATCGCCAAGGCACTTAATAATTTTTACTTTAAAACAATTATCAAAAGTTAAATTGTGTGCCTTAGCATGCAATGCTATTGGAAGTTGACTATCATTGCCTACGCTGGCCCTGTGATTATTTAACCTAATGCTAAGAGGTGTAGTTGTTTCCCCAATATAAAATGCATTGCAGGTCTGGCAAAGTAATTGATATACAATATTTTTTGAAATGCAACTACTATTAAAAGGAACTCTGTAACTATTAGGAGTGTTAGGACTAGTAAAATAAATGCTTCGATCTAATAAAGGACATGTTTTACAACGTGATCGACCACAAGGCTGTAGGCCAAAATTTTTGTTATTACTAAGATAATTTCGATTATTTTTATTAAGTATTGATTTTAAATTAGGAGGTTTTCGAAATGATAAAATTGGTGGTATATCTAATAAACCTTTGGTTGATGGGTCGTTAGCTATAATAGGGAATAAATCTGCTAAAATAGGTCGCAGTTTCTCAGTGCCAGGAAAATAAGTAGTACTCAGAAAGATTTTATTTTGATTTAAATTTGAAACCAATTTAGGTTTAGGTGAAAATTTTGTTTCGGAATTTATTATATTTTTATCTAACAAAGAGGCAGGATAATTTCTTTCTATTAGTGATTTTTTAAGATTGGAAAGGTACTTATCTAAATTTTCTTTATTATTAATTAAACGGTGTCCGCGAATTGACATTGAATATGGAATTGACTTTTTGGTATGAAACGGATGACAGCTATCGAAATGTAGGTATTGCTCTTTGTTTGTAGGTTTTATATGAATTGCAGTTTTAATGGTGCCTTCGGATAGAGTTAGATCAACGTCTAAGAATGTAATTTGATTTTCTGATATAGTGTATGTAAAATCTAAGGGTCCGAAATTATTTAAATCTGTAAGGAAGTCAGTGAGTGTGTCATGTCCATGTGGCCAAAACAGTATAATATCATCAATAAACCTATACCACATTAGTGGTTGTAAATTTTGAGTAAGAAGAAAATTATTTTCTAATAACCCCATGAAAAGATTCGCATAAGAAGGGGCCATTCTTGTTCCCATTGCTGTACCTTTAATTTGGAGATAAAATTCATCTTCAAAAGAAAAAGCATTCTTAGTGAGGACGAATTCAGCCAACTTACAAAGAAAATTTGTAGAAGGAATTTGGGGGCTGGGCCTTTGATTAAGGTAATGGGAAATCGCTTCTAAGCCTAAATCATGGGGAATATTAGTATAAAGAGAGACAGCGTCAATTGTAACAAGTAATAAGTTGTCAGTCTTAGGAATTGTGGTATTTTTTAGAATCTCGATAAAATGGTAACTATCTTTAATGTGTGACTTGAGATTTTTTACAAATGGCTGTAGAAAGTAATCGACAAAAGCTGAAATTCTTTCTGTGGGTGAGTTAAAACTAGCTACTATCGGTCTTCCTGGATTATTAGGTTTATGAATTTTTGGCAATAAGTACAAATTTGGTGTTCTGATAGGGTTAGGAATTAAAGTGTTAACATCTTCATCTGATAATTTTTCAATGGTTTTTTGTTGTTCAATATATTTTTTTATTGTATTAGCAAAATTTTGATTCGGATCACTATATAATTTTTTATAGGAAGTTTCGTCTCTGAGTTGCCTCAAACCTTCAGCTACATAGTCTGTTTTATTAAGGATGACTGTAGTTGAACCTTTATCAGCTGGCAAAATGATGATATTGGTATCTTTGCTTAGGTTGTTAAGAGCTGAAAGTTCATCAGATGTTAAGTTAGGTGTAGGTTTGAGGCTGTTTAAAAATGTTGGTTGTGTAACTTTGTTCATTAAAACTGTAATAAATATTTCTACAGGATGATTTTTTGGAAGAGAGGGTGGCTCTTTATTAGAATATTGTCGAAATTTTGCCAGTGCGTCATGTAATTTACTATTATTACCATTTTTGTCCCTTGAATGCCAAAACTCACGCCATCTCAAATTACGACAAAATTTTGCTATATCATTTCCAAAACTGAAATGGTCAACTTTGGGAGTTGGTGTGAAATTTAGCCCTTTAGATAAAACTGAATATTCATTATGGTTTATAATTTTTGAGGACAAGTTTTTTACGACAAGTCTATCGTTATTTATAGGAACCTGTGCAGCATTAGAATTTGTAACTGATGGTATCAAATTTTCAATAATTGGGATTTCTAAAGGAACTTGTGTAGGTTCGGGATGCATATCTGCATGAGAATAATTGTTTATAAAATGACGATTAGTTGAGAATTTGTTTTGTGATGAATATAAGGGAATGTTTTCGTTATTGTTATAATTTGAAACAGGATTTGAATTATATCTCGTATAATTTTGTTGTGTAGAGTTGTTGATTTTGTGAAAAATTTGTAAATTATGAAACTTATTTTCGTGTTTTAGCCTAATATTGTTTAAATCAATTACAGAACTGCTAACTATTTCACTAGCATATATATAATGCATTGGAGAATACATTTCTATCAAATCAACATAATATATAAGAGACCTTAAATGTTTATCTACCAAAACTTTGTATTCATTGTGTAAAACAAATGTAATCTCCATTGCATAATTAAACCTTAAAGTGTGGAAATTATATTGGATTTCTGGACTTATAGCAGAGAAAGGAAATTTAGTTATTAACCCTTTGGGACATATATGATTATTTAGACATTTTGACAGATATTCTACATGTCCTGTAAATTGTGATGCTTTACGAGAATGATAATTAACCTGATTTAACCAATAATTATATTCGTTCATAGTGATACATGTGATAGCAAAATAAGTAAGTAAAAAGTGTAAAATTGTTTATATTTTGATATTTTAAGGGTGTAAATTTTTTTAAATTATTTTCAATAATATATAAAATTAGATTCATGAAAAGTTACTTATCTGGGGTCCTGGTGGACCAGAAACATTTTACCGATAGTTAATGTCCTCTTTAAATACTTAGGGCAGCAGCACCTGTTTCCGCAATTGATAATTTATGATGTTCTTAGTTATTGCAGCCGAATTACTGTATGCCCTTGGATGTAATAAGTATAGGAGGATGGTTTCTGTAACAGAAATGGATGTTAGTAACTTATTTTAGAAGAAATTATATGATTGAGAATATTTCGACACAAGTCGTATTCATCTCCATGACATTTCTGATAGAACAATTTTTTCAAAATTTAAATTTAAAAAAACTGAACATAGAGAAATGGGTTAATAATATTTTGCAATATCGTTATAATACACTATAACCGACCTTGAAAAACATTATTGATAATGATTTTTAAATGAAAAATATTAATAAGCTTTTAATGAATATGTCTGAACAAATATAATTACTGTATTAATTTTGCCTATTCAGACCGGGACCCTTGCAAGCGCCTAAAATATTTATAAAAGCCAACTCCCAAGATTTAACGTCTCTTTCTTTAGCGTTATCGCCAAGGCACTTAATAATTTTTACTTTAAAACAATTATCAAAAGTTAAATTGTGTGCCTTAGCATGCAATGCTATTGGAAGTTGACTATCATTGCCTACGCTGGCCCTGTGATTATTTAACCTAATGCTAAGAGGTGTAGTTGTTTCCCCAATATAAAATGCATTGCAGGTCTGGCAAAGTAATTGATATACAATATTTTTTGAAATGCAACTACTATTAAAAGGAACTCTGTAACTATTAGGAGTGTTAGGACTAGTAAAATAAATGCTTCGATCTAATAAAGGACATGTTTTACAACGTGATCGACCACAAGGCTGTAGGCCAAAATTTTTGTTATTACTAAGATAATTTCGATTATTTTTATTAAGTATTGATTTTAAATTAGGAGGTTTTCGAAATGATAAAATTGGTGGTATATCTAATAAACCTTTGGTTGATGGGTCGTTAGCTATAATAGGGAATAAATCTGCTAAAATAGGTCGCAGTTTCTCAGTGCCAGGAAAATAAGTAGTACTCAGAAAGATTTTATTTTGATTTAAATTTGAAACCAATTTAGGTTTAGGTGAAAATTTTGTTTCGGAATTTATTATATTTTTATCTAACAAAGAGGCAGGATAATTTCTTTCTATTAGTGATTTTTTAAGATTGGAAAGGTACTTATCTAAATTTTCTTTATTATTAATTAAACGGTGTCCGCGAATTGACATTGAATATGGAATTGACTTTTTGGTATGAAACGGATGACAGCTATCGAAATGTAGGTATTGCTCTTTGTTTGTAGGTTTTATATGAATTGCAGTTTTAATGGTGCCTTCGGATAGAGTTAGATCAACGTCTAAGAATGTAATTTGATTTTCTGATATAGTGTATGTAAAATCTAAGGGTCCGAAATTATTTAAATCTGTAAGGAAGTCAGTGAGTGTGTCATGTCCATGTGGCCAAAACAGTATAATATCATCAATAAACCTATACCACATTAGTGGTTGTAAATTTTGAGTAAGAAGAAAATTATTTTCTAATAACCCCATGAAAAGATTCGCATAAGAAGGGGCCATTCTTGTTCCCATTGCTGTACCTTTAATTTGGAGATAAAATTCATCTTCAAAAGAAAAAGCATTCTTAGTGAGGACGAATTCAGCCAACTTACAAAGAAAATTTGTAGAAGGAATTTGGGGGCTGGGCCTTTGATTAAGGTAATGGGAAATCGCTTCTAAGCCTAAATCATGGGGAATATTAGTATAAAGAGAGACAGCGTCAATTGTAACAAGTAATAAGTTGTCAGTCTTAGGAATTGTGGTATTTTTTAGAATCTCGATAAAATGGTAACTATCTTTAATGTGTGACTTGAGATTTTTTACAAATGGCTGTAGAAAGTAATCGACAAAAGCTGAAATTCTTTCTGTGGGTGAGTTAAAACTAGCTACTATCGGTCTTCCTGGATTATTAGGTTTATGAATTTTTGGCAATAAGTACAAATTTGGTGTTCTGATAGGGTTAGGAATTAAAGTGTTAACATCTTCATCTGATAATTTTTCAATGGTTTTTTGTTGTTCAATATATTTTTTTATTGTATTAGCAAAATTTTGATTCGGATCACTATATAATTTTTTATAGGAAGTTTCGTCTCTGAGTTGCCTCAAACCTTCAGCTACATAGTCTGTTTTATTAAGGATGACTGTAGTTGAACCTTTATCAGCTGGCAAAATGATGATATTGGTATCTTTGCTTAGGTTGTTAAGAGCTGAAAGTTCATCAGATGTTAAGTTAGGTGTAGGTTTGAGGCTGTTTAAAAATGTTGGTTGTGTAACTTTGTTCATTAAAACTGTAATAAATATTTCTACAGGATGATTTTTTGGAAGAGAGGGTGGCTCTTTATTAGAATATTGTCGAAATTTTGCCAGTGCGTCATGTAATTTACTATTATTACCATTTTTGTCCCTTGAATGCCAAAACTCACGCCATCTCAAATTACGACAAAATTTTGCTATATCATTTCCAAAACTGAAATGGTCAACTTTGGGAGTTGGTGTGAAATTTAGCCCTTTAGATAAAACTGAATATTCATTATGGTTTATAATTTTTGAGGACAAGTTTTTTACGACAAGTCTATCGTTATTTATAGGAACCTGTGCAGCATTAGAATTTGTAACTGATGGTATCAAATTTTCAATAATTGGGATTTCTAAAGGAACTTGTGTAGGTTCGGGATGCATATCTGCATGAGAATAATTGTTTATAAAATGACGATTAGTTGAGAATTTGTTTTGTGATGAATATAAGGGAATGTTTTCGTTATTGTTATAATTTGAAACAGGATTTGAATTATATCTCGTATAATTTTGTTGTGTAGAGTTGTTGATTTTGTGAAAAATTTGTAAATTATGAAACTTATTTTCGTGTTTTAGCCTAATATTGTTTAAATCAATTACAGAACTGCTAACTATTTCACTAGCATATATATAATGCATTGGAGAATACATTTCTATCAAATCAACATAATATATAAGAGACCTTAAATGTTTATCTACCAAAACTTTGTATTCATTGTGTAAAACAAATGTAATCTCCATTGCATAATTAAACCTTAAAGTGTGGAAATTATATTGGATTTCTGGACTTATAGCAGAGAAAGGAAATTTAGGTATTAACCCTTTGGGACATATATGATTATTTAGACATTTTGACAGATATTCTACATGTCCTGTAAATTGTGATGCTTTACGATTTAAGATGTTAACACTTTAATTCCTAACCCTATCAGAACACCAAATTTGTACTTATTGCCAAAAATTCATAAACCTAATAATCCAGGAAGACCGATAGTAGCTAGTTTTAACTCACCCACAGAAAGAATTTCAGCTTTTGTCGATTACTTTCTACAGCCATTTGTAAAAAATCTCAAGTCACACATTAAAGATAGTTACCATTTTATCGAGATTCTAAAAAATACCACAATTCCTAAGACTGACAACTTATTACTTGTTACAATTGACGCTGTCTCTCTTTATACTAATATTCCCCATGATTTAGGCTTAGAAGCGATTTCCCATTACCTTAATCAAAGGCCCAGCCCCCAAATTCCTTCTACAAATTTTCTTTGTAAGTTGGCTGAATTCGTCCTCACTAAGAATGCTTTTTCTTTTGAAGATGAATTTTATCTCCAAATTAAAGGTACAGCAATGGGAACAAGAATGGCCCCTTCTTATGCGAA
>OX155966.1:23283429-23561929 GCA_944548615.1 Micropterix aruncella | reverse complement strand
AACTATGTATAAGGTTATAAAGACAATAAACTTGATTTGACGATTCTTTTAAGTGAAATCGAGTTTTGCTAGGCCAAAGAAAACCCCGACGCTAAGTACTAAATATTATAGATAGTAGATGAACTTTGATTAGAGTGAGAGGCGTCTGTCAATAACGCTTACATATAAAAAGAGAGACGGAGACAGGAATTAATTTGTTTCGTGTTCTATCTATTATTGTTTTTCGTTGTAAATTTAGAACAATAAAAAAAAAAATAAAGCGAGGATTTTTCAAAATCCGCCCCAAAGAAGAAAAATGGAAATTTATTCGGTCCTCGAAATTCTGGTAAATTATTTCCCCATGTTTCGGTATATATTTGCCATTGTAAAATAAATATTAAATTAAAACTATTAAAGAAGTAAAATTAGGGGTTTTTCTCCATACACAGGGTTACTTTTTATTTCTGAGTGGGTGATTCTACACATATAGCTAAACAAGGTTCAGACGCAGTATAGACCCCATCCCCCGCCCCTCCCCCTCTCCACCCCCTTCCCCCAACAGGATGGACCGATGACATTGTCGCGGTTGCTGGAAGTAGGTGGATGGCAACGGGTCTAGTTTATACGTCATGGCATTCTATGGGGAGGCTTATGTCTAACAGTGGACGTCTACCGGCTAATGACGATGTATTCATTTATGCATTTTAGTTTTATACTCGTTCATTTCACAGATTAGGGAAAAATTTTTTTTGATTTTATTTGGATATTTCGAAAAAAAACATTTGTCGTACAAAGTTCAAAAATAATTTGTCGACAAACGTATTATCAAAAAGACGATTGTCGTAATATATTTTTTTTAAATGTTTGGTAATTGCATTTTATTAAATTTACTAACATAAAACATGAATTTTTCAGCCAGGTTTTGTTTGAATGAGAAAAAATGAATTTTTCTGCAAACCCAGGGCCGGCCCGTCCATATAGGCAAACTAGGCAATTGCCTAGGGCGCTCGTATTTTGGGGGGCGGCGCGGCGAGGCGAGCGCGGTCGGGGCGGTGATTTTGCATGTGCTGTACTGCTGTAGCTCAAACAATAGATTTAAAGGAGATCGTTTCCACTTTTGCTAAAATAAAGGCAAGGAAAATAAAACTTGCTTGATTTAATCTCTAATTAAAAAAATCTTTTCTTTTAAAAAAAAATTATATTTCACTCCATACAGCTAAAGAAGGTGGATATATTCTCTTTTTAACCGACTTCAATAAAAGGAGGAGGTTCTCAATTCGGTTGAATGTTTTTTTTTTTTTTTTTATGTTTGTTACCTCCGATCTCCGTCATTTATGAAGCGATTTGGAAAATTCTTTTTGTATTTGAAAGAATATACTTTCAGATTGGTTCCATAGAAATTCAATCAAAATTGGTTCAACAGGTTGGTTTTAAAATCAAAATAACTGGAAAATAGGTGCAAAAATTATTTGAAGTCGGTTGTATTTTTTTTTTAAAGTGTGTATTATAATTATATATAAGTAGGTAAGTCATATCTGTTAAAAAGTCAAGTCTATTTGATTAAAAATTACACAATTAATGTTTTGTGATTTTTTAAATGGGCGCCATACTAGTCTTTTGCCTAGGGCGCCAAGTTTCCTCGAGCCGGCGCTGTGCAAACCAAATATAATGTAGTCTCTAAAAATACACATCTTACTTAAATTCATACCTCAGAACAAAGTACCACTTCTTAAAAGTACAAAAAATACTTTCATCGTATTTTCCCCGTAACAATTTATATAATGAAACATTATTGCAAAGTTTATTTTTATTTATTGAGCAGTTTTTTTTATAACTGGTTTCTAAATCCACTTTCAAGTTTCAAACGAAACGGATTTCGTCGGCTTTCAAAAGTAACCGAAACCTCCACGTCTTATATACTAGTAGTTATTTTTTTTGTGCTGTTCGTGTAATTTTTTTACATATTTTAATATCATTATTGTTTTACGTTTTTAAACCATGGCATTGAAAGAAAACAAGCTGATTCGAAAGAATGATCTTCTTTTCAATCTATTAAACATCAAGAGAAAAAAATATGTCCATTCGGCGGCGAAGCGACTGTAAAGACGGTGAAGTGTGTCGATTTGCGGAAACCGCGGCCGACACAAACTACAGTAGGTACACGTATACTCAAGTGGATACACAGCTCCAATCATATTCCGCTGTCGCCGCCGCCCGACCTGAAAATCTCGCTGAAAAATCGCTAAACTTACCGCCTAGCGTTCGTCCGGATTTTAAACTTAAAAAGGGTGTATTTTAGCTGGGCGGATATAATACTTAAGGAGAGTAACATACTTAGTCTATGATCGTTTTTTTTAAATATGCTGTTATTCTGGAAGTTCTACTTATGTGGTGTCTACTGCCTAATATAGAGTTACTGCCACTATTGCTTATATAGAGTTACAGGAACAAATAAATACATTGAAAAGAATAAGTAAGGTAATACATAAGTAAGGTAATACAAGTAAGGTAAAAACATATATTTAAAAACAAGATCTTATTCGTATACAAAATTTCGTTTCTGTGCTGTGGACCGTTGAGGAGTCCCCCTGGGTGCTAACCCTGGATGCAGCAGCCCTGTCGCGGCGAAATTAGTACGGGCTATCATAATTGGACGCGTATACAAAAATTCGTGTATGTGCTGTTGACCGTTGAGGTGTCCCCTCATCGAGAGCCAAACTTGGATTTATTTAATTTTATTTTATAGCAAACTTACAGATAGTAAATATATAATACTAGTATTTTAAATACATATACAAACCAAACAAATTTACTATTACAAATTAACAGAAATAACATGAACACGTTGATAGTAGAAAAAATATAATAAAGCTAATAATAATATAAGGGTAAGAAAAGTAATAATTAAATAAGTTGTTAATAAGGTTATTTGGATAGAGCAAAATAGAAGTATGAGTAATTTGATAATAATATTTATTATACATAATATGATATAATACAATAGTATGTTATAATATAGTAATCATATAATACAGTAAATTAGGATGGCAGTTAGTGAAATCTTAAGAAGTAGGAGATAGGCTAGGTATGATCGAGTCTTTTATTAAATTAATGGAATCATAAAATATATCTCATCCTTTACACGATTTATGAAAAACGCGACACATTCTGGTAAGAGGTCTATTCGACCCGATGTTGTTATTGCAAGCAACCGAAAATGTTTGAGAGTTGTTGAACTTTTGCAGAGAAATTAAACTTTTTCTAGACTAGCTGGGCTGTCTAGTCGATTGTGCAAAAGCTTATGGAGACACGAGTCCTACGTGTTTTTAATTATATTAGGTTGAAGTGAGAAAGCCGCTCAACATAACCTTTCAGAGTATTTCTGAGGCCATATTTGTTCGACAGCAGCATTTGTCGGATGCAGCAGCCATGTCATGGTAAACTTTTGAACGGGCTATCATAATTGAATGCGTATACAAAATTATGTGTCTGTGCTGTTGACCGTGGAGAGTAGCCTCTTCCAGAGCCGATCCTGGTTGTATAATCAGGTCATGCTCACCATGCACTGTCATCGGAACTGAATCAACCTGTACAACTTCATAGGATAAGAGGAAGTGGTTCTAATTCAGCTTGCAAGATTTGGCCTAAACAAACATACATACTAACTAACATACATTGCAAGGTAAATAAAAGCTTGTAAAAAAAGAGATAAAACATTGAAAAACCGCTGAAAATCGACACAGCTCAACTGCAGTGCCGGATTAGCCATAAGGCCTAGTAGGCCCTGGCCTATGGTCCCATGCCGTTTAGTCGGCCCCGGGCCTTCGAACAAGTAATCATTACTATCATACTTTTGTAAACAGTTTCTAATAGAAAAAATCATGGAATTGAAATTCTATAAGGGAGAAATTGTTTAATAAAGTCTTTGTTCGTATAATTATTACAGTATTTTTTTTCTTTTTTTTTTTGGCAGTTTAAGGCAATTTTGTTTAGTTAGCATTTTACTAAAACTTTTACACAATTTATTGTAATATTAGAGTCCTATCCACCCTAGGACGGGCTAGTCCCAGTTGGGTGACAGAATCAAATGAGCAAATGTTAAGGTTTTGCCATTCGGTTGCTGTTAATCTTTTAAGCAAAATCAATGTTTTATAGTAATTAGATAATGCCTAAATAAATAACGAAAGATTTGCAGAAATTATCACGAAGACATCGAGTTAGTGTTTGCAGATTGAATGATTTACTTTAAGTATTTTATATCACAAGTAGAAAATTCGGATAAAAGAGTGCCAGCATCGCAATTGTACAAGAAAATCTTTGAAAATATGGCGCAGTCAACATTTCCTACATTATGACAGCGTTGAAAACTTATAGATGTCTCATGATTACGATTACGAACGCTAATCTTTTTCGAAGTTGAAACTGCATAAAAATTTAACAATGACTTAACTGCAAAACAATTACTTACCATTAAGGCCACTGAATACGACGTACTGGAAAAGGTGAATTTCCAATATGCCTTAAAAGAGTATACCATAAAAAATACAGTATCAGTTTATGCAGTTTTATAAAGTTTAATGTTTGTTTAATAATATAACAATACATATATTGTTTATCAATGTTTTTTTTTGTTCAACAAAATTGGTTTTTCAAGATTTTGTTGTTCAAACGTATTTGGATATAATTTGCGAAGTGCAAAGGGGGGCCCAAGATTTCGATGGCACAAGGGCCTCTATATGGGTTAATTTGGCACTGAGCTCAAGTAACAAACGGCGCTATGCGCCATCCAACAGGAAAAAGAAAACGAAGGGAAAAAAAATAAAAAGTGTCCATCGATTTATATAACAAATATCAAAAATATTTTTATAGGGATAAATAATAAATATTTACCGTAATATATATCATACAATTTAATTAATTTATAGTATAAATAAAGTACATACATGAATACAAAATACACAAACATACATGCACATATTGTTTATTTTAAATTAAACTTAGATGCACTTTTGTTTTAAATTAAAACCTTTTAATAACGGTAATTTCCTTCAACTTGTCGTTGATGCATTTTTGGCTATATAAAATACATTTGCCTTTGCTCAAAGGTAGTCTTTGCTAAGGTAATCAGGTAGTTAGTCGATTCGGCCGCTCTTGTTGCGAGAACTTGCTGATCATTTTTCCCAATTCTGTGAATGTTTTGGAAGAAAACTAAAATTAGTTACACAAAAATCTGTTTTTTTTGTAAAACCTGGAACACTTCAAACAAACTGTGGATGTTCTTTTCTAATAACCCTTAATAGGAGCTTCTGTGCACTTCATTTTCGGGAATTTCATATTAATGTTATTCATTTAATTTCGAAATTTTTCAATTACCTAGTTTAATTTTGTTTCAATTGCCTGTTTAGTTCTTTATTACATTTTTCGGTATTATTTTGATTTTATGTGTAGGTACAAATCATCGCCATACATGAAATCTATCTTAGAATGGCCGCGCCAAATTTTTCGGTCCCTCGTCCACATGCTCATATCACACGTACTGCAATTATTGAACACTAATACACTGAAACCAAAGAGGGATAGAAATCTTTTAAAGGATTAGGATTTCTATTCCTTTATAATTTCAGTAAATTGGTGTTCAATAAAAGCAATACGACTAATAAGAGTGATCTGACCATGTGTGCGAGGGACCGAAAAATCTGACGCGGCCATTACGGGATACGGCCTAGTTTGACAGATGAGGACAAATAAAATGTTGAAAAAATGAAAGAATAAATTATTATTATTATTAGGTTACAATATTTTCAACGTCCTTCCCCCTCTTGGGTTTCTGGGCATAAAATTGTCAAAAGAACCATAATTCGGATTTACCTCTTTGACTGAAATGTAAAACAGGTAAAAAAACTGCACTGAGTGGCATTTTTAAATTTCGTTAGGGCCCCGACTTATATGGCGACAGAAGAAGAAAAAGCTATGATGACAGTGGATGGAAACGTATGGCGGTAGTTCGTCGGATTTACTTTTTGTTCAGCGTGTGTTTCAGTGCAGAAGTGGCCTGAAAGAAGGGGTCGCGCGCGGGTAGTTGTTGTTAGTCGCGGCAACGGTGTGACGTTCGGCTGGGGTGCGTGGCCGCGCGGTGCGACGTTGCCAAGGCGACGCGATGCAACGCGGGCCGAAGGGACGCGGACAAGATGGCGGCGGTGGGCGTGGCCTCCACCTACCCGCCGAGGGATGGGACGCTACGCTTTCCCGCTTTTCTGTCTTTCGAATCTTGGCGGGAAAAGACGACACCGACGCGCGTGTCACTTTATGCTATGGAAGACGACAAAGTCAATGAATTAATCCAGGCTTTTAGATCAATCACATTATTAACCCTAGAAAGATAATTATAATCATAATACAGCTATACTAATATTATAAAGGAGTAATATTTGTAAGTTTGTAAGTTTGTATGTAGGAGGTAATCTCCGAAACTACTAATCCCATTTCCATTATCGATGAGTGCTATATATGGGCTGTATTTTATTGTGATACATATTGGTTTTCAATAGGTAATCATGATGTTTGTTAATCAAGTCGGAGAAAATGAGCTGGTGAGTTGCTTTATCAGGATACGCTGAGGAAAGGGTTTGATATATGTGAAAATAATGTATGACAAAAACATCGGCCTCAGAGAGATCTATAAAAAAGTCAGCGACAGCATAAACCTAACTTTTATATTTAAGCTACAATAACTGCTTTGATGTCCCAAAAAAATAAGAAAAATAAGTAGGCAGTGTTTGTTAAAGACATTTAGCAACAAAATAAGAAATCTTATCAAATAAAATTATTACATTGTCACGGGTGGTTAATACAGATAAAATTAGCCATTTACTATAAGTTTTTAGGTATTATAGTTATAGAGATATCATCGAATTAGTAACGCGTGCAAGCACCCCGAAATACCTAGCAGGCGACGGCGGCGGCTGCTGGCCCAGCAAAGTCAGCGTTCAGCGAAAGGCGTCGCGGGCAGCGAGGAGCAAGATGCGTACTTGTACGATATATGTAGCGTGCATCTGGGGGTGGGGGGACGTCTTGCACAATATATTAAAAGGTAGCGTCTAAAAGGCAAATAAGCGCCACCCCACTTAAATTAATAAATCGATTCAATACTTTACAAGCTAGTAAACAAAATAATCATGCGTAAAATTGATTTATGAATATCATGTACTTAATTTTAAGTGTTTACAGATTATTAATATGAAAAATCAACGGTCGTTATTAATTTCCCGGCGCATCAACCGATCAGGAGGGAAAGTACTGTAGAGGCGCATTTTTTTAATGAATACGGAAATGTCTATCTTGCCCCGAGATGATTAGAGACTTAAACCCCCCGAGACGATTAAGAATATTTTCAGACTGAAGTAATGCTGTGTGTCTATGTGTGTGTCTGTGTGCCTGTGTGTATAATGTTTTCCTCCACGTAAGCGCCCAAACGCTTAATCTGATTAATCTGAAATTTGGTATGCAGGCATCATTTGGTCATGGTAAGAGTGGAAAATATTGTGGTTAAAATCTGTCCACCAGCAAGCGCACTATTCATATATCATCCTCGAACACAGCTGCTTTGTTGGGCCAAAACCCAACAAAGCACCATACAAATATATGGTGGAATCAGATATTTCAACTTGTGGAGTCGCATGTTTGCGTTTGGAATTTTTAATTAAGCGGTGACGTAGGTTCAAAATTTAAATCTTCGTTGCCTTGTATCGCACGTTGAAAATTCGATTTTGTAACGGCAAATTTTACGGCGTCGCACTATGCTGTATTTAAGCTCAAAACCTGGCCATAAATCAAAATTACTAATTTTAATCTATGTAATTAATTTTAAGTATCCGGATACCCTGATAGGTGATGGATAACGTGGTGTAAAAATTAACTATTATTTACCCAACACTTAGAAGTTCTGACACCTGGAAGTTCGCCTTCGCTAAGCACGCACGTCGTCGTTGTTTTCTGCAATCGTTTGTGAATGAAATTTGCTTTTTTTTTGCATTTTCTGTAATTATTGTGAAAAAAATGTTATAGGCATTAAAGTTTAAGGTATATACATTAAATACAACGAAAAACCTTATATGTTATTAATTTATATTACTAACTATTTTTATGGTAAGGAAAACGCTTAAAAGGGTTTGATTTCTTATTCATTATATGCCTATATTGATGTTTTCAAAAAGGTTCTACTCATTTCTACTCAAAATAAAATATGTCACATTAAAGCCTTGCGTCTTCTTTCATATTCACAAGAAAAACTTCCCCCAAGTTTTCACATTTTTTAACAAGAAAATATATATTTTAGACAAGTATGTGACCTAAATCAAAAAAATTAAAACTGGAGTTCTCAAAGGAGGCACTCGAACTTTTCAAGCAAGACTAATTCACTGATTCAGCATGCAAAGATGAATAGAAAAATAGACATTTATCCGAAATAGAAATGTATGTTGTTGTAAAAATGCGTATTTTTATTTATTTATGAGAAAATAAATAATTTCTGAAAAAATATTACCATGGCTGAAAAAAAATATATAATGTTTAATGACTGTAATATATTTAATGCCACCTTGTATATTTTAAAACAATTTTAAATTATGCCACGCATGAGTTTAAAAGACTCATACCTAGCTGTACTGCTGAATGACCATTGAAATATCTGGAATGAAAGGCCTGAGATTAGATTATACTCATTTAAAAGAGAGAGAGAGAGCAATACTTCGCTCGAAATTGCGGAAATTTTACGCAGACTGTCTTTTTAGGCTTGAGAAAAAAAAAATGGTGGCAATATCAATTTGCCATTTGGCCTGATTTGTAAACGGTCCGACACAATTCGGACAGACTTTCCCGTATATTAGCACCAAAAGTGGTCAACTTAAAAAACATCCACAGAGAGTTCTCAGGGAAAAATGCCTAATTAATAAATATAAAACCAACATTAAAAAGCAACATGAATACAATAACCAAATTATAAAAATCAGAATTGATAAAGAAATCCAAATAAAAAGAACAATCAAAAAATAAAAAAAAAATCCTATATAAAAATACCAAAATTTGAATAATTATTTTAGGAATCAAGTAATCAAAATCAAAGTAATGCAATAAGAGTCAGAAAATATTTTAAAAGAATTAAGAATATATATACAAATCACAAATGAGACTAATATGGATAGGTAACTATCTAATTTTGAACAAGGATTATCATGACTTGGTACTAACATTTATTTGAATTTAAAATTCCAACTCAACAGTAGTAGAGTTGTCAACTACAACGGGCGAACCCGTCACCTCAGGAAGTTTTAACGAAATAATCGTTATGAAGTGAGCACAGAATGCACAACCGATTGGCATTGCCGACCGGTGCGCAACCGGTGCGTTTTAAATAAGGGGCAATCCACATATTACGTATCATATCACATTTTTAGGATTTTCGACCTCCCCCCTCCCCAATGGCAACAGACGTAATCAGCGGCCTGCCCATCCTCCCCCTCCCTCCCCTTTCACAGTACATTTTTAAAAGTATTCAAAAAAATCCACTTACCGTCTTCAAACACTTTACAAACGCTGGGTTCACGATTCTTCCCAATTACGTAATCTTGGGGAGAAGAGGGGGGGGGGGGGGCTCGGGCCGCTGATTTCGTCTGTTGACATGGGGGGGGGGGTCGCAATCCCAAAAATGGGATTACGTAATATGTGGAGGGCCCCTTATGTCAAAATACGGTCGCTACTTTGTCTATGAGAGCTTTCTTCTATTTTAAGTTTAAAAAGTTGTGTAATTTTAGTCCGAACGCCAAGGGGCTAATAACCTGGTAACTGGGCGCTCCCCTCGGAGGAGCTCCCAGTGCCATGATAGTGGTGCTAGAATTCATACATCCAAGCTTTTCCAAAATTCTGGAAGGTGAAAAATATATGTTTGTGGGGGCTCCTTGAATAACTATCTTCCTAACTACAACAATGGCCAAACAAGGACACGATTTTATAAAGCTACGCCATTTATAAAATATGAAACATAATGACGTAAAACTATTGCAGAAGTTGCGTTTCTGGCAGTTGTATGAGCACTGCATTTCTAGGGCAGTCTGGCTGCCAAAACGCCCAAATCCGTCGGTTGTCTTACCAGTTATCGTGTGCTTATCGATTGTATGATGCATCATTATTGACCATTAGTTATATAAGTGTAGAGACTACGTCAGACACAGTGTAATATTTCGCTTGCGCCGCTAGATAATATTCAAACTTGCCGCCACAGTAATGTTGCCACAGCGCATAAATTCCGAGTCAGATTTTTGTATTTTCATCGTCGTAAACACTAAAACGTTTGAGCGCTTCGCTCGCTCAACCAGACGTAATAGATCCCACTCCCGAGGTAATCGAATCCAACAATGGGAAAGGTCAGCATCTGCTGACCAACAGGATAAAAACACGCCAGACGATTTATGCTGGTACTATAGTAAGTTCCAGTCGGCTGCAACCACGTGCCGCGAGCCGTGCAACTGGAAAAAGCCGGAAAACTAAACGTGGTCAACCCACCGCGGCAAGGGTTGCAACCGCAATTGCGTTGTTGATAAAAACAGAGAAGTTGCTTGATGGAAGTTTTAATAAAGACTGTTTGTCGCAAGCCATTGTCGCACCGATTGTACGTTTTTGCAAATAGCAATGATTACTGTTTTAATTACCCGTCTACTTTATGCCTATGTCAACATTGATTGGCGCTGTGCAAGAGCGGGCATTTTGAATCTGACCCTTACATGTTATTGTGGCGTACTCTCTACATAAGTATGTATTGTCTGGACTATCCGTTGCGACGTAGAAAAAACACGTACGATATAGCAGTATTTTCAAGGCTAATGATGACAACTAAGACACTTCGCCCTGCAGTAGCATCAATAATACTATGATGCGTTTCCATATTATGATGCGTTGAGTTCCAGTGCAATGGTGTAACTGTTTCAACATTACGTGTAATGGATTTACGTTTAGGCGAAAATTAGACGATAAGTAGCTTTTTTACGTAAACATGGCATAAATACAAAGAAGAGCGCAACGCAATTAGTCTATCATTTTCAAATAACGTTTTTAGAAACATATCTAACGCATCCTTAATTCTTCGAAGGGAAATCCGAATCATAGGTAATGCTTTCCTATAGTAGCCTGATCGAAGATTGGTCCAAGTATATGGGTGAACGAAGAGGAAAGGTGGCGTCAGTGGTCTTCCTAGAGGAGTTAAGGGTAGGAGGGGTGGTGAGCAGTTACCACTTTGGCTCTCTACGATAAGCCTACTTTACTTTATGGTTTACTTGTTTGGCACCGGTACTTCCATAATTTGGTTTGAAAATCAGTCAGAACCTTAGAATGAGGTAAGATTTTGCGCGAAAATAAACAGGGACAACGAAAATTCGGTGAACTTCAAGCATTTTAAACTTCGATCTTTCAACACATAAACTGTCACAGAGGACGAACCGCTTGGACTGGCGAGTTTCGCCCACTTTCATTTCGAAGAAGAGAAATCAGTGTTGCCACTCGCGCTATTCCAAATTCCTTATTTTTTATTGTACGCAATTGAACTTTGGGTTGGGCGACCTTTGTCATACCCCATATAATCAACGGTGAAGGTGTGTGTTTTTTTTAATATGTCAGAGACTATTTAGGCTTTTAGAAACATATTTTTCGCATCCTTTAGGTATACATAAAAGGAAAAACCAAATCATAAGGAAAATGCCTTGTTATAGCAGCCTGATCGAAGGCTGATAAGCCAAGTATGGATGAAAATAGGGGAAAGGAGGCATGAGTGGTCTTCCTATGAGAGGGGGGCGGATGGGATGGGGGGGGGGGGGAAGCAGTTACCCCTTTGGCTCTCCACGATGAGCCCAGTCGGCAGTCAACCGAGCGTAAGAAGCCCAGTCAGCATCTCGCGAAGGCTATTTCGCCGGCGCCGCGCGGCGGAAGGGCGTAAGCGCCGCGGGCGCCCCCGGCACTTGCGCCCCTGTCGCTCCGCGCCGCGCTCGCCTCTTACTTCCTTGCGATATTGACGTTGTAAATTGTAGAGACAGGGGGAATTGAGCTATAATCGCGGCAGTTTGTACGGATACGCCTCTGCGAAGTACAGTCGAAGGCATCATAATAATTTATTTATTTATTTATTTATTTTTTAAACCAACAGCTAATTATAATTTAACAAAAAGACGGAGTAAGATACCATAGAGCCAATTAAAGGTTTTCACGTTTAAGTAACGTTGTAGAAACATATGTGATCTTTCAATTAAAGCTGTCGATTAAAAATGCATCAAAAATTATTTAACAATTAATGCTAAAGAATTAACTGTTCAGCCGCTGCCTAGCTGAGTTAATACTCGTACAGAATAGATCAAAGTCAAAGCGTTTAATCAAGTCATAGAAATTGTCACTTGTTCGCCACAATGACAATCAAGTCGTTTATTGTTATGTAGTATTACAAATGAGTCGATTAATATTAGTACTAATATTAATGTGTAGGTATAAAACTATTAAAGTATAAGTATTAATTCGACAATAGCGTTGACCAAAGTCGGCTTTACACGGCAGACAAATAAAATAAAAAAAATAGAGCTGAATCCATTACATGTATATGTAGGTACATGTGTATACTTATAAAATATATAATTATTATAAGAATATTAATACTCATCTTAAGCACTCTATACAAAAAATAATCACACAATAGAAAGTATCAAAACAAAATTGGAAAAAACAACGTATGTATATGGTTAGGTATGTTCATCAATCATCTACATATTAAATATTAAATTCATAATATTATGTCGGACCTTGGCTATACGGTGGCTATATGGTCGCGAAACCACGGCTTCTCCCTTCGTCCTATTAAATGTTACCTAGTTATAATAGATTCAAAGTACCTTCATAAGAACCACTCCCGTCTGCCCTCGGCTTGTCCGCCACTCGGGTTGATCTGACCGTGTTTGGACATTTTGTGAATCGAGAAATGGAGGAACACTGCAGCTGGGTATAGAATTTCATTTGCTAAACAATAATCTAAAACTGTTTTTTTAACTATATTTTTAATAAAAACAGCTTTTGTGCGTTTCATTACAATGTTTTTTACTGTAAAGAACAATACAGTAATTTTTGAGTTCAGAGATTTTTAGGTTTACCTACTGTAAATCCGTATTTTTCTGTATTTTCTGATAATCCGACCTTTTTTGCATTCTGACCATACCATACCATGTCACCCAAAGATTGCAGGGGTTCTACTGTAATAGTTGCTGACTTTCCCGACATCTGCTCATGAAACTGCTCCCAATCTGTGAGTAATATTCGACAACTAGAGTTGCCAACTACAGCGGGCGAGCCCGTCACCTTAGGAAGTTTTAACGATTAGTCGTTCTGTCTCCCTAAAGTGAATGCAGAAGACTTGGAAAAAAACAGTCCACCATCAAGCTCCGCCACAAGCCCGTAAGAGGCCAATGCCTTAACCGCGAGATAGCCAGGAATGCTACCCAATGGGCTTACACTCACGCCCTTACTTCCAATTGCGACCAGATTATTCCAGTCTCTCGATTGGTTACGAGTTCGAGGTCGCTTGCTCGGTCCTCTCCCTTACGAAGCGGTGAAACGGTGTATACCGAATCTATCGCGGACCACGGCATCCTTTGCCCGGCTGTTCACCCAGGATCGGGTAGCCGATGGTCGTTTCAAGAGCAGTCGCCGTAAGGTCCCCAACCACCCCCGCTCTATAGGAAACAGTACTGCTTCCAGATTCCCTCGACTGTTAGTCAGAGTGCGCAATCGATTGGCAATGCCGCACGGAGCGCAGACTGTCCAGGAGCGCCAGAAGATTGATTCCTAAGGGGAAACTAACCGTAAGGCCAGAGTCCTACTCAGGCTCGCACTTCATGCGTGGAGGCCGTCGGATGGGTGTTGACCCGTGAGTGTGGCCAACTCTGATCAGAATGGGTCTTCGTGGCCAACTCAGCAAGGGCCCCTTAGCTCCCGTAATAGCTCCAGTGATATTCCGACCCTTAGCTCCAGTAATATTGGACAGTAATTTGCAGGTTGATCCACTTGGTTTTTTGGGCCAATTTGGGGCCTCTTTGAGTCGGGGGTCCTCGGAGATCAGCCCGAACACGAAACGAACGAAAAAAGAATAATATCGAAATGGGCTACATTTCTCACGGCGACTGTACCGAAGCGGAACGCAAAGACAGAACTTTCATAATATTATGTGGAGTGGTGTAATACCTTTACAAAGATTTCGCCGGAGTAGCGTCGGTAAATAACGCTTTGTTCTGCGAAGCCAAATTTTGACAGCCTTGGGTATCCGCCATATTGCCTCTCACCCCGCCCCCCGTCCACCCCCCTCTGCCCAGGCATTTCCGCCCACGGCGACATCCGCTCTTTGGTCCCTTCGCCTACGTTAGATCTATGCGGGGGATTTTCATTAAATCAGCGACAACACTCTCGAGTGTTTTGTTCCAGGTCTTTAACTTTTAGATTTTCCTTACAAGATTATTATATAAAGACATATACAGTGATAGAAGAAAGCTAGTATTTGTATGAGCCCCGAACCAGCCATCTAATATGCTTGAGAGTAGCATATATATTTAGGCATAGTTTAGTTATATAGAAAAACTATATCTCACCTGAATTATCCTAGTGGTATTTAAGTTTTATATTTTAATTATCAACAATTATTATATATTTTTTTAAATTTATAATTGTTATTACTCTTTATTCTTTATTGGACAAAATTAAAAATTATAATGCAAAACAAGTAAATTTATTAAAGAGAATAAAAAACACGACTCCTTTTAGAGAAAGGGGACTATTGTATTTAAAAATATTTTTATTACATTTTTTTTAATGAAATATTTGTGGTTTATGTATTTGTCCGTGTGTATATTTCCGGAATGTACTCAATCAGACCTATCATTTGACACTAAACATGATATATTTATGTTCATTTATTGACATTTGAACATTTGGACATTAGACAACCACTTACTTGATATTTATACAGTTAATGCAACCTGTGATACTAGGGATGACATAAAGATTCTAACAATACCACACACTTCTAAATCGGTTTAAGTGTTTAGAAGTTATGGTGGAATAAAGAAACGGAAAGCATACATAGCTTAACCCTGAACACATTACACTCCTTTTTCTTCGGGCAGTCGTGTAAAAAACGGAATCAAACGCGATAAATAAATATCTTAGGTTGATTTATTTTGTACGCAGCTAGTGTTCCAAGACTTACGAGATACATTAGATGTTGATGCTCCCCCCATATTCTATGTATGGTTGCACGTTGGTGGGCTGAGTTTAGGCGTGGAAAAACTTCAACTAACGATGATCCTCGCTCGGGTCGCCCTACGATGGCATTCGCTAAAGAAATTGTAAAAAAATGGAAAAAAATGCTTGGGGGATCATCGTGCCACGTTTTTTCACATGATCGTTTAGGCTAGGCGCGCACTGCGGTGCGATACCTACGCTTTTTACGCCGCACGTAAGACACACCGCATTTTTTGGTCCGCGCACTGCGAATTACACCGCGGTATTTGGGCTGGCAACACGTTAAAACATTTTTTCTTCTGAAGCTAAAAAATAACGTTCAAATAAAATAAATTGTATTTTAAAAATTATCGAAATTGATACATGATTGATTCTTTAAATAAAAGTTTCGTCTAATTTAATTAATATCTAATTATGAACTACATGTCCATAATTAATTTCTTTAGTGGCAACCCTGCCACTGTCACCGCACCGTAGCCAATCTGCAGTAGTCCTAATTCCGGGAAGTTATTTTTTTACGCAGTGCGCGTGGTTTCATACGTTCCTATAGGTTCCAAATTTTCCGATAGTAAGCCGGGGCGCGCACTTGCGGCCTGGCCGCGGCGGCCAGGCCGCGGCGACCAACGAGATCCTACGAAAGCATCGAATCGCCGTCAACCACGCGCACTACGCCGCCGGCCGGCAATTCCATACATTTCGTAATATCTCGTTGGCCGCCGCGACCTGGCAGCCGCGACCTGGCCGCCGCGACCTGCCGCAAGCCGCAAGTGCGCGCCCCGGCTAATACGCACGGAATTTTATCGCAGTGCGCGCTTAGCCTTAGGGATGAAAAAGGTATTCGCACGCTGGGCACCTAGAATGCTTACGAGCGCCCAAAAAAAAACTAGACTGAAGGTTTCGCAACTCTTTTTGCATTTGTTATTCATAGCTATAAACGAAACATGGCTTCACCGTTATGATCCTGAAACGAAACAACAGTCCATTACCTGGTAAAGACCTTTTCCTCCAACTCCTAAGAAATTCAAGGCCATTCCATCCGCCAGTAAGATCAAGGGTTCTCTTTTTTTCTATAGCGCGAAAATATTATCAGCGCATTCTTTCTGCACCAATTTTCCTGGCTTTTGATTGAACGGTATAGAAGTGTATGCGCTGCAGCGCCATAGAGCGAAAATAACTCGTATTCAAATGTCTATGTATAGGTACTAATTTTCATGGCTATCGGTTGGGCAGTATAGAAGTTGATATGCTGCTGCGCCATCTGGTGGCGAATTACAATAAAGTTATTACCGCGAAAATATTATGTACCCAAATGCTTATGTATGCCGATTCTCATGGTGATCGGTTGAGCGGCATGGAAGTTGATGTGCTTCTGCATCATCTTGTGGCAAGTTACAATAAGGTGAAAGCACGAAAATATTATGCGTGCTCGAATATCTATGTATACAATTTGTAAGAAATTTTCATGGTGATCGGTTGAAGGGTATAAAGTTTCATGTGCTGCAGCGCCATTTAGTAGCGAGTTACAACAAAGTGGATAGCGCAAAAATATTATCCGGGCTCAAATACCTATGTGTACCAATTTTCATAGCGTTTGGATAAACGGTATAGAAGTCGATGTGCTGCAGCGCCAGCTGGTGGCAAGATATAATAAAGTTAATAGCGCGAAAATATTATGCGTGATCAAATTTCTATGTATACCAATGTTCATGGCGATCGGTTGGGCGGTATAGAAGTTGATGTGGTGCAGCGCCATATAGTGGTAAGTTACAACAAAGCGGAAATCACAAAAACCTTCTCCGTGAAAAATTACATATATTATGTAATATTAATCTCTGACAGACAGACAAACGGACACAGATATACCATCATCAATTTTAATATATATGCAGATATATTTATTACATCACCAGGGCCAGATTTAGGGGAAGGCATCCGGGGCTACAGCCCCGGGGCCTCCACAAGAGGGGCCCCTACAACAGACTTCGGAAAAAAATCTTTCAAATTCCGAGGAATAAACTAGTAAACACTAGTAAACAACTTTTCCTTTCATATTTTTTCGCTGTTTTACCTTACCTACAGTACTTTGTGCAAACATGATTATGCTGTTCTTAAATATTTAAAAAAACGATTCATTTATTTTAATAAGTTCATTCTAATTAGAAACAATGGAATGTTAAAATTTGTTTCGACCGTTTTCTTTCTTCCTCAACAAGGGGGCCTCCACTTGGGGCAACAAGGGGTCTCCACTCCTTTGTTGCCCCAAGGCCTCCTGACCTCTGAACCCGGCCCTGTACATCACTATCTGAACTATTTGAAACATTGAGTTATATCAATTCTCCTTCCAATATTGAATTTATCGTCATTGACAAAACTCCGATGCGATTCTCATATTTGCCCGTCCGTCTTTCAAAGTTCGCTCCGTCCGCGTGAGTTGAGTTTGAGTAAGCCACGCTAACATCCTTGTGATACTGAAGCTCTTCTGTGTATGCCCGTGTTGTATGTGTACAGTAGCCATACGGCCAATGACCAAAGGCCATTCGAGCGGAGGCTGCCAAGTGCCTTCAGCATTTTCTTTGAAAGCGCGCGCGGACAAAGAGGATCGACGTTGATATATTTACTCATAGGATGGGAGGGAGTAGGGTAGAAGGGCGCGGAGGTAGGGGGAGGTTAGCCGGATACGAAAGAGAAATAATCAACTGAGCGGCAACTGGAGGACCGGAGGAAGATTAACTGGGAACTGCTCCTTCTACTGAGACCAAACTTGCAAGACCTGCCCGATTTCGACCTCTTAGTTCCGATTCAGACCTTTGTGATCTGTCTAGCTAAACTTTCCTATTAATCACATTATTCTCATTTATCGATTGATATATTTATTTAATTTCATTCATGCATTCATTTTTCTCGAGAAAAATCACACGTAATATGAAAATTGTGAGAAATGAAATGGTAACCTACTTATCTACCTAACTAAAATTTTCGCACCACAGTAATCATCTACAACTCTACGGGATCACAAGACTTCTATCAGTAGCGTAGTTAGGTGGTCAAAAGCCCTGGTGCGAAGAGGAATTTGGTCCCCCATCACCCATCTCCTTAAATTAAAAAAAAAAATACGTGTGGCACTCGGGGACTGCCGCGGTAAAGCTTTGCATAGCATTTTAACAACTTATGCAAGTATAATTATTTATTTATTTTATTTATTTTATTTTTTCTGATATCAGATAACTGCGCTCTATCGGAAAACGTTGAAATTATTCCGAATCATTTGCGGCTGCGAAAGCAAATGATTCGGAATCATTTAAACGTCTTCCGATAGAGCGATGCGCACGATTTTTTTATTCGATAAAGCAAAAAAACGGATTATTCGAAAACAATCGTAAAGAAAAAGATAGATAATTAAATTATCTTTAAAATGGTGCAGGTTTCATAATAATACGCCAGATAGTAATTGCATAGTAGTCGTTTTTGTGTTCGGTTAGACCTAATTTCACAAATTAATTACACTATGTAATATAAACAAAATCTAAAATATTCAAAGCAAAGAATATTAGGAAAATGTTCTTGTTTAACATAAATATATTTTTTTCGAATTGTAAGCAGTACTCGTTTAGACGTAATTATCAGTTTAAAATCATTCATTTTCGTTAAGAAATTTCTTCATTCGGTCGCCGCGCTGGCCTAGAGGCCCGCGATAAAAGCTATGCAATAGCTTAAAAAACAAATAAAAATATTTTATTTCTAATACAAATAAATATTGTAACTTGCATTATTAAAATAGGCACATTATTTTCTTCTTCTTCTTCTTCTTATATATAAAAATGAATCGCCGTGCGATAGTCTCGCAGGATCTCGGGAATAACTCGACCGATTTGAATTATTTTTCTTTTATTTTATTTGGCTTGATTCAGGGGTGGTTTACAAAAAAAAAAATATTTAGAAAAAACTCAAAGAAACAACTGAAAATCGAAAAAATCGAAATTGGTCATTTTTGGGAAAAAATCGAAATTGGTCACTTTCAATAGATGGCGTTCGCTGCGATCCTATTGTTTGACAGCTGCGCCATCCATTACTGTTATTCATTCCGTGCGATTGTGTAAAATTTCAAAAAGTCGAAAAGTCGGAAAAAGTCGTAAAAGTCAAGAGTCGAAAAAGTCAAAAAAGTCAAAAAGTAAAAAAAGTCGAAAACGTCGAAAAAGTCGAAAAAGTCGGAAAAGTCGAAAAAGCATTTATGTTTCATCGTGTAAATTAAATACATTGAGTTTATTTTAATTACAAACGACTTTCATTTAATCACCAAACGAAACTCAAACCGTACATGATTCGGCCATATAGCTCGATGTCATTTTGAAGGAACAGGGGTCACGTTAAATACGACTATTCTATAAATGGTCACAACCTAAGCAATGTATCTAGCATCCGTGACCTAGGAATAACATTTGACTCAAACCTAAATTTCAAGATACACATTGAAAACATAGTCGAGAAAGCAAATAGGATGCTGGGGTTGATCATGCGGATCACTAAGAATTTCAAAAATCACAACAGCATGATCCTGCTTTATAACTCACTAGTGCGCTCTCATCTTGAATTTGGGTCCTCGATATGGAACCCACATTTTAAAACGTACTCCGATAGAGTCGAATCCATTCAAAGGAAATTTCTGAGAATGCTATCATTTAAATGCGGCCTTAAGAATCATCTGACTTGCTAAGAGGAAAGACTGACTGCTTTTAAATTTGTCACATTAGAAAAACGCCGGCAGGTTGCAGATTTAGTGTCCCTGTACAAAATTTTAAATAATAAAATCGATACCTCTTGTATAGAAAAAATACAATTTAACATTACTAAAAGAAGTCTTCGATACCCAGACTTATTTAAAACACCTTTAGCAAAAAACTATGCCGGAGTTAATAACGTAATCCCACGTATTTGTCGTCTGCATAACAAATTTCATCTTGACAATCGCATCGATATATTTCATGATAGTTTATGCTCCTTCAAAGCGTCCCTCTTTAAAATACTGTAATTCTGGTATTTTTTGTTTTTTTTTTTCCTTTTTTTATACGTAGTTTTTTAAAACATTCAACCATTGTTGATGCATTGTGCTAATTGTGTACTCATATAAAAAGGATATTGATGTAGTCATGTAACTGTACTATATATATGTCACTGTATGTGTTGTCAATATTCTGTTTGGGTACCAAATAAAATAAAATAAAATAAAATAAACTTTCAATGAATTGGATTTGGAAGGTTGATTAGGATCAATAAACGTTTATGAAGAGTTACAATCAAATCAATTTTAGGTGGTACGAAGTTTACCGGGTCATCTAGTAATTAAATAAAAATCGACCCATGCTATCAGATAATAATATACATTCTATTTTAATCACAATTTTCGTCGTGCCTTGATATTTGCGAACCTATCAATGTCTACTCAAATCCCATTTTGATGCCTCCTTGTTTTCTGTTGATAACAATTACGAGTATTTCAAGGGGCCTACTTACACCCTTTTCTTCAATTACCTAATTCTTTATGATTTTTAATTTACTGAACGATCTTTCAGCTGTTGCAAAACAATAAAATTATACACATCTGTTAAACCGCATTTGGGAACTACAAATGGAGATTTATTTGAATAAACAAGATATTGTCGAATATTGTCATTATTTTAGTTACGCAAACAACCAAGGTGGGCCCCCTAGCCTCGTGGGCTTTGGTGCACTACACCACCTCGCACCTTAGTAAACTACGCCACTGGCTTCTACATACAATGGCTGTTTTACAAACACAGCGACAGCGATATTCTAAAGTTCTGCTTCAGGAGCAATGTTCCGTCAATTAAAATACCTAAGCATCACTCTGGGGAGTTAATGAGCCCTTGCTGAGTTGGACACGAAGACCCATTCTGTTTAGGGTTGGTCACACTTACGGGTCAACACCTATCCGACGGCCTCCACGCATCTGGCGCCCCTGGACGGTCTGCGCACCGTGCGGAATAAGCCAATCGATTGCGCACTCTGACTAACAGTCGGGGGAGTCTGGAAGCAGTACTGTTTCCTATAGAGCGGGGGTGGTTGCGGACCTTACGGCGACTGCTCTTGAAACGACCATCGGCTACCCGATCCTCGGTGAACAGCCGGGCAAAGGATGCCGTAGTTAGCGATAGATTCGGTATTCACCGTTTCACCGCTTCGTAAGAGAGAGGACCGCGCAAGAGACTGAAGTAATCTGGTCGCAATTGGAAGTAATGGCGTGAGTGTAAGCCCGCTGGGTAACACTCCTGGCTGTCTCGCGGTTAAGGCGTTGGCCTCTTACGGGTTTGTGGCGGAGCTAGAAGGTGGACTGTTTTGTCCAAGTCTTCTGCGCTCACTCCAGGGAGATCTATGGTTAAAACTTCCTGAGGTGACGGGCTCGCCCGCTGTAGTCGACAACCCTAGTTGTGTTTTCTTCTGTAGTGAACAGTTTGTGTAGCTTGGGCCACAAGATCCATTTTATTCTCGGATCGGCTCAACTTACGATTCAGCTCCTATTCAGAAGTCTCCTCGAGTGGAAGGTTACCCCGGGTAAGACTCCCGTGTCCTAGGCCTCAGAGCTGGTGGACCGGTTTCTCTCGTCGGGATTGCATCCCGGCGCCACTGGACGGTCTGCGCACCGGTCGGCGAAGCCGGCATGGAAATATACTGTTTCCTAAACAGCGGGGGTGGATGTTGACCTGTTGGCATGCCACTCTTGAAATGATCTTGGGCCTTTCGACCCCGTGTGGCACTACGGGCAAAGAACGCCCAGGTCTGCGATAAATTCAAACTATAATACAACAGGTAGAGGTCGCGTAAGCGACTTCAAACTCGTAACCAGTCGAGAGACCGGAGTAATCTGGTCGCAACTGGAAGTAAGGGCGTGAGTGTATGCCCGCTGGGTAACATTCCTGGCTATCTCGCGAATAAGGCGTTGGTCTCTTACGGGCATGTGGCGGAGCTTGACGGTGGATTGTTTTGTCCTAAGTCTTCTGCGCTCACTTCACGGGAGAATGATTATTTTGTTAAAACTTCCCGAGGTGACGGGTTCGCCCGCTGTAGTTAACAACTCTACTACTGTATCTTCTTCTGTACCTGTCATTGCTGTGCCTGCAACTTAGTTTGTATACAACATGATAAAAATTTCAAGTCAACCGGTTAAGCTGTGTAGCTTAGAGGTCGTTCCATATAGAGATATAGAAACCCAAAACTATTATATTGATAATAGTTAATTCGAATTCACTAATTTCAATTTTACATCTTCATTAATTATCCACGCTCTCCTTTTTTGGCGAAGATCAAACTTGCATTGACCACCTTTGTGAGGGTTAAGATTTCAAATACTTTTCATGCTAATACCGCTTCAAAAAAGTATTTGTTAACTCGGAGATAAGGTTCAAGAACTGAAGTCTTTTTAGACTTCACTTCTTAGTTTTTACTTTAATGCCATTTAATATATATATACTTTTGTTATTAAAAGTAGGGTCGGAAACTACGCGAAGTAAATTATTATTTATTTTGAGGAAAAAAAAATATTACTTCCTTAATAACTGACATTACTTTAGGTCTCCCTTTTCTTCAAGTTATTATTTATTTAAATCGAAGTTGTATAAAAATAAGTGTAATATTTAAAAAAGTATAACACAGTTATCGCTCCAGAATAGACTGTGGTCTAATTGAGTTGATAACATCCATCAAATCTATACTTTCTTAAGTTTCTTTAGTTATCTGTTCGTTTCTACACTTAAATGTATGTAAACATTGTAAACTTTCATTTTATATCTATACAAATAAAGAAATACTAAATTAGGGTTTCGTAATTGAATTACATTTTAATATACTTTTTTTTTCTTTGGGTTTTTAATATATAAATATATCGAAAATGTACGACCTTACATATCATAATAAATCCTTATATAATATTTATTTCATATTAAATACATATATGTCAGGGCGAGTAAAATCTACTTACCTACACCTTTTGTACTCGTATTAAGGTTTTCATATAATATTTTAATCTGTTATACCATCAATTAATACCGGCATTAAACTGTGAAAGGATTACGGAGTTAGCAAAGAACAAGTAATTAATGAATAAGTGTCTTTACGACAATAAAGCAATATTGGACAAGTTATTGCTGAAAGAAATATTATAGATAATTATACATTATATTGCATATAGTTTAACTCGAAGTTCACACCTTTCACGGTATAATATGTCATTGCAATAAGAAAGGCTTTCAAGGGCACCCTGAACACATTATCGCTTTCCGATTTTCTTATAAAAGCACTAATGTGATAGTATTTGTTATGCCCAGCAACATCACAATACTCGGCAACATATGACGACCTATGACGAAAATTATGACCGATTCTACAAATACAGATTATAGGAAAGATTTTATTATTTTTTTCTTCTTATATATTATCTTCTGTAAATCTTATTATATCTTTTATTTTGTTAATATGACAGTAATTATGATAATATACCACCATGTATTATATGCTATTAGATTGATCAACCCCTTAGTACGATTTAGCAACCCTTATGCCGGTGAAATGCAGGTGGCACTGATAGGACTGACGGTGAAACTAATAGAAATTTATATGGCAGTCTATAATAACATTGATATTGAATATTTTTTATATAAAGGACGGATCAATTATAAAAACCCAATAATTTAACCGATGATAATAATAATAACATTCAATTATTAGTGCTATCTATCTATGACGTATTTATGTAAATAATATTAAAATAATAATTGTTATGATTTGAAAATTCGATTGTTAATATATTATTGTCTTATTTTCAGACACTATACCGTATAGACGAGTTTAGAATGCCATATATCGGGCTACTGAACATAAAATTAATCAATGTTTAAAACTATGAGTGCTATCCGTATATTTCACAGAAAAATCCTAGCTGCCAAAACTTAGCACGGCACTGAGCAATGTAATAACCTATATAATTAATGGTTTTATATGCAGTTGTTGTAATTGATTTTTGATTATTATTGTTAACTTTCACTTTCATGATTTTTTTTATTTGAATATATTTTTTATTTGAATGTATGTGTGTTGTATAAATATATCTTGCCCACCTAGAACTAGTATTTCTTGATGTTGACCCAACCTGAATTTAGCGAGGCTGTCCTCAGCTCACTAGGCGTCTGGAAAGTGAGTATATAATAGACACACACACAAATTGTTTCAAAACACTCAGAGCGACAATGAGAAAAGCAACGACTATAATTTGAATACCTATATCCTATCCTACATATATCCCATCCTTCTCCTTTCCTATCCCTGCAATAGTTCGATTGTAATTTAATTTAATCTAGTGCAATGCAACTTTTGTTTTTTTTTATAAGAATATAATGTAGGAAACAATTAATCGGCCAGCGAAACACTGTATTAAGATAATTAGTCATAATTAATGAAGCGATGTATGTTTCCCGAAAATAAAATAAATAAATAAATAAATGTGTTCCATCACTATATACTAAAAAAATCTAAAATTGAACTAATAAATAATCTTATGGCCATGATGATGATGACATTATAATAGTATTTTATTCCGTATTGGCGTATTTAGAGCGCCATCTACATATCTACTGTTATACCATGAAAGTTACCATATTGAACATAATAAGAAAAGATTAATCCATTTTTGGAACTATATGTGCCATTCACACGTTGCGTTTCGTAGTAAAATTTTAGCTGCTAAATCGTAGTAAGACGTTGGGCAAGCTAATACGCTATATAATCAATGATACCACCTTCACGATAACGAAATATGCTCGCTATAATCGTCATTATCTGTAAAGGAGACGTCTATTTTAAGAGAAATTGTAGGCTTATTTACTCCTAAAGAAAACTATTTTTATGAAATTGAACACCACATTCTTATGTAATTTGTGAGTATGTATATGGGAAATACCTAGTTACTCTTTATTACATCTGCGTCCTTCGTTGGAATCCTTTTCGTACGTGGAATAATCAGACTATCTCAAGTGAAATAGGTATGTGCTTAACGTGTGTACGTCCTTACGTAAGTGCGCTTACACAATTTACTCAACGAAGTAGATTCGATTTCAGTAAAACCAAAATTACGTCCTTGTAGTTTATGTGATGAAAGACCCTTGGTATCGTCATCGCTAGCAGTCACATTTATTTATTTATATTTTTATTTATTAAAGAAAATCACATTTTTCACGGCTGTACATTGTAAGTTTAACATTAGAGGCTTAAATGTAAATAATAGCAAAATAGAAAGCACCGCAGACCACAGTTTTTTCAAATCAGCGCCGCCTAACTAGGCCTAGGCCCGTACTAAGGTAAGCGTACCAAGTAGACAGTGGCTTGTGCATACTTTAGACTACTTAATTTAAAAAATATGCTAGGCATCAAATAATATTAAAAATTAATTAATAATAATAAACAATGTAATGTGAGTGTAGTGTGATGTAACTGTAGTGTAGTGTAGTGTGATGTAACTGTAGCTGTAGTGTGCTGCACCAGAATCTGCAAACGTTTAAATTTGAATGGCATATCTGTCGGAGTTAGGATGCCATCTATTAGTCTCTGAACATTAAAGTTCGTAATTATTAGGTATTGAAACCTGTAAACCAAAATTTGACATATTCATGTATTAAATGAAATTAAAATATTTGGAGCTATGATTTCAAAATTACTGTTTTTTTATTTTGTTATTTGATACAGTATATTTTATACAGTGTTTAGAGCGCCATCTACAGTTTGCCGGCATACTGTTATACTAAGAAAGTTGCCGTATTGAACATAATTATAGAAGAATAATCATTTTTACATTCCATCCTTAAAACCGACTATATATGAATGAATATATGAATATTTTTTCCAACATGGCGGGAATGAATGGTTAACGCGCTAAAAAAACCGAGATAAAGACAGAAATAATCATTTTGAGCCCCTCTGAGACGAGAATGGCCATTTCCAGTTTGAAGTCTGTCTGTGTAGCTATATGTACCTATATATTCCTCCATGACAGCGCCCAAACGCTTAATCCAATTAAGCTGAAATTTGGTATACAGGCATCATTTGGTCATGGCAAGAGTATGAAGAGGATCTAGGAATCTAGACTTACAGACTTGACATTTGGTACACAGATGCCTCGCTAGGCTAAAATCACATCGTGAATTTTTGGTTTAAATAACTAATATACAGGCTACACTAATAAAATTTAAATTCCGCCACACACTTAAATTATTATCGCGCGATAGCGTCGTTCGTCGGTGATATGATTTTTGGTGCGTCCGTAGGCTCAGGGCTCGGGAGCCGGTCCTGGCCCGACGTGTGCAGGGGCCGCCGCCGCCACGCACCCCGCCCCGCTTGGTGCAAACCCGCCCTTAGCCGAGAAACGAGCCGCGCCGCCTAAGACGGTTGTCTAACGGAACCCAAAAGGGTGCGTCCGAAGGCCGAGAGAGGGTGCTCATCGATTTTATTTATGAAATTAATATTCAAATGAAATCAGTCCTTGGCTACTTGCCGGGACAGATTGTTTACTTGTATTGACATCAGCCGCCTTAAAGCATCCGGTTTTCCTTGGCCAATGCGAAAGTTCCGCAAGAAGCAAAGCAAGTGGAATAGAGAGCAGATGGTGTGAGCATCACGAGCGGAGCGAAGCATTCCATCCAGTGATTAAATGACCCCGGCTGACCACTGACCAGTGTCCGGACACGTCTTTTATTGCTTGTCGCCGAGGCTGAGGAACGCCTCACACGGCTTATTGCCTTTCTTACGGCGTGCCTCGCTCCTCCTCCTCCTCAGCCTCCTCCTTCCTAACACACTGTGCGCCGCCTCCGACCGCCCCACCACCGTCCCAATCACCCCACAGATAGCCAACGACTACCTACCCACTTCCTACACTCATTTATCTTAGACCCTTTAAGGAAGGAGTAATTTACGTAGGTATCTAGATTGTACATGATGTCCAAGAACAATCATCATCATCATAATCATAAATAATGTATTATAATGTATTATTAATGTGCTCTTCATTTTTTATTACGCCTAAGTTCGCAGTAAAGTGGAGTTTGCGTCACCTATATGGTCACCGCAGTACAATGTACACTGTACACATTGACCGTATAGAGCGTATTCAGAAAACCTTCGTAAGGCACTTGTGTCATCGAAGAATATACCTCATATTCTGACCGCTTGGCAAGGTTCGAAATGCTGAGTCTTCAGCAGCGACGTAAAGTGACTGGATATGACGTTCTTCCACAATATACTTTCGCATCATATCGACAGCCCACAAATTCTAAGCGGAATAGCCTCAAATGTCCCATCGCGCCGAAATCGTCACCCAAGGGTATTCAATGTACCCAGACTCCACACAAATCAAGCAAGGAATTCAACTCTGCATCAAATTATGGAAGCCTACGATGAATCGTTTCAGGAACTAGACATATTCTCTGTAAAATAATTTAGGAATTCCTTATTTCTGTGGCTTCCTGGATCATGCAGGGGAAAGAGGATGCTATATAATATTTTGAAGCTGCACTCAGTGGTTCATTCCGCTATTCAAGATGTGCTTATTTTCCAAAGACGCGAAAGGAAATACTGGGTTAAATTGCGTTTCTTCGACGGCTTAAATTAAAGTAAAAAAATGCGTTAAATTTATTACAAAATTCGTAATAAAAATTTTAAGTCACATTGGTATTGCGATTCATCTGTCAGATTTTGGGGCTACCGTGTTTAATGCATTTTGTATTAAATTTATTTCATTCTCGCAGATACGCTATTCCGTTTCTCAAAATTTGACAGTTGGCCGAATAAAACCCGCGTTGAACGTGACAATTATTTTAAAACGCGCGTTTTCGGTGCGACTTATTGGGTGACGCTTCTGTTTTTACGTACGAATTTGCCGTTTTTGCTATTACTTCTGAAATGTTCCCGTGTGTTGGGATATTACAAAGGAGATCGAATGAATAACGACAACGGTACGTACTTAAGTGTATTCGTCTTCCGTCATAACCTGTAAATTATATGTTGTCTTTTAGTACGAGAAGGTGGTTAGAACACCGCTACATCAGATATCATTCGGATCAAAAGAAATGTCAAATAAACCTGCTAGCCAGCCGCGCGCGAAACATGGATTCAGAGCGCCGTTTTTGACGTTTCGAAAAACCTGTGTGGCCAGCTTTTTAGTACATTACCATAGACACAGAACGGAGTCGCATAATTATGTTGTTACGTCTGTTAAATCTGACAGAAATGCGATAGCTATTATTTTAATGCACGCACTAATCCTACTTATTTTTAAAGCGACTTTTTAACTCAATAGAAACGTAATTGGACCCACAGTGAGTGTTGTGCGCACAGCGGAATTTCTATTTTCGTGCGCTCTCGCGCTCAACCGCTATAACCTGCTTAGCAACACCGGCAGTATGCCGCCTACCCGCAGAATGACAGCTGATGACGACTGGCATCGCCAAGTGCAACGGTGTTTGCAGCAATGCCGAAACGTTGGTTGCCACCATTTTCACGCAGTAAATTCGACTTAATTACTTTTAAATTCTTCACGCTGTTTCACGCCAATTTCAAAGGACGTTAGAAGTGAGAATATTACAGGCCAGAGAAATTAATATGGCTGCAGGTGCGCGTATGTCAAGTTGCCGAGGGGCCTCAAGGAAGTTCCACTGAGGACTTAAGCGGTAATTTCATGCTCATTAAGAGGTGTAACCCCATTCCTTAATCACAGGCCAAATCTCGTGAAGCTCCTCAAAGAAGCTCCTCAGGGAATCGGCCTTTGCGCAGTTTTCACTCAAAGGAAGGAAAATAATTGCTTTCTTTGCCGTTTCTCTCGCGACAAGAGGTCAGTAATGCCGCTGCCTACCTCCTTTTGTTTACGAATATGGAAATCTAGATGGTATGTACCTGCGGTTAATACTGGGGTTGCTATCCGACCAACAGCGCTATTACCATTGATTATGTATGGTAGTAGATTGCTCAAATGAATAGTACAATACGGCTACCCTTCGAAATGGTTGTTTATAAAGGATTAATTCAATTATTAGTGCCATCTATCGCATTTTTATATACGCTGATTACATCACGCCATCTATTAGTCTATCTGAACTTAAAGGCGTAATTATTACCTATTGAGACCTGTATACCATATTAAAAATTGACATATTTATCTCAATAATATTAAAATAACCAGAGCTATGATTTAAACATTCGTTACTTATTATTATTTTACAGCGTATCGGCGTGTTTAGAGCGCCATATACAGTGCACCGCCATACTGTTATACGACAAACTTTTTGAAATGAAAGTCGCCATATTGAACATAACAATACAAGTTTAATCAATTTTTGGAACTGTGAGTGCCATGCCACTACACGGTGCGTTTCGATGAGAAATCCTGATTGGCAAATCATAGTATGGCGTTGAGCAAACTAACACGCAATATAGGCAATTAATGTTTTACGACCGATCTCACGTTTTGGCGAGCGAAATACTAAAGCATTATGAACATTTTCGCCATCGCTATCAAAATGTAACAACCGCTCTCGCTGCTTAAAACCATAGGCAACAGAAACAGGACTGGTTCCTTAAGCTCCACACTCAGTCAAAAATTGTATAAAACTGTTAGCTGAATTTGAATACATCAAATTTTAAAATGAGGTAATCTTTCAAAAAATTACTTTCATTTTTTTACTCATAATTGCAATGTTGATTTAGTTGTAACAAAAAATAGTTGAAAAAAAACACAAATTTACTTACTGAAACTGAAAATAGACAAAGACGATGTAATAAAACTACAAACGCTGCAAATTAGGGATATCCTCGGGATATCTCTCAACCTGGTTTTCAGAACGCACCTAATATTGGTACCACTATTTAATGAAATCAAAATTTAAACATACAAAATTCCAAAAATCAAAATAATCATGATAAAAGAATTTGAAAACGAAAAATCTAAAATAAAAATTACATTAAAAAGTAATCACTGCTAATAAATCAAGAAATCCTTGCCTTCTAAAACTTTCTTTCAAAAATATATTACTGTAATGTTTTTTAAATATTCCAATTCATCTCGATCGCAATGCTATTCCTAACCAATTCTATACATAATGGGCTCGATTGCGTTTCTCTTGAACTAAAATCGGAAATTAGTCCATGTGAACGAGACAGCGCGGTACCTCAGAGCGGAATGTGAAATGAGCGGTTGTCTCTTTTCCGCATTAAAACTACCCACCGAAGAAAAACAGCTAAATCTAAAACCGCACAAAATGCGTTTATATTCTGGCGTCTATAAGTTCGACAGGTAGTTTTGGTGCGGGAAAATCGACGACAGTTCATTTCATCTTCCGTTCTAAGTTCTAACGTATTGCTCTGTCTCGTTCGGTTAAACTAAGTTCCTATTTTAGTTCACGAAGAAACGCAATCAGGCCTATTCTGTACGAAGGCCGCTTTATGAACGCGGCCGTTATCGCCAGAACTGTCAAGGACTTAAAGTATTTTTTTTGTAAATAGCATTGTTTACAAAAAATATTATATTATTACATTGTTATGAAAAAACTTTACTATATAACATAAATTAACATATTATATGGGCACAAAACGATGACAAGTTTTCAAGAGTTGTATTTTGCGACTCGAGAGGCACAATGAGCTCACGACATCGCAAAAACTCCATAGACGAACGCTATTAAACCGTTTTGTTTTAGTTTTCCTTTTATAGAGTATTTAAACCATGTAATTTTTTCATTTTCGCTTATAAACTACATGAAAACACCATTATTTCAAATAAAACGTTTGATTAAAAAAAACTATAAAATTTCATTTTTTTTTGTAAAGTATTTTTTTGCTGAATTTTACTGAAAAAACTAACGAAAACTGATAGATTTTTTACTCTTTCAGAGGTTTAAAAGCACTTACCTTGTAATTGACACAGATGTATGTTATTTTAAGTAATGTAAATTAAAAATCATAAAGCCAATTTTCATCATTATCGCTTTTGGCGATATTTCTCCGCATTTTACTCATAATACTACGGCGTTCAATAATAAGTAATAGTGAGCATGATGAAGTTATCATTTATTGAATGTTCCTTTTCTTTCGGCATTGTGAGCTTCCTAAAAACAGTTCATCCCGATCGCCTAAAAATGTATGCACTTTGGCACTTTGGCGGCTACTATGGCATAATCAAGTCCCTTTAATTAATATAGAAAATAGATAGAAATCACTATAGGCAAGGTCCGGTGAGTATGGAAGAAGTACCAGTACTTCAGTCAGCACTTCATGACAGCCAAGGCAGCCACTTCATGGCAGTCATCGCAACGCTGGACTTGTGTGCTGGGACGTTATCTTGGTGAAACAAAAGATTTTAACGAGTTCGTCTTCATTTTGCACGTATTTCGTCTCGCGATTTTTTATATGCTCAGCTTATACAGCCCCCGTTAGCAAAGTATTCAATCATTAAGACCCTCTACTCTCCTAGAAAAGAGAACCGTTGATCTTACTGGGAGATGAAATGGCCTCGAATTTCTTAGGAGTTGAAGGAGAAGGTCTTTGGCAGGTCATGGACTGTATCTTTTGTTTCAGGATCATGATGTTGAAGCAATGTATCGCCCATAGTTATGAGCCCTGTCAAAAACGGTCAACATCTGGTTGTAACAAATGCAAAGAGCGTTGCGAAAACTTCAGTCTAGTTTTATCAGCGCGTTCGCAAGCATTCTAGGATCCCATAGCGCGAATACCCTTTTCACTCCTAAGCGATCATCTACATATATAAAACAAAGTCGGGTTTGCTCGAACACATAACTCGAGAACGACTGGATCGATTTTCATGGTTTTTGATTTGTAGTATTTGTCTCCGTCCCGACAAAAACAAATAAAAACAAAAAAAGGAAAATTGACGAAAATTTTAGATAAAAGAACAAACATTTCCCATACAAAATGCAAATCCGTGTTTTTCTCATGGTCAGTTGTACGTGGCATGTTCACGTGTCGGCAAATCATCCGCTTTATTTGTTCTTGCGCCTGATAAAAAAACTAAAAATGTCGTATATCACAAGGTGCTTCAATTAAGAGACTTAAACCGAGTGCATCCCATGCTGCACATTATGTAAACAGTTGTCAAGTCTTGCTGACACGCGATTGATATACTTATTAAACAGTTGTCAAGTCTTGCTGACACGCGATTGATATACTTATTTTTTGTACTTTTATATTTCTTTTTGTGTTATTATCTTAATAAAGTAGTGAACTTAATATGTATTTTGTATTCATTGTATTACTTTCATAAAATCATAAATTAAGTTCAGCTAATTTGTAACACGACATTCATTGACTGTTAGGCGGTACGAAGTTCGCCGGGTCAGCTAGTGTAAAATAAATTCTCACTCATCTTCAATTCTTCAGCAATGCAACGAACTGGGACACAAAGGTTCCCCCAAAGCAATTTTTTTATTTTTTAAACTACATATTTGTTCCGTGAATGCCGTTGTAGGGCGACCCGAGCGAAAGTCATGGTTAGTTGAAGTTCTTCCACGCCTAAACTCAGCACACCAGCTTGCAACCACAGAATATGGGGGAGCGTCAACGCCTAATGAATCTCATAAGTCTTAGAGTACTCTCTCCGTACAAAAAAAAACAACCGAAGATATTTAATTATCGCGCGAATTTCCGTTTTCACCTACTAGATGCAAACAAACGATTTTTGGAATGCAATACAAACAATGGCTTATGACAAGGTGCAAACAAACGACCCTTATTTTTTAAAAATAACGAAGAAAAATAGTTTTTGTTTTTAGAACATAATAACAGATGTTCTAAAAAACATTTGTTATTATGTTCGGTTCCTACCAGTATTTATTTTTATGGTTCTTAGAGTAAGCGTGCCCAGTCCCCCTTCATCTCTCTCAACGTAATATTTCGCAAGTAAACTCGGCGGCGGCTTCGTCTGGCGTCGGCAAGAGGCACAGATTACTGGGAAAGCGGCTGAACGCCGCAAAGAAGCCTTTTTCACAAAGAAAACATCAAAGGCGGTGCGGCGCATGCGGGGATTAGGCGGCGGCGGCTGAGCAGCGCCGCACACATTTGCCCTTCTACTCTCTATAGACTAAGAGATCACGATGAAAAGTCGTAATATCATTACAAGCTTTTTATTCAACATTATATTTATTTATTTATTTATTTTATTTTATAGCAAACTTACAGATAGTAAATATATGACACTAGTATCTTAAAAACATATTTAAACGAAACAAATTTACTATCCTATGAATAGTTTGCAATGCTTGCATTACACATTAACATAGAAATAACATGAACACGTTGATAGTAGAAAAAAATATAATAAAGCTAATAATAATATAAGGATAAGAAAAGAAATAATTAAATAAATTGTTAATAAGGTTACTTGGATAGAGCAAAATAGAAGTATGAGTAATTGGATAATAATATTTATTATATATAATATGATATAGTAAAATAGTATGTTATAATATAATAATCATATAATACAGTACATTAGGATGGCAGTTAGTGAAATATTAAAAAGTAGGAGATAGGCTAGGTATGATCGAATCTTTTATTATATTTATGGAATCATAAAATACATCTAATCATTTACACGATTTATCAAAAATGCGACACATTCTGGCAAGAGGTCTATTCGATCCGATGTTGTTATTGCAAGCGACAACCGAAAATGTTTGAGAGCTCCTCGTTAGTCGCGGTGGCACACTAAATTGAACTTTTTCTAGACTAGCTGGGCTGTCTAGTCGATTGTGCAATAGCTTATGGAGACACATTATATCAGTTATAGTCCTACGTGTTTTTAAGTCTATTTGGTTGAAGTGAGAAAGCCGCTCTACATAACCTTTCAGAGTATTTCTGAGGCCACATTTGTTCCACAGCATACGTGTGAATATGAATTATCAATATGGATTTATCAACTACAACGGGCAAACCTTCCACCCCAGGAAGTTATAACGAATATACATAGGATAAAACGAATTTAGGGCGTGAAGTTTGAAGCACCCGACATTTCGAACAACTACTCTGGACAACGGCGGTCGCAACGTCGCCGAAGCGTCGGGTGCAACAAACTTCACGCGGTAAATTCATTTCATCCTATTTATAATGTCAAACAACCGCGATAGTCTTCAATTTCAGATATAATGATATTGATCGTTCTTTTAACCGTGGGGCGAACATAGAGACTTCGGGGCGAAACAGTTCACTGTCTAGCTACGACAACTTGCCCTTGAGAGTCCAACGCCTTACCGCGTGGTAATACGAAGTGAATTCAGCGGGCCGCCTCGCACCCTCAGATTGGCAGGATTTCTCCGTCCTCCCGTCTGAGCACTGATTCGAATGCGCTTGCGCGGCCTTTATACCGGATGTTAGCCGTAATTCAGTTTGAGTTTATCGCGGTCCGTAGCGTCCTATGCCTTTCACAAGGGATCGGGTGGCTAAGGAGCCGTTTCAAGAGTAGCCGACATCAGGTCTACAACCACCCCCGCGGCTTAGGAAACGTATACAATCATTTCCAGACCCCCCCCCCCACCGATGATAACCCGGAGTGCATAATCGATTGGCTAACACCGCACAATGCGCAAAGCACCTATCAGAGCCCGAAGAACATCCCCCGGAGGAACTTATCCACCTGCCGTTACAGGAGTCCTTTCCAGGTTCAACCCTCTTCAAGGAGGCTACCGTGCTAAAACGTGAACTAAGTACTAAAACGTGAACTAAATGGTGATCACCACACCCATGACACTCGCCACCGGTTAAATATTGCCCTTCCCAAAGTGCATCTAACACAGACACAAAAATCATTTAATTACGTTAGTTTTAAGCTTTTTAACTGCCTCCCTCTCCAAACTAGACTCCTGGAGTTAAAATTATTCGAAAATTTTATAAAATGAAAATTGGCATCCACACATGCTTTCTATACATTGAACGAGTTCTACAGCTGTGCTGAATCGTTGGTAGTCTAAATATTATTTGTATATTTAATTTAAACAGTTTAGGGCATGAAATGCTATTTTACAAATTCGATAGGATTTTTTAAATATACGCTTCAGGCGTTTTAGTTGTTAAGTTGACTATTGAAACGGTATTAGTTCCAAATTATGTAGAAATTTAATTAGTGGATAATTTAACATTTCTTTTTATATTTTTTTGTTTTGTTAAGTTTTTTATGTTTTTTAATGCAATTATTTTCATTTTATTTTGTTATGTCTTTTAATTTGACACTATTTTGTAATTATTTAATTTAACTAACATGTAATTTATCTAATATGTATTTTTTGACGATTTCACCAGATTAGGTATCTACCTATGCTTGTTGTAGATACCTAGTCTTTTTTGAAAAATAAATATGATTATGATTATTATGATTACCGGATAGGGGTTGAACCGGGAGTTGAACCGCCCCAAGGTAACGAGCAGGTCTTAGTGGCCTAACTGCACAGGAACCACATGGTTTATCAGTGCGTTAATACATATTTTAAAATATATTCCTGAAATGACATGAAAATGCTCAGCATAAAAAAATGTCTCCATGAAAAACTTCAGCGGGGCACGCGGGTTCGCGTAGAAACATTGTTGCGGGATAAAATTCGAAACATTTGTTCCTATAACGATGGTTTGCTGTTAAAATTTAATTTTTGAGTTACATTTCTCCACCTTTGAATGTTGGTGAGAAATTAAAAAAATAATGTCAACTTTATTACCTACTCAATTTTGAGTACAACAATGGTAAAGCTAAAAAATGCCTAAATATTTTTTCAAATGTACCAATTTTCGTATATTTAGGTACATATTTAAATAATCTTTGTACATATTTAAATAATGGTTAAAATTTGTATGAAGAAATACATTTCTAGAATGATTTTCTTCTTGATTTAAATTGCAAAATTATCGATCAGTTTTGAGATATCCATTTTTTCGGCATCCTTAGCTTCCTAGCAGAGTTGGGTGAAACGTTGATCGTAGACACATGTTTTTGATCGTAGACGTTGTTGATCATAGACGCTCCGGTGCGCCGCACCAACTGCACCTGCTTATATACGCCACTGATTGGGATGGGCCTGTGGAAGGAGTTTGGAGGAACTGAATATTTTAGTCACAAAATTACATGGGTTATTTGACTCTGGCCCTTAGACTACTACCCTCCACCCACATATTGCTAGCAGAGTGCGCACGGATAAACGAAACAGCAAATACCCCTCGAAAAGTTCAAAGGTATCAAACAACTGTATTTATCATAGCTAGAGTAGCTTTTGTAAGTACATATTTGCTGATATGAATGCACGGAATTTAATAAATGCTTGAAATAAATATTGGTAACTACTGTCGTGAGTCCTTATATTCGTATTGTTTTGGCATTGATTCATAACATGCTTAGTAGGCATTAATTTCTTACTTATTTATCACGCCGAGAATAACCTTAACCTTTCAAAAAAATGTCAGTATAATGTATACCATAACTGATATTCTTCTGGTGTTTTATAAGAGGTAAACAGCTTTCAGAGTTCTTTTTTTTTCAAAACACTATCGGACAGTAAATAATTAAATGTTTCAAATTTAAAGCCATCAAAGTCCATGGGTGACCTTTCATTCGCAAAAATGAGTTTAATTTTTTACGTATTGCTGCCAACCATTCCGGAAGTTGCCGTTTATGTAATTTATAATTTGTAATTTTATTGTATTTTTTTATTGTGTAATTTTGTTGAAACGTTATTTGGTTATGTAAACTTAGGTCTTATAAATTGTAGTATGGGTACTAGGCCTTACATAAATAATCAGTTTTTTTAATAAAAACCAGATGGAAACACTGATTGCTTATAATTTACCTTTTTCACGACCCGTGTATTTGTTTGTCTTATTGCTCAAGCTAGTTTATAGTCTTTCCGGCGCCCAATCCTAAATTTATATTGTTTTTTAAAAAATCGTAACCCTTGCAGTTATCCTGCAAGAAGGCTACATAAATATTGTTATTGATAATTTAGTTTTCACTCTTGGTCAGGCCATCAATCGAGAAGGTGAAACTGTTAGTAACATCATAAATCAATGGTAACATCAATATCTGTAGAATGAGACTGAGCAGTGACGAGTTAAGTTATTAAATTGATAGAGAACGGCCACGTGTATGAATTTTAAATTCTGCAGTATAAAAATTAATGAGATTACTTATTTAACTTTCTTTTTCCCTATATTGTACTTTTAGGTATATTTTATATGTTTTACATTATTTACCGGAATATTATGTTCAATTTTAATGTCGATCTTAATATTGGATTTGCGGTTATTTTATGGCGACATTAGAAGGCAATTTTGTTTTATGAGCATTTTACAACAACTTTTAAATAATTTATTTTGCTATTAGATCCGTGTCCACCCTAGAACGGGTTAGTCTCAGTTTGGTGGCAGAATCAAATAAGCATGAGGTTAAGGTTTTGCCTTTCGTTTCCTGATTTGTAGGGTTTGTACTGTCTCATCTACGCTTACCTCACGGGAGACAAAACGAATAATATAGTTAAAAGTTCCTGGGGTGACGGTTTTGCCCCTTGTAGTCGACACCTCCGAATATAATTTGGCATCGTTGAATTTACATTTTGGGATGTAACTTTAAATTACATGAACCAAAGGCGAGGGTTCTTTCTTCAAACCCCGATATTAGGTCATTTATACGACACGCAAGCCTCAGCGAACTTTTTCACTATAACAGTTCACAGCCTTAGAGATTATTTTTTTTATTTTTTATTTTTTTATTTTTTTCCAACAAAAGAAAAAAACAGCGCTCGGGTCGTAAGTTAATAAATAATAATAACAATATTACGGCCAAAATAGTCTACTGATAATATACAGTTTATATGCGTGATGTTGAGTAATAATATTTATATATTATGTTATATAATCATGTTCTCTCGATTTGTGAGTGTGGATGATAGAGTAGGATGAGTGTGTTTATATGTGTGATTGTGATGTGTGTTTAATGGGTGTGTGTAAGTACATCTACGTGTATGTGTCATAGTTGTGTATATATATAAGAGTGTGTGATTCTGCACAGGTATGTATCTGTTCAAGCTTTTATGGTCTGGTCTATTACCGCTCCGATAAACTCGTTTTTGCTCATTGAGAATAAATTATAAATGGCACTATAAATGGTACTGGTACATTGATTATAAATGGTACTAGTAGTATTACCCGGCATAACCCGCGCTCAAATACCCATGTATACCTATTTTCATGGTTGAACGGTATATGCGTTGATGTGCTGCAGCGCCACCTAGGGGCCATTACAACAAAGAGAATAGCTCGAAAATATTATACTTGCTCAAATGTCTATCTATACCAATTTACATGGTGATCGGTTGAGCGGCATAGAAGTTGATGTGCTGCAGCGCCATCTGGTGAAAAGTTGAAATAAAGTGAATAGTCTGAAAATATACTCCCTTAAATGTCTATGTATACCAATGTTTATTCTTTTAATATATTAACTTGTTATCATAGTTATGTACATCTCTCGTAAGACTGACGGACAAATCACACCATTTATCCGCTCGAATAAACGACCTCCCGTAGTGGCCACGCATTCGTTTTCGCATATCATTGTTAGCCATTTTGAAGGGGAGTGGAATATTAATTTGATTTCTCTAAACCGCTTTAAGCGTCTCTATTAATTTAATTTCATTTTGACTTTGAAGCTGCGAATTCGCCCTTTAACAGATGGCGATTAAAGAGTTGTTCGTACAGGTTGTGTTGCTTCTCATCACTGCTACCTGTATAATAATCTTCTACCAGTGTAACCCAACACTTCTTACTCATCTCATTAGTAATCTCCTCGATGTTGCAGACATCATTTCTCTTTCATTTTTTTTCCTCTTACGGTAACGTCCCACCTTAATGCCTAAGGACAATTATTACAGGCGGCCGGCTTTTTATAATGTCAAGTGGCAGTACTCACTGCTGAACATCGGTGATCTGACGGGAACCAGTATTTCAACGTGGCTGCGGACGTTACATCAATAGCTTGATGTCTTGTTCATAATAAAAATCGTTGTCTTGAAAGACTTACATTTAGTTGCTTAAACATAATTTACATATTAGTATGACCCCTGGGCAGTCCTTTTATGAAACTGTAATAGTATAGTAACTCTAAGCATGGACGTATCCAAGCCAATCCAGGGTGGGAACAAAAGTCGAGAAAAAATGAGAATCAGGGAGAACCGAAATCCGGCGTATTTTAATTTCATTGTACTGCAAATTTAAGTATGGTGGGTGCCGCGCGCGTTGTTTTAATGAATCCCCCCCCCCCCCCCAAACCCCGAAACAGAAGTCTGGATACGTGACTGACTGTGAAGCTCGGTGCAAGCGAGTCACTGGCCACAGCCGCCGGTGGTTGTCGAGTGCAACGAGCAGCCTAGCGAGTAACGAGTTCGAGCGAGAAGCGTAGAAGGTAGCGAGTGGCGGCCACCGGCAACGCGTGTGCGGCGAGTCCCCACAAAATAGGTATATGAAAAACGTGTCATCTGCCTGTCGCTGGCCGCAAGAGGCTGTGACCTGTGGCTCGTTTGCGCCTAGCCTAATACGCAAATATAATAACTGTAATAATCACCAGATTGTCGCGTAGTTGCTATTCAGGACACGGGAACACAAAAACGACCTAATTTAAGCTGGGGAATTTAATGCTGAAATTCAACACCTCTGATTTTTTTATGACTTCGAAGACATCGCAGTTGTTAGACAAAAACCGAGCAGAACATGAGCGTTCTTTTCAATTGCGTGACAGATCGAATAAAAAAGTTCAAAGTTCAAAGTTCAGCATTTATTTATTTCCAACAAATTCTGCAAGGGTATAGAACTTACAAATAATACATACATTGGGCTCGATTGCGTTTCTTCGTGAACTAAAATCGGAAATTAGTCCGTGTGAACGAGACAGGTCAATACGCTAGAGCGGGGTGTGAGATGACCGGCTGTCACTTTTTCGCATTAAAACTGCCCGCCAAGGTCAAATCTTACACCGCACGAAATATGCTCGAATTAATTCGGACGAGTATAAGTTCGGCAGGTGGTATTTATCGACGATCATTCGTATCATATTCCGCTCTAACGTATTGCTCTGTCTTGTTCGCTTGGACTCATTGTAGTTTTAGTTCACAAAGAAACGCAATCGGGCCCATTATCTTTAAAACTTATTCTACTCATATATCTGGCAAAAAACACATTATAAATCTGAATGTCAATTAACTATACGAAATCAACAATTACATTGTCTAAATATTAAAAAGTGAATTAAGAAATAACCTTAACAATAATACCAAATCCACTAGAAGTTAACAATATATGGAATAGAAATTTTGAATAAAAAATAAAGTCGAGAAAAAATGAGAATCAGGGAGAACCGAAATCTGGTGTATTTTAATTTCATTGTACTGCAAATTCGAGTATGGTGGAATAGAAAAAAAAATATGGAATAGAAAGAAATTTCTATTTAATAACTAGCTGACCCGGCGAACTTTGTACCACCTAACAGTCAATGAATGTCGTGTTATAGATTATCTCAACTTAATTTATGATTTTATGAAAGTAATACAATGAATACAAAATAAATATTATAAGTGCACTACTTTATTAAGATAATAACACAAAAAGAAATATGAAAGTACAAAAATTAAGTATGTCAATCGCGTGTCAGCAAGACATGATTGAATTAAACTATTTACATAATGTGCAGCATGGAATGCACTCGGTTTAATTGCCTTCATTAAAGCACCTTGTGATATATGATATTTTTTGTTTTTTTTTATCAGACGCAAGAACAAATAAAGCGGATGATTTGCCGATACGTGACAATGCCACGTACAACAGACCATGACAAAAACACGGATTTACATTTTGCATTGGAAAATGTTTTTTCTTTTATTTAAATTTTTCGTCAATTTTCCAATTTATTTTTTTAATAGTTATTCTGCTATTCGGGACGGAGACAAATACAACAAATCGAAAACCATAAAAATCGATGTAGCCGCTGTCAAGTTATAAGTGTTCGAACAAACCCGAGTTTGTTTTATATATAAAGATATTGAAAAAAATAATAATCAAAGAGTAAAAATATAACAATAAAAGCAATATTCCTAATATTGTCTGTCTGTATCTAATGTTATTCTGAATTGTCTATAAAATGAAATGTTGTAAATAAGGTTAAAATCAAAAACTATCAACAATAAAATAATTTCAAGTGAATATAAAATTGTAAACGTCTGTGCCATATAAACATTTTTGTAATAAAAATTCCTCGGTTAGTTTTATAAATAATGCATATGTTTGTATATTTATTAATTCATGTGGTGACCTGTTATAAAATGTTATACTTCTGTATTGAATCGTTCTTTGAAATTGTGACGTTGTAGGTATAGAATTATGTAGGTATATATTGTGCCTTACATTGTAGGAATGTATGTGGGCCTGAGTTTGGTGCTTTTCTTTATTTTTGTGGAATTCGGACAAGCTTTCGTGATTAAGTATGTCGATTATAAGATTCTGAATAAATTAAAGTGGTCGTATATTCAGATAATCTTAATAAGAAGGTTTCCGCATATGGTCATACTCAATGAACGGTCAATTTTGCGGGAGGATCTCTCTCCGCCCGATTGAAGCCGTTCTTGATGCGCGAGGCCTCTCCTCTAATCCCTGAATTTATTGCTCTCGCCCCTTATTCGCCTGCGGCCATTGTAGAGGCACGGCCGACCATTTGTTACGAGTACGCTTTACTAAGGGATCCGTCAGTCGTAGAGCTCAATGTCTGAAAAAGGGAGCAGAAAGGCTCCCTCAAATACGGCTGCTAAATTCGTGAAATCTTGCATTGACCAATTTTAGTTGCGAATTGGCTAGTTTATAATAGCGATCTACTCGTATATCTATTTTGACGTGAAACGTTTTTCAGTTCTGTAAGTATATATATCTATATATGGTATATATCATATGTATATGTGTTTATATCTAATATATAAAAAAATATTATTATTCCATATAACTTAGTAGATTGTCATAAATTTTAATTTAGTTTATAATTTTATTGATGTTTTTAAATTTAACTTTAAATTTTAAATTGTACTCAAGTATTAGATAAGATTTGCCCTCTCGTCTCAAAAGAATTCATCGATGTTAGTACCACCTCAACGCAGATTCATACCTAGTGAGGTGGTAAACCGTTATGTCAAAAGATGAATTTCCTTTCTAAGCTAGGTATAATATATACACTTATTATAAACTGTTTTTTTTGTTAGAATAAGGATTTTCTTTGTAATTTGTAACTTGAATTACGGAAATAAATAAATAAATAAAAAATAAATAAATAAAGTAGGGGGCCACTTGCTAAAACCACACGTCACCTCGGCTATGACTGTAGATCTGCAACTAAATGTCATGCGCCAATCATTTATATATCGTTGAGTAGGTAAAGCAAAGTAGCCATTATTCGGGGGCTCTGACTCATGCAGCTGACTCATCGAAGCGGTGACTGACGGAGCGATGAGTCAATTATATGAACAAATAAGATGTAACAAGACATAACGTGCCTTTACGGCTAATAGCGGACTGAAACTCAAAGTAAAATTATCAGTCTCAACAAATATTGGAATCCCCAATATTTGACTTACATATCGCGGATCGAATCGATACAAAAAAGATTTGTGAAGCGATTAAATTTCACTTCTTCTTTTACTAAGCCCAGCTCCTATGAGGAATCCTTTAAAAAGCCCACAAGTTAATGTCATTGGAGAGCCGTAGAGTCTTGATCGATACCGTATTCTTGCAAGGGTTGGTAAATGATTCCATCGATGCGAACGCGATTTGAAGCGCATTGAATTTTATGTTCCTCCCCGCCCTGTTCGATCGCATCGACTATTTCATCGCCCTGTGCTGAAAACCAACGCATCTCAAAATGCATTTCTATACAGAGCGTGCCATAGATATAATACAGACTTTTTAAGTGTGGACATATTACACTCATCAAAAACCTCTTATAAGAACTCAATAAAAAAATCTAGAGTCTATCTAGATTAGATGATCACAAAACACTTAGGTATACATATTATATTTCATTTAATTTAGTTCAAGGACTTAATTTTATCTCAAGTATATTCATTATAATACCTATATATCATACCTTAAATTAAATTATCAATATTCACGTCAATAGGATCGAACGCATTCAAAACATGTTCTTAAAAAACTTAAATTATCGTTCTTATGTAACTTTTTCATATTATAACGAAGCTGGTGACTATCATGGGCTTATACCATTGGAAATGAGAAGAGTTAGTTCAGATGTAATATTCCTATACAAGATATTAAATGGCCTTATCGATTGTTTTGAACTGCTTCAGCTTATAAATTTCCATGTACCCCCACGGCCTTCCCGCCAATTCAACTTATTTCATCTACCTCAAGTAAGCACAAACTACGCCCAAAATAATTACATTTATCGAGTATCTCTTTCTGCAATACCAAGCTAAGCGAAATTGACCTGTTTAATACAACTGCGACTGCGCTCAAGACTCTTATTCCGGGTCTTCTGAAAGGCAATATTCAAGGACGAGTCAAATAATTATATTATAATTTTTTTCTTCTTTCTTTTCTTTCTTCAATATTAAAATAAACCATAAAATTTCCCTAATAATAAAATAAAATATTATTAAAACAAAATTTATATCTTTAATTCCCCTCCACTTCCTCCTATCCCTTTTCTAGGCGACTGTATATTTTTACTATTTTTAAATGGAAACTTTTAACTGGCATTGGTATGTAGTTCTGTTTGGTTTCAGAATAAAATAAAAATAAAATAAAATCAACTCTACTCCATCTAAACGTCTAAATATGGAAATATGCTGTCAATGTATGTGCGCCTCGTCTTTGTCCTATCTAAATAGAGTGTATTAATGTAACTGATATAAAAAATCTCTATTTATTTTTTTGTCTCAAAAATTCCTGTAAATTAATTTTTGCCCCAACTTTACACAAAATTATACACCATATGATAAAAATATTTTCTTAGCCAGCGCCAACCCGATGTTTGGCACCAGGAATCGCCACTGGGTAAGCCCAATAATATAACTGGATGCCATAAGATATTTTGCCGGTCGGTGGACCTATCTACTTTGTTCCTAAAATATGGAGGTAGAGACCGACCGAGCTTTGAGTGAGTAGAACACCCCCTCGCCATTAGTGGGCATTAGCACATCGCGCTATGAATAAAAGATTTAATAAAGGATATATAATAGTTGTGTATTGGCACAACAAGTGTGTAAATCAAACGATTACGAAGAGAGGCAAGGGGTAGGACGTAGTGGTCACGCTACTTTTCCCTGATCCAAAGAAAAGTTACTTACGGCCGTTTTCACAGACGATATTCAAGTCGGCCTTTAAGGACCCTCACTCGAGTGACACTGAAGTACCACCCCCAAAATTTCTATTCATAGACGTCACTTTAAAACTTCCTTCAGTAAGTACCTTGGATAATTTATTTATTTAATTACTTTACTTCATTTAATAAGGAAAACATAGAGTATGAGCTCGATTGCTTTTCTTCGTGATCTATAATCATACATTAGTCAGTGTGAACGAGACAGGCCAATAAGCTAGAGCGGAATGTCAAATGAACGGTTGTCACTTTATCGCATTAAAACTACCCACAAAAGATAAAGCATCTGAATCTAACACCGCGCGATATCTGTTCAAATTTATTCGGACGAGTATAAGTTCGACAGGTAGTTTTTATCGACGATCGTTCGTTTCATATTCCGTTCTAACGTGTTCCTCTATCTTGTTCGCTTGAACAAATTTCAGTTTGAGTTCACAAAGAAACGCAATTTGGCCATTGTTAGAATCGTTATGTCATTTCGAGGGTCATAGGGTACCTAAAATGTCCAAATGTCAAAAAATACCTGTCTATATGTCCAAATGTCAATAAATTAATATAAATAATATATCGTGTTTAGTGTCAAATTATAGGTCTGAGTACCTACATTTCAAAAATATACCTACATCTATCTATATGGATAAATACATATATCACAAATATTTTATAAAAGAACCGTAATAAAAATAATAATCAATACAATATAAAATCGAAGACTATCGCGGTTGTTTGACATTATAAATAGGATAGAAAACGAATTTACCGCGTGAAATTTGTAGCACCCGACGTTTCGGTGACGTTGCAGCCGCCGTTGTCTAGGGTAGACATCTAGACGTTGTCTAATCAGACAACGGCGGCTGCAACGTCACCGAAACGGCGGGTGCTACAAATTTCACGCGGTAAATTCGTTTTCTATCCTAATTATAATAAATACAATAGTTCAGTTTCTGTAACGTCAGTCATGTTTTTTATTCTTTTCAAACTATTTTATTTTTATTTGTATTATTCAGTATTTTTCAGTGGTTCAATTGATATGCAAGAAAAAGCTGTGTTTTTAAAATAATTTGTTTGAAATATTTGGTTTAATACATTAATTAAAGTACTATAAGTAATGCCTCTTACATGATTATTTTTCCAGCCCAGGTTTGTTTTCGATTCTTCCAATACGCTTTGTGTGGCCAACATCTACAAATAGAGCTATCAACAACAACGGGTGAACCCGTCACCTCGGGAAGTTTTAGCGATAATTATCGTTCTGTTTTCTGTGAGGTGAGCGCAGAAGATTTGGGACGAAAAACAATCCACAGTATAGCTACGCCACCTACCGTCAGAGGCCAACGCCTTACGGAGAGGCACCGGGAAAGGTACCCAGCGGGCAGCGTCGCCCTCTGACTACCAGTTTGGAAGGATATCTCGGTCTGAAATTAACCTTCAGGATACCTCCTACCTCCTGGCTGGGTACAGGATCGAGGTCGCTTGCCCAGACCTCTCCCTTATCTACCGAATCTATCGCGGACCACGGCATCCTTTGCCCGGCTTATTCACCTGGGATCGGGTGGCCGAATGATCGTTTCAATAGGAGTTGCCATAAGGTTAGCAACCACCTCCGCTTTATAGGGAACATTACTGTTCCCAGACAACCCCGGTTGTTAGTCGGAGTTCACAATCGATTGGCTACACCGCACGGAGCGCAAATTGTTCAGGAGAGCCCGAAGGTTGACTCCTAGGGGAGATTGGCCCGCAGGCCAGTGTCTTACCCTGGCTCTCCCTTCTGCGTGAAGGCCGCCGGATGGGTGTCGACCCGTGAGTGTGACCGACCCTTAACGAATGGGTCTTCGTGGCCAACTCCAACAGGGCCCATTAGCTCCACTTATCTATATACAGTCAGTCGTTGTTAAAGTACTGAGCAGGTACTATTCCATATCAGTAAATCGACCCGTTCATATTTATGTAACACATTTTACCGTCCCTTTATAATAACCGAGACAATTATGAGATTTATATATTATTGAATTATACGTGATTAATGACACAATAAGCATAATATGTCAATATTTGTGCGCATGCGCTCTATTGTTATGGTCAACCTGCATTGAACTGGGATTTCGGTTCAATCGCCGTTATAAATCATGAATAGGCAGGGGGTTATCCAGATAAATAAAACCAAAGTATTTGGCGACATATGCCGCGGCAATTTCTATCAAAAGTAAATCCTAGAAGGGCGTTATTGCCAGGGAAATATATTAAACTTTCTCATTTTATTTGGATGATTTGACATTAAATATTGGCGGTATTTGCTGTTATAATTTGGTCCGAATTTCCGATGGAAAACGCCCCAAAACTGTCCAGAAAACTCGGACACAATTTTAATTTGGTAAGTTACCAAAAAATCCTTTTGAAATACGTAATTTATCTTTAATCAATCTCTTTGTTCTCTTTGTTTGTGTGTGGCTGTGTGTCTGTGTGTATTCCCCCACGATACTTGTAAACGCTTCATCCGATTGAGCTGAAATTTGGCATGCAAGAGTTAAAAAGGTTGTAGTTGAAATCGGTCCACCAGAGAGCGCACTAGTCATATTTCAATCTCGAAATATTGCATTTAGGGACTTGAAATCGGGTTCAAATTGGCCGCTTGCCGGACGCTAGATTTAAAAAAATACTACATAATTTTTGGAAAAAATACCATTTTATTTGCTACTTTTAATACTACAAATATACTACGAATTGGCCGCATTAATAGGTTGGGTTGGCGAGGGGGATTTCTAATAACTGAGAAAATCTTGGAGAGACAAATACGTTTTTTTTTATGTTGTGAGAATACATTCAATTTTCGTTCTTCTTTTACTTATTAACTACTGAATAAGGTATTTCTTAAGACCATCCAGTCAGACCTGAAATATCAAAGCGTTTGAAATGCATATTTATTCTATTTTATTATTGTTTCTAACTTTAAATATACTACTAAACAGCTGGAGGATATAAAATTAAAAAAAAACATCAAGGAGATGCTGATAGGCCACCCTTTCTATAATCTGGCCGAATTTGAGGGCCATGATTTTTCAAATATTGTGCCCATTTAAATTACTTAAAAAAGTAGAACCTTATTGTCTGATTATTTTATATGGTCTTATATGTGTACTTTTAGTTTAAAATGCATAACGTAGATTTAATTTGATCATTTAACATTTTACTGACAATTTGAATATTACGATGAATAATTTTACTACGTATCTTGTCAAATTACTAACTATTTCAAATATCAGGCTTCTATTTTGATTACTTATATTTATAGTTTGACAATCTAGTAGTTAATTCTTGACTACCTATGTATGTTCAGTAAAGAGTAGTAACGAGACTTACTACCTAGCACAATTATTTTGACACGTCCAAGAGCGGTCTTTAGCCGTCAATTGGACACGACGAAAATGTAATGTAATGTAACTAGTATGCACTAATAAATAACAAATAAACAACTAGCTGCGCCCCGCGGTTTCACCCGCGTGGTGATGGAAAATTGTGATAATGATGATAGAAAACTATATATATATTTATAAATTATAGCCTATGTATTAATCTGATGTGTAAGCTATATTATTGTAAAGTTTCATCAAAATCCATTCAGTAGTTTTTGCGTGAAAGAAACACAAACATCCATACATACATTCTTACAAACTTTCGCGTTTATAATAGTAGTAGGATATAAATATAATAGTATTGCATCAATAACGGAGCTTCCGTTATTTTTTATTCTATTACTATTACCATACGCCATAAAGCGAACCTAACTCATCTCATGACCGAGAGTCCCTCCCAACCCGAGGAACGCGACTAGCGACACCTATCCAATAAGAGTGGCAAACAAAGGGCTGCTGCATCTAATAAAATTTTAATTCCCCTCCCATTATTGCTTACAAATTTGACGACATTCGAAGGGGACAACGGCTAGAGGCACACCCCGCCGATTTAAGTAGATTTGTCAAACGTTTGAAGGGGATGAAATGCGATAGTGGAGCGAGGCTTCACCCTGCGGCACACCGCTGCGTAAAACATAAATGATCAAGCGAACTGGTGAAAAAACCACCGCATGTGGTGTCCTAGTCATGAATACAGAATAGGTATATAATACAGAGTATTTATTACATTACAACTTCACAGTTGTAAGGTGGCATAGTGGTTAGGTTGCTTGATCTTACATTGTAAGATTCCGGGATCGATTCCCGGCTGAGTCACCATTTATCATTGAAATACATTTACATTTTCATTTACATTTACATTTTCGTCGTGTCCAATTGACGGCTAAAGACCGCTCTTGGACGCGTCAAAATAATTGGGTTAGGTAGTAAGTCTCGTTACTACTCTTTACTGAACAAACATAGGTAGTCAAGAATTAACTACTAGATTGTCAAACTATAAATATAAATAATCAAAATAGAAGCCTAATATTTGAAGTAGTTAGTAATTCAAAAAGATACGTAGTAAAATTATTCATCGTAATAATCAAATTGTCAGTAAAATGTTAAATAATCAAATTAAATCTACGTTGTGCATTTTCAACTAAAAGTACAGATATAAGACAACTTGCGGTGTCAACTACAACGGGCGAGCCCGTCACCTCAGGACGTTTTAACGATTTTCTCGTTCTGTCGCCCTGCAGTGAACGTAGAAGACTTTGGACGAAACAAATCCAACGTCCAGCTATGTCACAACCCGCAAGAAGCCAACGCCTTACCGCGAGATAGCCAGTGTTACCTGGCGGGCCGACCCTCGCGCCCTTGCTTCCAATTGTGACCAGATTTCTCCGGTCTCTCGATTGGTTCCGAGTTCGAGGTCGCTTGCGCGGTCCTCTCCCTTACGAAGCGGTGAAACGGTGTGCACCGTATCTATCGCAGACCAAGGCGTCCTTTGCCCGACTCTGAACCGGGATCGGATGGCCAATGGTCATTTCAAGAGCAGTCGCCGTAAGGTAGACAACCACCCCCGCTCTATAGGAAACAATACAGTTCCCAGACTCCCCCGATTGTTAGTCGGAGAGCACAGTCGATTGGCTTGCGCCGCTCGGTGCGCAGACCGTCCAGGAGCGCCAGAGGTTTGATTCCCAGGGGGGACTGGTTGACCCAGTGTCCTACCCAGGCTCGCACCCCATGCGTGGAGGCCATCGGATGGGTGTTGACCCGTGAGTGTGACCGACCCTGAACACATGGGTCATCCTGGCCACCTCATCATGGGCCCATTGGCTCCCACAGATATAAGACAATATAAAATAATCAGACAATAAGGCTCTACTTTTTAAGTATTTTAAATGGGCACAATATTTGAAAAATCGTGGCCCTCAAATTCGGCCAGATTAAAGAAAGGGTAGCCTATCAGCATCTCCTTGATGTTTTTTTTTAAGTTATGTCCTCCAGCTGTTTAAATTTTGTAGGGAGTAGATTATAGAATTTAATGCTAAGGTACAAGTAGCTTTTCTGTACTTTTACCAGTCGTATTCGGTTTATGCGTAAAAGGGAGCTACCGCGGGTATGATGCGAGTGAATGTCTGCATTAATTGCAGTTTCTGCGAGGTGCTGTCTAGCATACAATTAATGGAATTGCATTTCAATTCTGTCGATCGAATACAATAACAAGATATACACTTACACACATGTTACATGCACACAAATATATAAATACTTCATATAAGGGTATAATAAAGAGGAAACAAAAACATACAGTTATTTTGGAATGACGTAGTATAATAAATTAATATTAAATTGTTATTATTATTTTTATTTATTATTTAAGAATTAATTACAATAAAGCATTGATTTTGCTTACAAAAATAACAGGAACCGCATGGCAAAAACTTAACCTTTTGCTTATCATCCAACTGGGACAAGCCCGTTCTAGGGTTGGACAGGACTCTAATATTACAATAAACTATTTAAATGTTTTGGTAAAATGCTAATAAAAATTCATTGCCCTAAAATGTGGTCCTCAAAATAATAATATTTTTTAAAAAAATGTAATTAAATAAACGCAATTCCATTATATAATCGGCATTAAATGGAACATAGCATTATAATAGAGAATGACAAACAGAATAGTCTTAAAACAAGGATTTAAAAAAATGAAGCTATAAGTAAGAGTACGAGTCATAATTATTTAATATATGATAAGTTATATATTTCTTTTAATAAAATACCTAGTCAAAAAAAATACAATTCATTGTCAAAAAAATATTCACTCAATTTAACAATGAATGATTTACATTAAATTACTACAAAATTATTCCCATTAACACAAAAGACTATGATATAACAATTAGCAATATGAAAATAGAAGCAGAAGTTAAATGACATTAGTAAATACAATGTTGTTTTCAAATTATTTTGAAATGTAGTTATAAGCATACATGTTGTTTTTAAGCTGGATGTATCTCTTCAAAATATTGGTGTTTTTAATCGCCTTTATTAAAATTGTCAGTCCTATATAGAGACTAGTCGTCTGGAACTCGACCGTAGGTAGTGTGATCGGTTGGAGGTAATGGGGTTTATTCCGGTGTCAAGCCGATGTATTTTTTTAATGGGATATTGCCGAGCTCTTATTGCTATATAATTCGCAAGGAGCTTCTTGATCTAATATTGCAAATACGGTAAAAATCCCTAATTTTTGGAAATAAACTTCTAAACGCTTGAACAGATTCAGAAGCGCGGTATTGTTATAATATCATAGGATAGATAAAGGAAAGAGTAACATAGGGTACATCAAGTGCTCAAATTACAACTAAAGAGTTATCTAAATGTCCAAATGTCAATAAATTAGGATAAATATATCGTGTTTAGTGTCAAATGAAAAGTCTGATGTAGTACATTTCGGAAATATATATGTATACGAGTGGTATTACCCGGCGTTGCCCGTGTTATATCTGTTCTCAAATACCAATGTATACCAATTTTCATGGCGATCGGTTGAGCAGTATAGAAGTTGGTGTGCTGCAGCGCCGTCTAGTTGAAAGTTGCAACAAAGCGGATATATATAAAAACCTTAACCATGAAAAAATACATATATATGCCAACTTTCAAGGCGATCGGTCAAACGGTTTCGGAGTCTATTAAACTCGGACAGACGGGCATACAGATATACCAACATCCATTTTTATATTATATTATTTTGGCCTGTTTTTAAAATTTAAACTTTGAATGCCTATATCTCGCTTATTTATAGCGACCGACACAATTTTCTTCCAGATTTATCATTAAAATGAAAAAAATTGGAGAGAGGTTCCTGATACTGCAGTTATTCCACTTTTATAACTATGTGATAATACTTACATGTATATATTTTAATTAAAGAGTTTTGAACAATGAAGCACAAATAATTAAAAAGCAGGAATAATTTCACTGTATTACCTTCACAATATTTTGAATTTAGAATAACGCTTGGCCGACTATGACGTTTGTAGGTTTAACATAGCAGCGCCATCTATGGATTACTCAATAGATAACGCCATCTGTTAAAATCGTTTGGAACTAACAGATAATTGCGAATGTCAAATAATAGACATTGCAATAAAATAATATCGCGACTATAAATTAAGACGTAAGCTATCCTATCTTTCAAGTTGGATCAAACTGCACATTGTGTGCAAATTTGATTCAAATCGGTTAAGTAGTTTAGGAGTCCATCGCGGACAAACAACGTGACACGTAATTTATATATATTAAGATGTACAGATAAATACACAAACCACCAATATTTAATTAAAAAAATCTTTTTATTACTCGATCACCGAGGACAACCGACTAAAGTGTGGTGGCGGCGCAGCGGCGCGCGATCGTTTCATGATATTTACGGCAGGTTGCAGGGCGAACTTTATTCTTTTACAAAACATGCTTTTCAGTGCGAACACTTTTTTTTCTAATAATTTTAAACACTACAGTTTACTTTTTGTAAGGACAGTCGAGTTTTTTTAATTTTTAACCAACTTCAAAAAAATGAGTAGGTTATCAATTCGGATGCATCTTTTTTTTTAACACGCTTTTATTAGGTCGACCTGTATGTAACTATGTAATAGAATCTAAGGTAACTAATTTAACCATCTTCCAAGGATCGTAGTGTCATGAAAATTGGCAGCTGTATGTAGTTCTGATGACAATCCAATAATATGGTACTGTTGAACTGATCTGATGATGGAGTCGGAAGATATGAACTGGAACTTCATGATGAAACATCGTATCATAGCTGTGTTTGGACTTGTTAGAAAAGTCTTGGAATGAACTTTGACCACGATTAAGTTTCAAGGTCTGATGATGTGGTTTTTAAGTGCATTTATAAAAGCGTGTTTTTAGAGTTTTTTTTAACCTATTAATTTATTATTTATTGTTTGTTACCTCAGAACGCTGCCATTTATGAGCCGATTTGAAAAATTCTATACTTCTATACTTGAAAAATTCTATACTAAAAAGAATATACTTACAGATTGTTCCCATTATTATCAAAATCCTTTTCTGGCGATGGGATCCATGAGGAATTGCGGGAATTCCTCAAATATTATCATATGAAATAAAAAATTTACATGTTGGTTAATTCCGATGACAATTCATTCATTTTTATGGTAAGCATGACCTGATTCTATACTCTGGGTTAACGCCAGACGATGCAACTCCTCAACCGTCTACAGCACAGACCCCAAATGTTGTACACTCATTCAATTATGATAGCCTGTTCTAAGTTTTATCATGACATGGCTGCTGCACCCAGGGTTGACTGCCGACGAGGGAACTCCTCAACAGTCAACAGCACAGACACAAAATTTAGTATATGTATTAAATTACGACAGCCTGTTCTAAATTTCACCAGGGTTGTTCTTTGTCGGTTTTTCTTTTTGTTAAAATTTTGTCTATTATTAGTTAAATTATTGTTTCGGTTTACTGTATTTTTTTACTGTAATACTGTGTAAATTGCGAAAATATATAATTGAATTTAAAAAAATATATCCCTAAAACTAAAACTACATTTACATTTCACACCCTCTCACAGGGGCTTTTGTCCAAATGGCGAATTCCACGATTTCCGCCCTTATACTCGAGTTTGACTGCTCGCTGGCAGATGGACAAGTGCGCGCGCGGCTTAATTTAATATAAAAAATAGGGGGAATGGTGGGTACGATTTGCATTGCATAGCCTGCAGCAACGGACAAGTAGCAAATACCCATTGTTCCGCATTTCGATAGGCACTTGATGCGAGTAATTTACCGTACAACCGACAATTGATGCTGTTCTGCAACGCAAAACGTGCGTTTTGCTTTCTTTTCGATTCTCGATGCTGCCCAAACAAGCGCACAAATAAGATGTATGAACGTTTATAACAATGTTAAACCTAAAACAGTTCACAAAATAAGTGATTGCCGCAATATACAGGTTGAGTTTTAATTAACCGCATGACGCGTCCTTGAAGTGGGTGAATCAGTACGAGCAAAAAAGCAACTTTGATAAAAAACTTATGAAACAAACAAAATAAACTTTTAAAAAAAAATAATATATATATTTTCCTAACAAAAGTATAAAATCGTTAAGCACGCTGCGCCATCTAGCGGTAGGTAAAAATAAGCGAATATTGTTTAGTCGTGATATCTTACCTACCGCTAGATGGCGCAGTGCACTCAACGCTTGTCAGACTTTTATTCAAATGTTAGGTTGTTATTTTTTTTTTAAAAACCTTTTTTTTCCACATTTTTTTGTCAAAAGTTGGTTGTACTGATTTACCAATCTTAAGGTTGCCGGTTAATTAAAACGTATCATGTAAATACGAGAAGTAGAAATGAGCTTTCATTTCACACGTTTCGACTATAATATCGTATGCTCGGTACTATGACATGAAGATAAATCGTCCAGACGATTGCCTAACAGTATTAGTAGGTACCTACTAAAAAATGTTTTATATTTTGAAAAGGATGGAGCCTTGTTCGGTGAGAGGATATGAACTCTTTCCCTCGTAACTCGCAAGCGGCCAAGATATATCGCTAAAACGAAAAGGTATCCTATTATTTGTTTCTGTTGACACAATGGGCTCGATTGCGTTTCTTCGTGAACTAAAATCGGAAATTAGTTCATGTCAACGAGACAGAACGCTAGAGCGGAGTGTGAAATGAATGGTTGTCAATTTTTCGCATTAAAACTACCCACCAAAGTTAAAGCATCTGAATCTAACACCGCACGGAGTGTGTTCAAATTAATTCGGACTAGTATAAGTTCGACAGGTAGTTTTTATCGACGATCGTTCGTTTCATATTCTGCTCTATAGTATTGCTCTATCTCGTTCGCTTTAACTAATTTTAGTTTTCGTTCACAAAGAAACGTAATCGGGCCCAATATCTAGTTCAAATCTATCTATCTTCTGGATTCTGATAAATAATACCAAATATTAGACTTGTGATAGGTACCTACATTTATTGTTTTTCAAAGGGGGACGCGACTGGTGGTCGATCAGTGGCGTAACTAAGGCGGTACAGCCGGTGTGGTTTACCCCGGCCTACGGTAGTTCGAGGGTCCAAAATGGTCCAAACTTCTGCTACGATCGATGTTCCATTCAACTCCACTAGAAAGCTAAGGAAGCCGAGAAAATGGATATCAAAAAACTGATCGAGAGACTAACCAGATTACAAATCTAGACGGAAATTATTCTAGAAACGTAATTTTTACATTTTTTTCTAATACATTAATTAGTTAATTTAGATAATATGTAGATATGCAAAAAAATGGTACATTTGTAATAATATTATATGGATATTTTTTAGTCGTACCAGTTTTGCACTTGGTAGTTCTTTTCAAAATAAAGTACCTAATAAAAACTCACATAATTTTATATATTTCCCACCAATCGAAGACTATCGCGGTTGTTTGACATTATAAATAGGATAGAAAACGAATTTACCGCGTGAATTTTGTAGCACCCGACGTTTCGGTGACGTTGTAGCCGCCGTTGTCCAGGGTAGACTGAAGAGCTGTCAATCCGTTGTTTTGCGGGTAGGCCGCATACCGCTTCTGCCACTGCGTAGGTTATAACGAGCACGGGAATTTTGAAAATCCGTCTTGCTCACAACACTCACTGTATCCTGTTCTTTGCGTTCGGCGTTCGGCGGCGGGAACATTTTAAGAAGAAGGTTCCACGTAGAAGAGATTTTGTAACCGTCTATTGAAGTTCGGGGTTCTTATTATTTCAACGGCTTCCCGGATCATGCGAGGAAAGTAGAATTGTTCTTTGGATAGCACAATGGGATTTTGAAACTGCATCCAGTGGTTACAAACGTCGGGTGCTACAAATTTCACTCGGTAAATTCGTTTTCTATCCCATTTATAATTTCCCACCAATTTTTAAATGTGGAGAGAGTGCCGGATTTATATTTGATACCGCCCTAAACTATTTGAGCTGTTGCTGCAGTATATTTATGTATACATCACAATTGCTCACTTGGACAATTTTTCAAGAAAATGGAGGGCTTTAGCTATAGCTTGTAAATCGTAATCCGTAAATCTTGCACTGGGTGAAGAAATATAATTCAATAACTGAATTAACAGTGAAGGAGCAATTGTTTCAAACATTCTCCCATGTGGTCCCGCGTGTCCCGCTGCAGTTCTTGGGAACTTGTTCCTCAACATATTCGAGGAAATGACCCCAAATTAATACGCTGATTTATAAAGTAGCTACAATATAAATATGAAATATAGGTAGGTATATAGTATTTATATCCTATATCCCTTGACTGTTCAACAAAATGAATAGTGTTTTTCCTGCAAGATTGAAATCTAGGAATAGTCACGGCGTAAAGAAAAACCTAACTAAGTCACTTTTGACAATGGGTCGACAAGAAACGGAGACATTAATAACATATATATTAAAATAGTGCACGATTTGTGAGATATAGGTATGTATATATATATATATATATATATAGTATTATTTTATATTTATCTATAAAGTATATATTTATGTATATATGTATGTATATATTTATATGTATATACCTAAATTTAATATTATTACGCTTTCTTATTCCATTTTTAACTTCTCAAATGTACCATAATAATATACAAGAATGTATTACAGCTAGTTACGAAAACCACTATACTTTTTTTATATTAAGCCTACCTTAGTACAGGCGAGGCCTAGTTAGGATGGCTTTGAATTTTTAAAATGCATGTAATATTATAGATAAATAAAAATTTTGAATTTTGAATTTGAATTTGAATTTGATTGTGTGTAAGTAAGTAGTGGCAAAGGCCTTTTAAATTTGTTTTACAATGCTTTTACACCGCGGCCCATTTTTTTAGTTACGATAGTGGCGTAACTCGCGTAGGTCGATCAAAGTAAAATTGGTGCCTTTGGCAAATCAAACTGCATGAAAATGAAACAGTGGAAACTGCGTAGATGATATTTTGTTGTACGGACATTTAAAATGAGTTATGTAATCTCCTTAGTGATTATCCCGAAAATATCTGGAACCTGAACAAAAGGAATATTTTCTTTATAAAATCTTCAAATTAGTTTTTTTTTCTCAAAAAAAAACTTTACGGTTACTTTGTTTTGAAATGTATCCATTTCGAACGTCGGCACGAATTACATTGATGCAAAGAGAGCGTCAGTGTAGTCTGCTAAGGAAAAGTTTGGTCGAGTCATGTTGGGCCGTTTATTTTATTTTCTTATTAGCTGTCTTTCTTGTAATCATTTACAAGTAATATTTGTTTCTGTTGCAAACATATATTATATATTTTATAAATCTATTAATATTTCTAATATTTATAACTCAACCTGTAAAAGCAATATTTCACAAATATTTGCTTCTGTTGCAATAGTCATGTATCGGGAAGCAAACCAAAGACAAATGAAGTTTTACGGGGGAAAACGATCAATGTCAATTTTATTTTTTAAGACGAGATACATAGGAGTTATAAAATTAAGCGAAAAGTATTTTTTTTTTTGAAACAACTATATTTAGTTTACAGACAAAATATAGTTTTTTTCTCACTCAAACAAATCCTGGCTAAAAGGTGTAAATTATAAAATATATAAAATATAACTTGTAAATTTTAAAAAATACGGTCAAAAATTTTTGAGTGTTTACATTTGTTGTTTTTTCTGTATTAAAGATAATATAAAAATAATTCGTATTAGCGCACTCTATCGGCCGGCGCATTAACTGACTGCGATTCACTTGGAGCTCGTTTGACGCCGCTTTCAAATTAGTCGGATATAGCGAACTAGGGGGCGCGACATAAAACTTTGGTTTCATATTTTGATAATAGATGGAATTCTATTTCGGACAAATGACATACCTATTATTGGAAAATTGTATGGAAATAAATAATAGTATTATAAACCCAGAGAGAACGGAATTCGACTAAAACGGTCACACGTTGCAAAAATGACACACAAATGACAGAGATTTACAATATCCCGCGGAACGAATCTCTAATTCGGAAGATTTTCAATCTTTTTTTATACTGCCACACATTTTCTTTTTAACAAATTTCTGTAAAAAAATTCTATAGGCGAACTATGTTTGTACTTACAGTCAAGTAGGGAAACATCAAGCTTTACGTTTTTGTTACAAAACAAGCTTATCACAACTACATAGAATAGGTACCTCTAATGTAAGTAAATAAGGTTGAAACTGTAGGTTGAAACATTGTTTAAAATACCTATGACCATTTATTTATAGGTTTATTTTTTAACATTTAGTAAACTCGGTGTGAAATTTGGACGAATTGTCGAGACATACTTTAATTTCTTCTTCGTTAAATAAAATTCGTTCGCGTTTGACTTTTTTTTATATTTGTCCGTGCTGAAAATCCCTGCTCGCACAGATACGAGGTTAAAAAAGATATGAGCAATAGGTGCTTTATTACGCAACTCTGGTTATTCAAAATAAATGTACAGCCAGATCTTGTTTAAATTCAGCTCCTTGTATTTTAATTACTAGGTGCGTTAATTTTTTAACTTGTAAAGCTATTTTTATCAGTGGCGTAACTAAGCCGGTGCAACCGGTGCGGCGCACTGGGCCCCACGTTAGTTTGGGGGATCAAAATGAAATGCGGTCTACGATCGAAGTTTCATGCATCTCTGCTAGTAAACTAAGCAAGCCGAAAAACTGAATGTAAATCAAGACGATGAGTGTACATTAAGAGGAAATCCATTCTAGAAATGTAATCGTTCATATTTTTAATAAATACATTAAAAGTAGTTAATTTAAACATGTAGATATACTCGTACACAAAAGCGTACATTTGTAATGTGGATATTTTTAAGTCTTACAATTCCCCACTCTGCAGTTCTACTGAAAATAAAGTACTTTTTTAAATATATTTTTTTACTCAGAGAAAAAATACATTATTTAAAATATTAAAATCTCGCCAAACTGGTATACAGTTTGTTGGCGAGACAAACTTTTATTTTTCTAGTCTTACACTTCTAATTTTGTGATACAAAAAGACATTAATAATATAAAAAACAATGCACAGCAGTATTACTACTGGTCTTACTACAGGCCTAAATTAGGCCAGTATTAAATAAAACTGACATTCAAATGTGGATAAATATAATTCAGTAATTTAATTACCAGAAATGGGTCGTATTAATGTAGTAACAAATGTTTCGAACATTCTCCAGCAACAATGTTTTTATATGTTTACGCGTGTCTCGCTGAAGTACTTGGGAACTTACTCCGCAACATCATTGATTATACAGTCTGTATAATCAATGTCAACATGTTCGAGTCAATATTCCCAATTGTAGATATTGCAATTTATAATGTAGATACAATATAAATATGTAATATAGCTAGGTATACATTAATTGCATCCTATAATATATGCCACACTGAAGTAAGTAAAGAGAAGTAAAGTAAGTAAAGGTAAGTAAGTAAAGAGAGGTGCCTTTTGTTCAATTTTGCCCTGTGGACCATTGTTTTTATTTACCCCACTGTTTCTTATTCTGCTAAATTGAACCAACCAAACTGCTGAGAGAAATATTGAAGCAGTTTTTTACCCATTCGAAGTATTTGACCTCAGTATTAGGAAAGTGTCTGAAAGCCTTTATTTTCAGTAACACCAGTGAATCACCACCATAGAAATGGTTCCATCGTCGATGTTTCTTAAAGCAGTATCCGGAAACATGAAAGCGCTGATGTATATGTTGTTTCCGCCGGGTTAATTTCTCAATGAAACCTCATATTTTTCCCGTATATAGCAAACATCTCGCGGCACATCTCACGCGGCATACTGTGGCTAAAGAGCACATGCGGCCCACCAGTTGAAAACCACTGCTATAGCAACCAGGCACGTATACATATGTATATCCAGGTCAAAACAACGCGCGCGGCACACACCAAACTTGAATTTGCCCGTACAATAAAACGAAAATACGCCGAATTGGGGGGGAAGGGTTAAATTAAAAAAATCCCGCCTCTTTTCCCCCCGGATACGTGTCTGACAAGTCGCGGATTCTCCCTGATTCTCATTATTTTCTACTCAAAAATTTCGCGGGCAGACGCGCCGCCCTTTCCCCCCCCCCCCCCCCTCCCCCCCACCCCTATATGCGTCCTTGATAGCAACTGATTCAACCTGCAAGCAAGAAAGAAAAACTACTGAATGAGGATGTGTGTGCAAAATTCTATTTACTGCTTTCTAGCTAACGGCTAGCTAATGAATGGGCCCGATTGCGTTTTTTCGTGAACCTAAATTGGAAGTTAGTTCAACCGAACGAGACAGAGCAGCACGTTGGAGCGGAATATGAAATGAACGATAGCCGTTTCCCGCACCAAAACTACCTGTCGAACTTTTATAAGTCCGAATAAATTTGAACACATTTCACATTTGTCTTCTGTGGGTATTTTTAATGCGGAAAAGTGACAACCGTTCATTTCACATTCCGTTCTAACGAATTGCCCTGTCTCGATCACATATCCGATTTTAGTTCACGAAGAAACGCAATCGAACCCTCGCAAGAACACGCAATAGAACACGCAAGAAACGCAATTCGAATACCCTATTATTATATTATCAATAGACCCGATTGCGTTCTTCCCGAACTAAAATTGAAAATAAATTCATGCGAACGGAACAGAGCAATATGTTAGAGCGAAATATGAAATGAACGATGGACGATTTTCGACATTAAAACTATCTGTTGCAACTTACAGCCATCTTAATAAGTTTGGTACGGACTCACATTCAGCCACTTTATTTTTGGTGGGTAGTTTTAATGCGGGCAAATGACAACCGTTCATTTCACATTCCACTCTATCGTATTGCCCTGGTTCGTTCACATGAACTAATTTCCGATATTAGTTCACGAAGATACGCAATCTAGCCCAATGTCTGCTGAATTTACTAACGTTTTCTTCAATTATTTTCATGTGTGGAAAGGACTCCACCCCCTCCCCTTTCCTCTCCCCACCTGGGATGGCTGATTTGGGGATGCGTTTAGAAATTAATTAAATCGATGAGAAAAAAACAAGAGAGTTTGAAAACTGAATAGATTTAAATTGAAAAGGGAATAGGAATAAATTTGTTTCAGGAAATATGCAAACTCTGCCTAACTAGACCGCAACCCATACCGAGGTAGACACGACTATGTAAATTGTAAGTTATAAACTGTGAATTGAGCGCACACTTATCAAAGTAATATCAATGAGAAAAGAAAAAAATCGGTTGTGTCACCCCAAGACTTTCCTGACTAGTATCCGGGGAGGTGCGAAAAAACAGCGACATTTTTTACTCTAGTACCCCAAATTTGTATGGCAGGTACCCCAAACGTTGGTCGTAAGTACCCCAAAAACTAATAGGTTCTTCCGATGGTTAACAGAAGCTTCTATGCCAAATTTTAACTTAGACAGATTAAGCGTCTGGGCGCTATCGCGGAAACAATTTTTTCGCCGGGAACCCCAAATTTGTATGGGAGGTACCACAACCGTAGGGCGTAGGGACTCCAAAAACTAATGGGTTCCTCCGACGGTTAACAGAAGCTTATATACCAAATTTCAGCTCAATCCGATTAAGCGTCTGGGCGCTATCGTGGAAGAATACATACATACAGACAGACATACAGACATACAGACATACATACAGACAGAGATCGGTCTGGAAATAGTCTCAATCGTCTCAGGGAGTCTCAAAATATATATTCCCATCTTCATCTCAAAAATTTTTTTTAGCGCGATCACAATACTTTCCTTTCCGATAGGTCGTCAGGAAAGTAAAAATATGTATCGAATAGCTCTAATAATTAATCAGTACGTATTTCAAGAGTGTTTCTAATCTAGATTATAAATAATGTGTAATGATAACCAATACTTAATAACTAACTTAGAGAAAATAAAAATTAACACAAAAACTAACCAATAAGAAGCGATATTTAGGTTATTATTCAAAAAATGTGTAATAAATCGTTGGTTTTTTTCATTCCTTAGATTTCATAATAAAAATATTGTTTACAATATACCAGACATTTATTTACACAACAGACCATTTATTACTCTGTTTTGTATTTAGAATAACAATGAAAGGATAGAGAAAATAATAGGGAATAGTCAGCAAATATTACAAAAAAATATATCCTAGAAACAATAATTGTTAAAAAAAGGGCATCAAATAATCAGGTTGGCTAGTCAGGTTGATAGTCAATAAATAATAGGGAAAAAATGTAATAACAATAACCCTAGAAGCAATAAATAAATTGCAATATATGCAGATAAGTGTTTCTCTGTGAACTAAAACTGAATTTAGTTCATGCGAATGAGATAAAGCAATACGTTAGAGTGGAATATGAAACGAACGATCTTCTATAGCTGTTGAACTTATACTCGTCCGAATAAATTTGAACACATTTCGTGCGGTCTTAGATTCAAATGCTTTGGTGGGTAGTTTTGATGCGAAAAAGTGACAACCGTTCGTTTCACATTCCGCTCTAGCGTATTGCCCTGTCTCGATCACACGAATTAATTTCGGATGTTAGTTCACGAAGAAACGCAATCGAGCCAAGTGCCTCGAACAGCATGCATTGTTTGTCGCTTCATCCAGACGAAATTTGGGAAAGTATTATATATGACGTGTATCAACCTGGTTTTTAAATATTCTGATTACATAAAAATATTAATATTCGTGTACACCTCCCGCCCGGTCGATTAAACAACCTGCGCCGTACGCATTCCGATGGTCTTGTTAACAAACCCGACAAAATATGAAATTATGGGCCGTAAATTACCCGTCTAAGTAAACTGGCCGAGCTTGCGCTTTCCACGCCTGGAAATTGAGTTTAATGTCATTCAGGCTGCAGGGTATTTGCATTCACTGACATTAGCATAAGAACGCCTTCACATTGTCCGACCCATGTGAGTCACCGAAGGCATAGTAAAATTATACAAGTATATATATATACATGTTATAAAACATCTTTGTACTACGCAGCGATTTTGCACTCATACAAGCGCGAGTTGTACGTACGCTACTACTACATAGATTCTCGGGCGCCTCGGTGCTAGCCAGTCAGGGCTGTCGCGTGACAGCTAAGTATACAATAGTGGAATGTTTTCTGTACAGGCTGTAATGCAACCTATCAGAAATTCACTGCTGGGCAAAATTTAGTCGATTAACGATTGACTATTGAATACGTTAATCGCGATTGACGACTAACGACTGCGTTTTGCGTTTCCTTCGGTCCGTCCGGTTCGTCTGGTCCGTCCGGTCCGTCCGGTCCGTCCGGTACGTCCGGTCTGTTCGGACCGACCGACCGGACCGACCGGAGCGACCGGACCGACCGGACCGACCGGACCGACCGAACCGAGCGACCGACGAGAATGAATTGTCGGGTGACATCTAAAGAGCAAGGTCGCGATTGACGATTGACGATTAACGATTAATTGAGTTATTCGCGATTACTTCAATCGTGATAACGTTAGTCGCGACTAAATCAATTGTGATTGATTAGTCGATTGAAGTATTCAAACGATTGACTCAACACTGCAGAAATTACATTTACGAGTATTTACATTTACGTTACGATATGCATGTACGAGGTAACGTTTATTGTTCATTTGCGTCTAGGTAAGTAGGTGCATAGGTATGTAAGTGCGTAGGTAGGTAGGTAGATGCGTTTTTGTTAAGTACCTACCTTAACTTACTAAAATGTAGGTATTTTGAACACAGGGAACGAGTGATGAACGCTGTCACACAAGTCAGCAATAACTCATTATTCTGTTACAGTACAATTTTGGGAACCGACTCTTGATCTATAAACCAAAAATACATAAACGTACATAATAATTATAAAGAATACTTTGTCAATTGTGTATTTCTTGTGGCAACCCTGGTGGTTCGTCGAAGCGTAGGTACTATATTGAAAACGGGCTCGAGATGTTCTACTGATGTTATATTACTATGCTGAAGGTAAGAGTAAAACATCGGCTATGTCAACCTAAGACTTTCCCGACAAGTTGACTAGGACGGATTTTATTCTGATATTTAGATTTTAATTTAATAAATAAAATCTAAGAGCGCCCTTTCTCGGCCGGCGAACGAATCCGTTTGGGTTCCATTACGTGGTTCGTTTCTTGACTAGCCTCGGGCGGCTTGGCGTTATTATTTTATTAACATATATGGCGATATTAATATTATAAGTGTAGCTTGATAAATATTATTAGTGAATTAGTGTAGAAATTTGGTATTCAAGCATCATTTCTTCATGGCCAGGAGGCGCACTAGACATACCATATTTCGTTGTCGAAATAACAGACTTATAGGCTTGAAATTTGGTACAGGGATGTCTGGTTGGGCCGAAATCACATCGTAATTTTGGTTGAAATATCTCAAACATTCAGGGCGACTATTTTGGACTGTAAATGCTCCGTTATTATGTTGGACTGTAAATGATCGAGCATAAATTTCCAAGACAAAATTATACTGAATTATTGCTCGCCGACATTAATTTAACTTGAGCTTTTAATCAGGTCAACCTCTATTCCGAAGAGACAACATGCTCAAAATCCTTCCATAAATGCTTGGTTACTTGCCGGGAAAGTTCTCGGGTGACACAACCGAATTTTCTCTTATACGAGTTTTTTTTAATTACATACGAAATGATAATACTTCTCATGATAAAATAATATAAGTTGTTTAAACAATCTACTCTCCCATAAGAGGTTTCCCCAACCGCATCAGAGGCAGTGGCGGATTTGCCCTAAGGCCCAGTAGGCCCGGGCCTAGGGCGGACAGATATTAGGGGCGCCAATCTTGGCAAAATTGGCAAAAAAATCACTCATGATAACAAGAAATAACTCAAAGTACCTAAATATCTAAAGGAACATTTTTTCAGAAGAATGCCTCCATTTTCGCGCTCACTGCAGAATAAAAAATGAAGATCTGAACAGTGCTGTCAGTGCTGTCAGTTTGTTGAAATGGTTACGAACTGAAGGTCTTCAAACCATTTACCCAAACGTAGATATTACTCTACGTATGTGTGTATGTACTCGCGACAGTAACTGTTCTGGAGAACGATCGTTTTCTTGTTTGCGACGAGTTAAAAATTATTTACGCACAACAATGACGGAGCAAAGGTTAAACGATTTTGCTTTGCTTAACATAGAAGCTATTTTTTTAAGGAAATTGGAATTTAATTAATGATTTTGCTGCGCTTAACTGCAGAAGAGTTTTATAACACATTTTAAAGCACTTATTATATCTTGTATGAGAATAACCTTTAGTTATTTAAATAAATAAAACCTAACACCGTTTAAAATGTTATATTTAAATGTGCAATTATCCCTGAATCCTCGAAAAAATACAAACTGGCAGCTATTATACTTAACTGATGTTGAATCGATTTCGATAAAAAATGGCAAAAAAATATATTCATTATGTAGTCTATATGATGGGTGCTGAGAAAGGGGCGGCTGGTAGGTATCTGATACATGGCATGGGGCCTAGGGCGGCTAAGACTGCAAATTCGCCACTGATCAGAGGGAAGTTTTATCGAGAAATATAATTTAAGTATCGGGTTTTATACTACTTGACTTGGGGACTGAGCTAGTCTGACAACACCAATAGCAGCTGTCAAATATATTTCTTCGCGAGCTCCGTGCTACTACAGTTGCAATCGCTTAGCTTTATTATGTTGAGTCAAATAAATACTGTTCCTTAGTGAATCAGTTACTTATCGGTTAGAAGATGAGTGAGAAAATTGAGGACGATTATAGCAACGTGACTGTGAAGATTGAGGAAAATGTCGCCATAAAAACGGAGGTCGTCGATACGGATGATTCAGATTCGAATATTCCTCTCAGCGATTTCATACCAGATGAACGAGGAAATCTGGTTGGATTCTATAAAGGAGCGACTCGATTTGTAAAGACTGAACCAATCGAAAGTGGACCGCCTGGAAGCAGTAATATTGGCGAAAGTGGTTCGATTGTTAAACTTGTGAAAGTGCACGCTTGTCCAAAATGCGACAGGGCCTTTTCTAGGAAAAGTCATTTAAAGGCTCATATTTCTGCCGTTCATTTGAAATTAAAGCAATTTGTGTGTGGTGAATGTAGTCGAGCTTTCGCGAAGCGAGGAGACTTAAAGATGCATTTGGACTCAGTTCACAGAAAACTGAATAAATTCACATGTGAAGAATGCGATCGAGCTTTTACTCGAAAAGAAAGCTTGAAAGTCCATTTTGATACCATTCATAAGAATATAAAGAAGTATACGTGTGTGGAATGCTACTGTGCTTTTGCTCAGCAAAGTAAATTGAAAGTCCATGTGGATACCATTCATAAGGATATAAAATATACGTGTGGGGAATGTGCTCGTGCTTTTACTACGAAAGGAAACTTGAAATTTCATGTTAATACGATTCATAATAAAATAAAGAAGTATACATGTGGAGAATGCAATCTAGCTTTTGCTCGGCAAGAAGCCCTGAAAATCCACGTGGATACCATCCATGAGAAAGTCAAGAAGTATACGTGTGGGGAATGTGGTCGTTCATTTTCTTGGAAAAAAACGCTAAAGAGGCACTTAGATGTTGTACACATGAAATAGGAATACTTAAGTGCAGAATGCAATCGTAGCTTTAAACATCGTTCAAACCTACTTGCACATTAAGAGTGTATTTTATACTGCATATTCATTGGCTTTACAGAACAAGGGAAATATGTTTGGAAATAGAAAGTTGTTTTTATTAATATCGTAGTTTTGGTCGACGGTCATGCCTAATTAGACAGTTAAGTCACTGTCTCCTATCGTAATTGTTTAGGGTTATTTTAGGATTTACGCAGGGGGCAAAATACAAAAGAAAACGATTTCTTAATCGGAAATATTGCGGCTTGCTGTGCAGGTGACAGCACGGGTTCGGGCCAACTGCTTTACCTAATTTTACCACTTTATTAATACCATAAAGTATAAAATCTACATTTAAGACTCCCACTGATTGAATACTTTATAAATCGTCTTGACTTTTCCGCAAATTCCCCGCAGGGTGCCATGTGAAATATTTTTAACAATTGCAACATTAACATTAAATGGCAAACGACAAACTAACAGTTGTACAAAATGTAAACAAAACATGAACATAACCTAAAAATTACACATTTTATTATATTATAGTGTGATGACACTTTCACAATTTTCATTTCTCTACACAGCTGTTGAAAATGTTCCTTAGGTAGAGCTTTCGTCATGATATCGACGAGTTGTCGTTCCGTCGGCACGTAGTTTACTTTAAGGACACGATCTTCGCACTTCTCACGTATGAAGTGGTACCTAATGTCTATGCTTGGTTCTTTTGTGAAATTCTGGGTTTTTCACCCAGAGTCATCGTTTTAGAGTCATCTTAACTCTAAAACGATCTTAAAATGGTTATTACCATTACATAGAGTCATCTTAACTTGGAGATATTAATTCCCAAACTCGGGCCCGCGCCGCGCCGGTGACTGTATGTACCTAATGGTCGTGGCAGCCGCTCAAACGTCGGTCTGACAGGCATCGAGAATCCCACTTCAGGTAGTTTAAAATTTTACTATACATAGCTGATGATATTGTACACCACATTTAAAAAGTGCGTGAGGTCGTTTTTTCTTAAATTGGAGATATTAATTCCCAAACTCGGGCCCGCGCCTCGCCGATGATTATATTTAAGGCGCATATGCACGTCAATGACCTTGGACGATGAGGCGGGACCTATTGCTTTCCGCTTCCCCCGCCCGCGCTAAAAAATCACGCGACTAATGCCGAAATATTGTTTGAAATTCATAGAACGATTGAGAAGCGATAACATGTATGATGCAAAGCGATAATGTTATATATTTATATATATATATATATATATATATATATATATATATATATATATATATATATATATATATATATATATATATATATATATATATATATATATATATATATATATATATATATATATATATATATATATATATATATATATATATATATATATATATATATATATATATATATATATATATATATATATATATATATATATATATAAAATCTTTTTTTTAAGAATTCGTTTAAAGGATGACACTTTGATGAAAAAATAAAAATTATAAAAGCCACTTACATAGCTGGAAGGTTTTCCCGGACTGGACTGGGAAATGCTTATTGTTTAAACGAGATGTATTCCTGGATGAGTACCACTTTCGACGGTACACTGTAGGTTTAATGGGATCCCTTTATCGCTAGCGAACGATCACCCTTCATCCACATCTCAAAAACAAAGCGTATCCTTTTGCAAACCAAAATAAAATGTCTTTATTAAAGACAAATTTAAGCAAAAACAATGAAAAAAATCACAATCAATCGTCTTACTAAGTGTACATCATGAATTAAACTTGGAGCATGTGAAGCAACATTTGACATAAGGAAACAAATTCTACCCCAGAGAGTACTTGTAAAAAAAGTTTTGTCGGCTGTTTCTGATATCATATCTGATTTATTCATCTCAGTACAAAAGTTTGCTTTGCACCGACTATGATCGCCAAAAGCGTGCAAGTGAGTCAACAGAAAATCATTATAGAATGGCTCAATATTACACTTTCTCTCTGATTCAAAATCAGTTTTATAAATCTTTATGATCTTGCGAATTGTTTTTCTTAGGATCATGATTTTTTTCTGTGTCAAATACTTCCGGAATCTCAATAGATATTTTGTGTCCCTTTGTAGCTGGACTAATTTGTTGCATAAGTTTCTAAGTACATGGTTTCTGCACTCATTTTTTTCTACCGTGAGGTGGTCATACGGTCGACTTTTCAATATTTTGGCGTATGTGTTGGAATCGCCATCAGAAACCATTCTGCCGTATATGAGGCCATGCATTTCAATTGAGCATTTGAAACCCTTTAGGAGAATATCGGATTCCATGCCAGTAGACGGACCGTTATAATTTTTACAGCACACGTGTGTTTTGTGCTCGATCTTTCTTTTTTCTGCTCTTGCACAGATACAGGAGTATTTGTTTCGTACGCCCAAAAATAGCACTTCACCAGTCCATTTACCAATTATGGTTGCTGCCCCAGACAAAGCGAAATATTTTTTTTTGTAAGTTCTCTTACTCCAACAGCCATCTAGAATCACATCAATTATGGGAATCCCATTTTGCCTACTCTTTCTTCAGCACTCGCTATTTGTCTTTCTTTTATCGCAGCCTGATTCATCGAATAAATCGTTTTTTTTAAATCTCTTGATATGATTGCATGGAAAATTAGTTGATTAAATAAAGTACCTACTTATACATGAGTTACATAATCTATTAGTAGGTATAGGTAACTAGGTGTTGTAGGTTGCAGATAATAATAATTATCTATTAGCAGGTAACTAGATAGGTGTAGAAAAGAGAACGCGAGAAACACCTACTAAGCAAAAAAAAAACGGTCGTGTCACCCCAAAACTTTCCCGATTGGCGGCAGAAATTTAAAAATAATATGCAACTGGACTATTCACACTGACCCTAACTATATTGGCGAAAGAAATAAAAAAAAACGGGGACAATTGGTAATCCAGGTATCCCAAATTTGTATGTTAGGTACCCCAACCTTTGGTCGAAGTGCCCAAAAAACTAATAGGTTCCACCGACGGTTAACAGAAGCTTATATACCAAATTTCAGCTCAATCAGATTAAGCGACTGTGCGCTATTGTGGAAGAATGCGTATGTTCACAATAACGAGTATAAACAAACAAACAAACAAACATACACGGCTGGGTCAATATTTTCCGTTGATATCAAATTAACGGAATTGCATTTTCAATTCTGTCGATCGAATGCAATAACAAGACACACACACACACACATGTTACACGCATACACACATATAAACACGTCACAGTAGGGTTAGTTGTAAGAAATTGTCATATGACAATAAACCCGCCCATTGTGAAATTTTCACAATAAAGAGTAGAAATAAACAAACATACATACACACATACATACACACATACACATACATACACATACATACACACATACACACACAAAAAGAGATCGGTCTGAAAATGGTCTCAATCGTCTTAGGGGGTCTCAAAATGTATATTTCCGTCATCATCTCAAATTTTATTAGCGCGATCACAATACTTTCCTTTTTGGGAAAGTAAAATTGTAGGTAGATTCCTACCTACCTACAATTTTTCGCTTTCTTACGTACACTTTGACTCTTTGTAAGAATAGATATTTTGTATTTTACTTCGTTCATTTTCGTGGCCTTTTTAGCCCAACTTTTTGAAGCTTTCCTTATTGGCGGCATTTTCGATTATTTCAAAGTCGCAACACAGCAAACATATTACAGTTTCGCGGACGCGGATTGCAGCGCAGCGACACCCTCCTCGTCGGACTGTTTGTGGAACACTGGCGGCCGTCGCCTAAAACCATCACATTTATAGTATATGTAGTTTAAATTACTTTTTGTCAAACCTATTTATTATTCTGGAATAAGAAACGATCAGTTTAAAGATAAATGTGTTAGCAATATTTAACTGCAAGTGCCATAAAAATATCACTTGCAGTTTAGAAGTAGTTACGTAATTAAAGTTGAAAACAGCTTCATTTCAATAATTTTTTTTGTATAGTTTTTTATGTTCTATATTTTATTTAAACGATCAGATTGAAGTTTATATATTAATGCTTGAGATATATTTTTTCTGGAATTGTCAGTAGGCTAATTCAAAAGTTATCGGCCTTCAAATATGATCGTTTCACGACTCCACGCGCCTTAATGGGCGAGGCGGCCGCTCAAACTTGGTCTTGCAGGCATCGAGAATCCCTCTTTAGAAAGTACAAAATTTAGAAAGTACAAATCCCTCTTTAGAAAGTACAAATTGAGTAGATGTCTTTCGTGCCTGGTGGTAGAATTACTTCTTCCCAGGTGTTATTCTTCCTCAGTGCATCCATTTCTTCTTCAATAGCTGATTTCCAGTGGTGCGCATTTTCACTCTCCATGCCTTCTCCATAGGTCTCCGGTAGGTACATACAATTCGGTTGCATTCACTTCGTACCGCGTTGGTATCTTAAGATTTACTCTGCTGCGAAGTTTGTAGGGTCCCATTGGCATTTCGTTTTCGTCTGGAATATCTTCAAATTCTTCTTCTACATCACATCTTTCTTTTTCTTTTGAATCATACTTGCCGAATGAGAACACCACAGATTCATTTTCAGGAATTTCAACAGTTGCTTTCTCGTTGAACACCACGTTCTTTGAGACAGATAGTTTCTTGGTTTCTGGATTAAATAGAGGATAGTTTGTGGAATTACCATCATATCCAACCATTATCATCTTCTTACTTTTTGAGGAAAGTTTTCTTCGTAGTTCTTTTGGCACTCGTACAAAGGCTTCGAATCCGAACGTTCTGACATGTGCCAGTGTTGGCTTCTTGTCCGTCCAAATCTCGCACGGAGTCGCCGTCGGAGTAACGCTTGATAGTGTTCGGTTCAAAACATAAACACTGGTGTTTACTGCTTCTGCCCATAAATAGGCAGGCAACTGTTTAGCATGTATCATAGAACGTGCACTTTCAACAATCGTTCTTATGTCCCGTTCCGAGCGACAATTTTGTTCTAGTATATAAGGTGACTTTGCCTCAAGTTGTATGGCATTCGATGACAAACACAATTTGAAATCGTCTTTGCAGTATTCTTTACCGTTATCGGCGTGAAGCACTTGTGAATGTCTCCAAACTTGTTCTTCAAGAACGCTGAATATTCTTTGAAGGATTGCAGTAGGTACATCTGATTTGTGTTTTATAAAGAAAACCACTCTGTAGTTGAAAGCATCATCTTTAAAAAGCACAAAGTATCTCGATTCTACGGACAAAGGGCCGCATATTAAATACCTACTGCAGTTCCATTGACAAAATTAGTCGGCACAGAAAGCTGCCCTCTTGATAACGTTTACATAAAAATATGAGACGTACTTAATGCTAATATAATATGTAGGGATGCTAATATAATATCTTATTCGTATCTTTTACACGTATGTTTCATTTTTACTAATTTTAAAGCTAACTATGTAATTCTTTTTTTTTTCTTTTTTTTTTTTAATTTGTGTTTATATTTAGAGGAATTTTATTGAATAAATGAGGGATTAGCCAATTCAATCTCCTTTTTCCGCAAAGGTAACGAAAAGGAGGGACGAGTAGCCGTTCATCTATACTAATATTATAAAGAGGTAAAGTTTGTGACGTTGTGGGAAGTAATCTCTAGATCTACTGAACCGATTTTGAAAATTATTTTAGCATTCGAAAGCCACGTTATTTGTGAGTGTCATAGGCTATATATTAATCCGAAAAATTAAAAGACTTTTTTGTGGTAGTCGGATTTCCAAAGTAAGTCGGAAAAAACGGTCGAACGAAAACGTTTCTAACTAACGCTGCCTTAACGATGAGAGATATATGATTAAGTTCTAGAGAACAGTTGTAGAGCTTGATAATGCCTACAAAAAAGTCAGCGACAGCATATGTCTAACTTTTATATGTAAGAAACAAAAAGTAGTATTTTATATTTAAAAAATAATTTAAATCGTTAGGTCATGTTTATTGGTCATATTACCAACAATTATGAATTCATATCAAAATAAGTAAATTTATCGTCTCAAGTGTTTTAAAACTAAAGACTTTTCCCTTTTACTGCATAAATGGTTAAAGAGATAAGACACTCACAAATACGACACTCACAATATATTCAAATTGGCATGCATACATATTTTATTTAAAAAAAACCTTCATTGGGCCCGATTGCGTTTCGTCGTGAACTAAAATAGGAACTTAGTTCAACCGAACTAGACAGAGCAATACGTTAGAACTGAATGTGAAATGAACTGTCGTCGATTTTCCCGCACCAAAACTATCTGTCGAACTTATAGACGCCCGAATAAGTTTGAACACATTTCCTGCGGTGTTAGATTTAGCTGCTTTAACTTCGGCGGGTAGTTTTAATGCGAAAAAGTGACAACCGTTCATTTCACATTCCGACGTACTGATCTGTCTTGTCCACATGAACTAACTTCTGATTTTAGTTCAAGATAAATGCAATCGACCCCCTTATCTATGTTATTACAGATGGCCAAATAAATCGCCGTCAGTGCTATCAGCGCCACCAGCATTTCGCCGGCGCAAAAGGGTAGCCAAAACGTACTATGGAGTTGAGCAATCGAACACCACATATAATCAACGCTTCAACACAATTTATCTTAAATAATAAGGGTGATAGAGTGTATTGTCTCACTTGCACGTTTTTAGTCCATTTTCACTAGAAATTTACAAATATTTTATCTTTAATCTGTTTGTAATGAAGGCAGGCTATTGTAGTTGATGAAAACAAGTAAAATTTAATTGGTTTTTTATTTGGGGTCCCACAAGGATGTCATCTTTGTCCCCATCTATTCAACGATATTCCCTTTAAATATTATTATCTTCTTCAAATAATTTTACTAGCTAAGTTATTATCTTAACCTATGCGAAAGTGAATTAATGTATTTATTATAATATCGCTTTTAAATGGTGTTAAAAGATGTCCTTGAATAATAAAATAAAATAATAAATCTGACAGACCCAGGTATTGTGTGAAAATGCCCCAGCCGTCTTTAAACCATGCCTAGCGTCATTACTGAGTACCCACATCCACGAGGATTAAAGCTATTATGTTACAGGCGAGTAAATTTTCTGATGCGATAATTTATACATAACAGTGAGTACCTTTAGATGCCTACATAATATTTTTATATGTATGTATAACTTATCTTTTTTTTCTTTATTTCAAACAGGTATTAACATAATATTAACGGCAACCGTTGTGTATTAAACATGAGAAATTATTAAATAAACACAATAAATTTGCCAAATTATATCGTTATAAAACCTATTATAATTATTGAGATATTCAATAAATCTACATCTGTTATGGGACATATGTGTCCCATAACATTAAAAATGATTTTAATGAGTTATTGAACACGAAGAGTGGGCTCGATTGCGTTTCTCCGTTTCTCGATTGCGGACAAATAAACACACCCTCACACAAATAAACACACCCTCACTCACCCTCACACACACACACACACACACACACACACACACACACACAGTGTAGATACAAATTACAATATATATTAATTTATCCACCTATATATTCTTATACACTCTACATATTCTCATACACTCTACATATCATTATTTATTTCCACATTACCAAATTCTAAATCCAATATTTTATTTAAAAATGCATTTTCCCGCCCATTACAGCCCCCCCCCCCTCTCCCAGCACCACAGAGGAATGCGGGTAGTTGCAGGTGACAGCTTCCACTGCAGTATTCTTCTTGCCGCTGAAGAAGGAGCCACGGGCTCCGAAACGTCCGGCAAAGGTACAACCTTCACTAACCTTACAATTAAATAAATATATATATATATATATATATATATATATATATATATATATATATATATATATATATATATATATATATATATATATATATATATATATATATATATATATATATATATATATATATATATATATATATATATATATATATATATATATATATATATATATATATATATATATATATATATATATATATATATATATATATATATATATATATATATATATATATATATAAATTATTATTTTTTCAAATTGAAATTATGTTTATTACTAAATAAATGAAATGATAAAATAAATGAAAGGGCACTTATCTGGTCTGTGGCGACCAGGAGCGACTCCACGCCTTTTTCGTTTTCTCTTCTTTCAGTATTATATATATATATATATATATATATATATATATATATATATATAATCTTTTTTTAAAGAATTCGTTTAAAGGATGACACTTTGATGAAAAAATAAAAATAATAAAAGCCACTTACATAGCTGGAAGGTTTTCCCGGACTGGTAAAACCTTCCGGGAAAACCTTCCAGCTATGTAAGTGGCTTTTATTATTTTTATTTTTTCATCAAAGTGTCATCCTTTAAACGAATTCTTTAAAAAAAAGATTTTACAAAAAACCAATCAAATATTAACAATATATATATATATATATATATATATATATATATATATATATATATATATATATATATATATATATATATATATATATATATATATATATATATATATATATATATATATATATATATATATATATATATATATATATATATATATATATATATATATATATATATATATATATATATATATATATATATATTATATATATATACACACAGGGTGTTCGGCAGACGGTTGTACATACGATTATGACGGACAAGTGAGGCCCTCACCTACATGCTACCAAAATTATTTTTTTGTAATATGGCGAAATTTTTCATTTCCATGGCTTTAAACTCCATTAACTGCATTTAAAACTGATAAAATACTATTTCATCAGTTTTAAATGAAGTTAATGGAGTTTAAAGCCATGTAAATGAAAAATTTCGCCATATTACAAAAAAAATCATTAAAAAAAAATTGTGAGGCCTAGGTTAAATTTTTGGGGCCAAGCATGTCGGTGAGGGCCTCACTTGTCCGTCATAATCGTATGTACAACCGTCTGCCGAACTTCCTGTATATATATATATATATATATATATATATATATATATATATTCAAATTGAAATTATGTATTCTTACTAAATAAATTAACGTAAAAAATAAATGAAAGGAGACTTATCTGGTCTGTGTAGACCAGGAGTGACTCCACGCCTTTTTTCTTCTCTATTCTTTCAGTTTTGGTCAATAATCCCTCCTGGGGTAATCGAAGTCTGTCAACTGTACTTCTTCCTGCCTCATACAGTGGTAACACAAAGTGAAAGTCGAGAATCTATGCTGGAAAGGAATAGGCGATTAGTATATCTAAAAACTAATGATTGTTGAAAAATGTTGGTTCTATATTTCGGTGTAAACCGTTATTAAGATAGATGACATTTCTGAAATCGAACAATTCCTTGAAAATTTAAATTCAAGAAATCGAACCAATAGAAATGATTAATAACATTTTACACGATCCAGTTAAAGTATATCATAACCGACCGTGAAAAATATTATTTTTAATGAATGATTATAAATAAAAAGCAGTTGATGAGTATTCATGATGAGTATATTGATTAAAAGTTAAATTGTGTGCCCTGGCATGCAAAGATATTGGGAGCTGGCTTTCATTTCCAACACTGGCCCTATGATTATTTAGTCTATTATTAAGTGGTGTGGTTGTTTCGCCGATATAAAAAGCACTGCAAGTCTTACACAGAAGCTGATATACTATATTTTTTGAATAACAACTGCAATGAAAGGGAACCCTGTAATTATTAGTAGTATTTGGACTGGAAAAAAAAGGACTTTGATCTAACAGAGGACAAGTTTTACAACGTGGACGACCACAAGATTGAAGACCCAAGTTATTATTACCTACAGAGAAATTTTGTGGTCTGCGGAAAGATAAAATTGGTGGTAAATCTAGGAGATCTTTAGTGGACGCATCATTAGAAATAATAGGAAATAAATCAGCCAATATATCTCGCAGTTTCTCGGCTCCGGGAAAATAAGTGGTGCTGAGAAACATTCTATTTAAATTTGAAGATATTTTGGGGTTTGGTCTATATTTTACTTCAGAATTTAAAATATGTTTTTCTAATAGAGGAGCTGGATAATTTCTTTCCAGAAGACATTTTTTCAGGTTAGTGAGATATTTATCTAAATTTTCCTTGTTGTTAACCAAACGGTGTCCGCGAATGGACATTGAATAGAGAATGGATCTTTTAGTATGAAATGGATGACAGCTATCAAAGTGTAGATACTGTTCCTGATTTGTAAGTTTAATATGGATTGCCGTTTCAATTTTACCACCAGAAATGATCAAATCAACATCTAAGAAAGTAATTTGTGATTTAGAAACTGTATGAGTGAAATTTAAAGGTCCAAAATTATTTAGGTCGTCAAGAAAGGTTGTTAACGTAACTTATCCGTGTGGCCAAATCATTATTATGTCGTCAATAAACCTATACCATAAAATGGGTTTTAAATTTTGTGTTTTAAGAAAATTTTGCTCTAATAATCCCATGAAAAGGTTAGCATACGAAGGTGCCATTCGAGTACCCATAGCAGTTCCTTTAATTTGAAGATAAAATTCATCTTCAAAAGTAAAAGCATTACACGTCAAGACAAATTCGGCTAATTTGCAAAGAAAATCTGTAGACGGTATTTGAGGATGAGGTCTATCATCGAGAAAATGAGAAATGGCTTCCAATCCTAAATTATGTGGAATATTAGTATACAGAGATGTGGCGTCAATAGTAACAAACAATAGGTCATCTGACTTTGAAATTACAGTATTTTTTAAAATACTGTAATTCCAAAGTCTTTAATATGAGAACTTAGATTTTTAACAAATGGTTGCAAAAAATAATCTACAAAAGCCGAAATTCTTTCTGTCGGAGAGTTAAAGCTTGCGACTATAGGTCTACCAGGATTATTGGGCTTGTGAATTTTTGGTAATAAGTAAAAATTTGAAGTTCGAATAGGATCTGGAATTAAAGTTTTAACATCATCTTCTGATAATTTTTCATTTGATTTATATTGTTCAATATATTTTTTTATTTTTACTGCAAAATTGTTGTTTGGATCCCTGGATAGTTTTTTATAGAATGTTTCATCCCTAAGTTGCCTCAAGCCTTCAGTCACATAGTCAGTTTTGTTAAGTATGACAGTAGTGGAACCTTTATCAGCCGGCAAAATGACGATGCTTGTATCCTGGCTAAGAGCTGCACGTTCATCCACTGATAAGTTTGATGTTGGTTTGAGGTTATTTAGAAAAGATGGTTGTGTTACTTTGTTTAATAAAATAGTAATAAAAATTTCTACCGGATGATTTTTATCCATATATCTCAAAAATCAAGCTAATCCTTTTGCAACAAAAAATGCCTCCAATTGAGACGAAAATAAGCGAAAAAATCAAAAATTAAACAAATTGATCACTTTGGCAAAGCCGTGACATAAATGAAGGTGACATATATAAATATAATGAAATGGAAGCATAGCGATGATTGGTGGCCGTTTTATTCAGCAGTTTGAAATAAATGTGGTGTCCGCCATTTTAAAGCCTTCCAGTGACTTTTATTTTGTCTAATGGAAGTTCGTTCCATTGATATCACGTAAGAGCGGTGGCGGAACTAAGCCGGTGCAGCTGGTGCGGCGCGCCGGGGCCACGTAGTTCCCCGATATGCAACTATTGTCCATGACGTTCCGCCCAACTTTACTGGGCTAGTTAATTTTTAATATGTAGATATGCAAACATTCATACATTTGTAATAATACTAAGTGGGTATTTTTCACTCTGACCAGGTTCGCACTTGGTAGTTCTACTCAAAAGACATTAATAAAAACTGTTTTTTTTTTATTTCTCATTATCATATAATAGGTCCAATATTTCGAATTGAAGTATGACTAGCTTTCCCTCTGGTTGACCGATTTCAACCACAACCTATTCAACTCTTGTTATGACCAGTTGATGCCTGCATGCGAAATTCCAGCCCAATCGGCTGAAGCGTTTGGGCGCTATCGTGAAGGAATACACACAGACAGAAAGATAGACACACATACAGACTTCAGTCTGGAAATAGTCTTAATCGTCTCGGGGTAGTGCGGTGGTGGGGGGGGGGGGGGATTCAAAATGTGTATATCCGTCTTCATCTTGAAAATTATTGCATTTATTCATATAAAAAATATCTAACAGGGCCGATATGGGCATAAGCGTAGGTGTACTGCTGCTGCCCAACTAAGCGCCAGGACTTGTTCCAAGGCAGCGAGCTCTTTAGTTTTTTATGTATACGTAGGTACGTATATTCGGCATGTTAATATTAATTTTTTTTTAAAATTATAGTACCATAATCATTACACATAAGTTATAACTAATAATAATAGGTTATAAATAATAATAACTAACTAATAATATCCATAGGATATAATTAAAATAGATTACGAAAAATAGAATATGTAAAATAGATAATCGTGTGAAATAAAATAAAATAATAAATAACAATGCTTAAAATCAAAATTAAATACAAACTATAAAATGCAGCAATACTAAAAAAAGCAGCAACACCAGGTTAGTCTTGTCACAGAATATCATCGTTGTATAGTAGTTCAAAAGAAATTTGACTGCAACTCTGACAGCCACCATAAAACGTAGTATCAAATTAGATAAGTCGCCTTGGAATGCAGACCCCTTTCTGTCGCTATTATTGCCTAACCTGTCCTTTAGAAACGGGAGCTTCTGTATCCGGTTTAGTTTCTTTATAACGAGCACTAAAACGCACAAAAAGGAACAAAGCACACAAAAACCGAACCCTTTTCAAGGGTTGTTTACTCGAGAGGCAATTGTTCGCGTTGCGTATGGCGAGGGAACCCTACAAAATAAGTAGAATAGTTTTTCTTATACCTGTCTATAAAAGGTTAGGTTTCATATGCGAAAGTTGATATAGGTATTAGGAGAATTTACAATTTTAAAGAAATATAAAAAAGTATATGTAGTTAATTCAAGAAGCTATATCGGTAAGCTCCCTATTTTTTTTTTGAAATCTACAATGCCTATTAAGAAGTCTACTATATATATATATATATATATATATATATATATATATATATATATATATATATATATATATATATATATATATATATATATATATATATATATATATATATATATATATATATATATATATATATATATATATATATATATATATATATATATATATATATATATATATATATATATATATATATATATATATATATATATATATATATATATATATATATATATATATATATATATATATATATATATATATATATATATATATATATATATATATATATATATATATATATATATATATATATATATATATATATATATATATATATATATATATATATATACAACTAACTAGGGTTGTCGACTACGGCGGGCGAGCCCGTCGACAGGTGACGACCTCAGGAAGTTTTAACGATTAGTCGTTCTATCTCCCTGGAGTGAGCGCAGAAGACTTGAGGACAAAACAGTGCACCGTCTAGCTACTCCACAAGCCCGTAAGAGGCCAACGCCTTAACCGCGAGATGGCCAGGAGTGTTACCCGGCGGGCCTACACTCACGCCCTTACCTCCAATTGTGACCAGATTACTCCGGTCTCTCGATTGGTTTAGAGTTCGAGGTCGCTTGCGCGGTCCTCTCCCTTACGAAGCGGTGAAACTGTATTTATCGCATCTATCGCGGACCACAGCGTCCTTTGCTCGGCTGTTTACCCAGGATCGGGTAGCCGATGGTCGTTTCAAGCAACCACCCCCGCTCTATAGGAAACAGTAGTGCTTCCAGGCTCCCCCGACTGTTAATCAAAGTGCACAGGCGATTGGTTTACGCCGCACGGTGCGCAGACCATCCAGGAGCGCCTTGATTCCCAGGGGAAACTAACCATAAGGCCAGAGTCCTACCCAGGCTCGCACTTCATGCGTGGAGGCCGTCGGATAGGTGTTGACCCGTGAGTGTGACCAACCCTGAACAGAATGGGTCTTCGTGGCCAACTCAGCAAGGGCCCAAACACTCAGGCGGTCAACCATCCAAGTATTGACCGCGCCAACGGTGCATATATAATTAATAAAGAAACGGAAAATATACATAGGTGAACCCTGAACACATTACACTCCTTTTTTATTGGACAGTTGTGTAAAAATAAATATGAAGCGTTCCTGGTATTCAATATTCTTTATTAACCCTTAAACCCTACTATTATTCCTACATACACTTTTGTAATGTGGGGTGTAATACAGACACGACTGGCGCGTTCGTAGGTAACCACGAGTCAATAAAGCACTGAAACAATCAAATCGATTTGCTTAGGAACAAGACATGCCAAGAAAAACAACGCCTGGGGCGTGATATTCATATTCATATTCATTTTATTAGTATACTGGTATACAAGTCAGATACAGATTAGCAAACATTCATACATATTAGCAAAGAAACATTTTTTTATCTTAAAGAAAAGATAAAATAAACAAAACAAAACGAAGGAAAAAACACAAGAAAAATGTAAAAAGAAGAAATACAAGACAAAATGCAAAGAGATCTAATATCAAAAGAGATTAAATAAGTTTGCCACCAAAGCATTTTAGACTTCACTCGAGTAATATTCCTCCAGTGTGTAAAACGCCTTATCTATAAGGTATATCTTAAGGCGTCTCTTAAACACGTCAAGAGATTGCGCCTGCCTAATGTGCTCGCTGAGTTTGCTGGGCCGGCGATATAGGCTAGCCTCTCCGACTTGGATAATGCATGACTTACCGAACGTAGCATGGGTTAAGGGTTAATGAGATATACCCAGGGTTAATGGTTAATGTGCTAGTTATTGAATAAACTGGCATTCTTTGTTTCCGAGATAATAAGATTTATGTTGGTGAAAACTGACGTTACTTGTTAGCATGATTTGTATATAATATATTTTGTTACATATTTTACTGGTTATATATTTATACCGTAATCATAATAAAAAACTTTCAGTTTCTGTATCCAAAAGTGGGTTTTATATATACATTTTGAAAAAATGGTTTTTTCCAAAAATAATTTATGAAATAATCACTAAAAAACTTTTTTCATTTACAACATTTTTTCCTCTAAACTTTCGAAAGGACTTGTAGCTGGGGATTTAGTGCGATGTACCCTGCATTTTGTGATTAAAGGCTCATACTTTGCACAATTGTTCCTTAGGCGGTCCTGAGTGGATTTAGACCGGGAGCCATCGGCGGCCACCCCGCGGGTGGCGTGGGGAGGGGGTGGAAATTTGATTCCGCCGCGCGTCACTTTGAGCGTTTTATCTTTCGGACTAAAAGTACTTGGGCAAGTTAGATATCATTTTCGGGTAACTCAATGATAACAAATTCATTTCTGGAAGAAAAAAAATACCTATCCATAGAAAATATATGAAATAATTGGTAAAATCCAAAAATCGTTGACATCTTTTTTTTACTTATACGAAGTTTACTTTTTAACCATAAGAGTTATCGGTATGAAAAAAATATATTCTGACAGCCACACTTACTTGAATTACAGACATATATTTTTTATTCGACTGATATTGTAAAATGTGAGTGAAAAAAATATAATTCATCGCACGGCAGACCGGCGTCTTACGTCCGTTACGTAGAGATGGGCATCGACCCAAGTTAGATGTTTACTTATCGGATTATTTAGTTTCTGCGATTGGCCAGTGAGTTAAAAACAAGAAGTACAATCGTTATTATTATTATGATAACTATATTATTATTGTTTTTACTATTTAATAAAAATAATTCATCATTCACACACCGTACTAACTGATATTTGTGCACATACCTTAAATACTCTAAGTATTAATTTGTCTGCAATCCCTACCACTTCGTTGAAAAAATAATAGTAAGTATTATATACATATGATATAAGCACATACCTACCCATACTTACTTAATTGCTAGGAGAAACTATTAAAACACTGAAAATTGGCTATTCTTTTGAATGCCTATTTTCAATTTTTTCATTTCATTTCATGTGAAACAGGGGCAACAACCTCGCTTTTTGTGGCCCTATAAGTGAAAAATGTATGGGCTATGACTTTACAAATTTTATACCAATTTAGATGATGAATTTGTACTTTTAGTTTTTAAATGTATGATTAACTTTAATCTTATTATTTAACACTTTACTCACTATTTTGTATATTACCCCTAGGGTACTTTCAACAACTTTTAGTACGTTTTCGAACCTACTCGAATTATTGACTATTTCAATTATTAGGCTTCTATTTTGATTATTTAATTTTTTACTGACTATTTTAGTTAGTATGATGATTGACTCTTAGTAGGTACCCATTAACATTATTGACTCTTTTAATTAATAAGCCTTTATTTGGTTTTGTAATAAGATTTTACAATAAATAACTTTTAGTAGGTTCCAATGTTTCTAAGATACTATTTATCCAATCTAATAGCTAAATTATTAACAACCTATGTATGTTAAGTAAAGATTAGAGTAGTAATTAGATTTACTACCTAATACAAATATTTTGCCACGTCCAAGAGCGGTTTTTAGCCACCAATTGGACACGACGTAAATGTTATGTATGTTATATACTTAATATATGCTATCTAAACAAACATTATAATTTTTACATAAGGCATTCGCAATATCATGACAGCAGAAGTACTTTCCAGTACCTTTGTGTTTTCCAGTACCTCTGTGCACCCACAGTTTCTCAAGCTGGGTAATTGTGGTAATTTGCCTTTCTGCTGCTGCTGGTCTGCGAAGCCAGTATCCATAGTCAATAGCATAATTTTTGTCAAGCCATGAGTGACAGTGTTAGATACATGCACCATCATGCGAGTGTCCATATCTTTGTGGTTACGTATCACGTAACCACGAAGAAGCGTACGCTTTGTATCACGTGTGATATTGGTTAAAATATTTGGTCCACCCATGTTGCAAACTTCCTTGCCGTTGTCAGAGCAAACAATCCTTCCTTAAGGAATTGTTCATCATCAAATTGGCCTAACCTTTAGGTAGTTTCGTCGTAGCAGTGACCCATGTTCTTTGAATGTTTCCTCTGTTAATATTTTTTTATGCTTTCATTGTTATACGTCCCAAACCATATCTACTTTTGAAACCCTGTTCTTTGCAGAGAAATGGTATACATACTGGTGTACCTATTCTCCAAAGTCTTCCTATATCCTGAACTCAGCATGTGGACTAATGCAGATCCATGTAGAGTGTTCGCTCGTGGGGGGCGTTTGGAACGGTTGCAGTGCCAAAAATACTAGTAATCGATTTTAGTAGGTCTGACCTTGTTCCAGATCGCAATTTACCCATTGAAGAAAGTGCTGGAGGACTGGCTTGGTTTTCTTGTGCCAATAATGAATCGAAATCTTCTACTCTGTGCTCACAGGTTGCAATATAAAGTTTGCTGAATAGACTGCAGTCATTCTCAAGGCCTCTTATTTTTGCTTTCGTTTTGCTCTCACTCTTTTTTTACGTATTTTAATAACTTGTATAATTATATTGTGTATATACTTGTTGTATAATGAGACATCATTAAGTTTGGTTGGATCCAGTAAACTTTTTTTATAGTTTATGTGTAATCTTCCTTTACAAATGTTATGTATTTAGGAGCAATAGCTTTACAAGATCAAAAACTCTTTGCCGCTTTTTTCTATATTGAATACTGCATTTACAACTTCAATACATAGAAGTCTGGAGACTGTTCGACAAAAGGATTTCCTGGAGTATTTATTGTAGCTACCGGTGATTGCAGGTCTAGAATAAAGTTCTTCTTATTTGCGGCAGTGTCAGAAAAATGGCTGCCGTGTTCAGCTGTTCTCCGTAACAAAACATCCGGCTCAAAACTGTAAACGGTATACCAATTCAGGTCCAGCGAGAAGCCACTTAGTCAGGGTTTTCAGTCAAACCAATCAATTCTGTGATGTGTAAAATAATATTATGTTGCATAATGAAGAAGTAATCACAAACTATTTAGCGTAAAGATGAATGTAAGTGTAAAAATAGGTCCTACCTATGTACATCTCCTTTTAATGTGGCACTCATTTGCTCATGTGCTTGGTCCAAAGCCATCCCCGTAAACTTGCGATCGCTTTTTCGACCCAACTATTACACATTTTCAAAGTGCTTTAATAATTCTCCGTGCGGCAGACAAATTCTTTCACTGTTTACTACTAAACTGAGTGGATGGACCAATAGGTCACCAAAGGAGCGGGCACTGTTTGCTCAAAAGAGCGAGTAGTGCCCGCGCCGCTCTGCAGCTTGACGAACTTATCAACGCATTATAACGTATGGTAAAATGCCCTCCCTTATGTAATTAAGTAGGTATGGGTAGGTATGTACTTGTATATACTACTTGCTATTATTTTTTCGACGAAATAGTAGGGATTACAGAAAAAATAATACTTACGTAAGTATTTAAGGTATGTTAAGCACAAGTAATTAGGTACGGTGTGTGAATGATGAATTATTTTTATTAAATAGAAAAAACAATAATAATATTATTATCATACTAATTATTAGCATTGTACTTGTTATTTTCAACTCACTAACCTATCGCAGAAACTAAATAATCCTATAAGTACTTATCTAACTTCGCTCGATGCCCGTATCTACTTAGCAGGCGTAATACACCGGTCTGCCGTGCGATGAATTATATTTTTTTCACTCACTTTTTACCACGGCAGTCCAATAAAATATATATTGGTGTAATTAAGATAAGTGTGGCTTTCGGAATATATTTTTTGAATACCGCTACCTCTTATGGTTAAAAAGTAAACTTTAAATATGTAAAAAAAATATGTAAATGATTTTTGGATGTTACCAATTATTTCATATTTTTTCTATGGACCGGTATTTTTTTTCTTCCATAAATGAATGCCTTATCATTGAGTTACCCAGAAATGATATCCTAATTGCCCTAGTACCTATAGTCCGAGAGATATAGGGCTCAAAGTGACGCGCGGCGGAATCAAACTTCCACCCCCTCCCCCCGCCAACCGCAGGGTGGCCCCCAATGGCTCCCGGTCTAAATCCACTCAGAACCACCTAAGAAACAATTGTGCCAAGTATGAGCCTTTAATCACAAAATGCAGGGTTCCCATACAAACTGTTGCACTAAATCCCCAGCTATTGGTATATAACTAATAGAAATTCTCGACGTTGGTAGTAACTAGATACCTAATAAAGCTTAAATATTGCATACCATTTCGTAATCGAGATAGGAACATTTCCAAGAGTATAAAACGTTTATCTCCCTCTCCAAAGACGCCCATAATTCGTTCTAGTCTGAAGAGAAAATACTTATCCTTTTTATGATTACCTTCGGATAAAATAATGCTCTCAGCGCAGGCTTTCGAGCTGGCCTTCTCAAACTTTTCAATAATAAATTTTGAGTAATATACCAACAAATAATGGACAATCAGGGTTTCTGCAAAACGCCAAGGCTGTGATACATTTTAATGAATTAATTTGAACATCTTTCAAGTTTATGGCTATAATCAAGAAATAGCAACAATATATTGGAAATATGAAGATTGAAAATTTGAAAGTACAAAATCAGACTGTTTTTACTAAATGAAATTGATTCTAAAATCTGTAGAAACAGTGGCTCAAAGTGGTGGTCGCCTTAAAAGCTATACTCACCTAACATTTAATTAAACTATCCAATCTTTTGTTCCAAGAGAAATAAAACAGTACCTACCGTATATAGACTGTGTGAAGCGCCTATATACAGGCGTATTTTATATCATATAAATAAATGAAAGGTTTAAATACCTACCTATATGCCCAGGCAAGATGGACAATTTAGGTGCCTATAATATTCGATAGTCAAGAAGGTGATTTCCAGAAAAAATAGCATTTAAAACAGAATGGCAAATCGTTCCATTCATAACATTAATGAAACAATTTTAAAATAATCAAAATAAAATAATAATTAATTTGAGTAAACAAATGATTTTCCATAATGTCATCAGAAGCAATAATAAAGTAGTAAATAATTTAAATAATAATCAAGTCGTATGCAACTAGTTTATCGTGTTATATTTGTCTTATAAATAATCATATTGTTAATTATTATTATTATTTATAAATAGGTTTGAAAACGAATTTACCGCATGAAGTTTGTAGCACCCGACGTGTCGGCGATGTTGCCACTGCCGTTGTCCAGGTTAGACTGTTATATTAATATTCAATACCTAAAAGTAATTATAGTAATAATAAAACTTAAGGATTCTAGAAAGATTTTTTGCCAGTTTCTCAAAGACTTCAAATGAAGCATGTTCGACAAGATGTCACTTATGGCATTTCTTACATTCTACCTTCTCCGATTCTTTTAAGGAAAATTATATATTTTGAGACTAAGATGGTATATATTTTGGGAGTAAGATATGAACGCTGGTTTTACTTTTTACTGTCTTTACTTTCGGTATTACAATGTTGATTTTACGTCTTGTATTGTGGCTATGGCAGTTTAAGTGACTTTCGCAGCTAGTCTGCGCTTCGGGTGTTTTAGTCACTGGTGGATATATTCAAAGGCAAGCGCCATTATTCCAGTATTTATGAAGATTGGCTAGCATAGTGAAGCTTTATAAGGTTCTGATTGTTTATTTTTGCAATTCAAATAGGTACTCTATTTCAGTGCTTTTCAAGCTGTCCTTGATCGCCACCCCCTTTTTGGTAAAAAAAACCAACCTTTCGCGACCTCCATTTAGACTGTTTTTTTTCTACTTCTGTAACTGTAAGTATCCAATAAACATTTTTTTTGTATAAACAATGGCGCAAACCACATTAATCTAAACTGTTTTTACACGACTGTCTCACAAAAAAGAAGTGTAGTGTATTCAGGGTTCATATGTGTATAATTTCCGTTTCTTTTTTCCACCATAGCTTCTTAACGCTTGAACAAATTTAGAAGTATTTGGTATTATTAGAATCATTATGTCATCCTAAGTGTCAAAGTGTACCTTAACTGCCCAAATATCAAGTCAATGATTACCTAATTGTCCAAATCTCCAAATGTCAATAAATGAACATAGATATATCGTGTTTAGTTTCAAACAAAAGGACTGATTGAGTAAACTCCGAAAGTATATACGTATCTATATAGGTAAATAGACAAACCACAAATACTTGACACAAAATCGGTCATAAATACAATTATAAACAGAGTAGTTCACTTTTTGTAACGGTATTCGTGTTTTTTATTCCTTTTAATATATTTACTTGTTAATTTTCAAAGCTGTACGTAACTGTTTCCATCTCAAATTAACACAAAAAAATGTAAAAGCAATAGCAAAACATAATAAATATCTTTTCTTCCAAAGCTTTATATGTTTGCCTATTATATAAACCAATACTTTTATTTTATTTTATTTGGTTAACAAACATTGTTTATACATAACAAATACAAAATATAACAATAAAACTATGACTAATTATATGTTAACACTATCTATCTGTAATGTGTACAGTACATATCTCCGTTATTATACCTTATTTATATATATTTTTTAAGCAGTGATTTAATATTATAGAAAAAGAGAAACAACAAAAAACAAATGAAAATGAAATTTTACATTGAGATTATAAACAACATTAATTATTTTGTACCAAGGATATATTTTAAAAAACAAAAAATTACAAAAAAGCTATTCATGTAAACTGTTCAAGCGATCAATAGTCATTATATGAAATACGGGGGACAAAGGACTGATAAGATTTTTTAATGGTTTCCTTAAAGTGACTTTTAACTGATGAAAACATACCAATGTACCCGAACCTGTCGTTATACGTTGTCATAGTTATGTTTATTAGGGAATGCTTCGAATAATTAGAGTTATATCTCTTTATTTAAAACAGGTTCGGGTTCTGAGTAATGCGAGGAGGAGTCAGAATGGATATCTTTTCGACCAGATACGCACTGTCAAAAATATTATTTATTGCTTTGTAGAGAAACATCACATCACAAGTTGTACGCCTATCTTCAAGACTATCAAGTTTAAAAAGAGCCATATATTTTCGATATTTATTTTTATATATTCTGCAACCCCCGGAGGTCTTTCGCTAACCCCCAGAGGGTCGCGACCCACTGGTTGAAAATTACTGCTCTATTAGATCTATCATCCCTTTGGAAGGCCACGGTCTTCCACTTCGATCAAGCCGGGATGACACACTCGGCATTCCGTAACCATCTCTGTCCGTAACCAACAGTCCATCTCTTTTCCGTTTATGCTGCGTATAGACTAATGAAAGGTAACATGCAATGTAACATGAAAGAAGCATTTCATCAGTGTGGACGCAGCGCGCGCACGAAACGAACATGTACCTCCTCGCATCTGTTTCCGGCGTGCGCGCGAACGTCGTCAGTCTCTGAAAACACGCTGTGTCCATACCTGGTTCAGTTCGTGTTCGCGCGCGCGTTGACACAACCCGTCCACACTGACGCTCTGAGCACACCGCGCGCCCCATTGTGTTCGTCCGAAAAACCGACAAATCACGGATCGCCCCGCGCGCTACTTGAAATGCTCGAAGCGTGCGCATGAAATGCACAGTTCGCGCGCGCGAGGCGTCTACACTATGAAAACTTGTTACAAATTTGTTACATTGCATGAAAATTCTTTCATTTCATGTTACCTTTCGTCAGATGCTCTACGCAGCATTAGCGGCAGCATACCACATACCCCTTTACGGTTCATTCTGACAAATTATGAAATTATTCAAGAAAGTTGTTCACTTTCAAAAAAAAGGCTAAAGACATATTTTATCCTTAACTCCTTTATCCTTGACTGGGCAAAAATAGCAAAATTGGTTTATTGTAGCTCTAACATTGGTTTATTGTAGCTTATTGACATATATTTGTATTAGTTTATTTGTACGATAACAATTAAATGGTCTGTTATGTTATTAAAATTATGTTATTAAATGGTCGACTGTTAAATATCGCTATAGTAATAAGTCCGCCGTAAAAGGTCGTTATAGTAATAAGTAGGTATCGCTATAGTAATTAATTTTTTTTCACCAGGGAAATTTTTAATATTAATAATATTTCACTCGTTTTACCCCACAAATGACTGGCGATTAGCTCGGGTTTGCCTACGGCAAAATGTATATAAATTTATATTTACATTTACATTTACATAGAGCGGGGTTTACTATAGAGCTATAGCATTACTATAGAGCGGATTACTATAAAGCGGCGCACATTTACATTTATATTTACATTTATATAAATTTATATACATTTTGTATACATTTTGCCAAGGCATCCATTATTGGACGCCTCACATTTGAGGGGCAATATAAATATTCAATATAATATTTTTAGCACAATAAATTTATTATATTCTATTCTATTACTAGCTGACCCGGCGAACTTCGTACCGCCTAACAGTCAATGAATGTCGTGTTACAGATTAGCTGAACTTAATTTATGTTTTATAGAAAGTAATATGTACAATGAATACAAAATAAATATTAAGTTCACTACTTTATTAAGATAATAACACAAATAGAAATATAAAAGTACAAAAATTAAGTACATCAATCGTGTGTCAGCAATACCTACATGATTGAATTAAAGTATTTACATATTGTGCAGTATGGGATGCACTCGATTTAATTCTCTCCATTGAAGTACCTTGCGACGACATTTTTTGTTTTTTTATCAGGCCCAAGAACAAATAAAGCAGATGAGTTGCCGACACGTGAACATGCCACGTACAACTGACCATGAGAAAAACACGGATTTACATTTTGTATTGGAAAATGTTTTTCTTTTATTTGAATTTTTCGCCAACTTTCCAATTTTCGTTTTTAATAGTTATTCTGCTATTCGGGACAGAGACAAATACTACAAATAAAAAACCATGAAAATCGGTCCAGCCGTTCTCGAGTTATAAGTGTTCGAACAAACCCGACTTTATTTTATATAGGTATATATATAGATTACAATGAGAAGCATTGCCCTACAATAGTATTCCATTATATACAGTCGCCGTTTCTATACCAGCTAAAACCAGTAGATATTGAAAACCACTTAAAAGTGTTTGTAAAGAAGTGAGGATCACATTACCTGTATTATCTCTTCAAACTTCAGTGCCAAACTTTGAGAACCACCGAAAATACGTGGTCATTATAGAGCGGGGTGTACAGAAAAAACGCTCTGGAATGTTTGATCCTCGAGGAGAAGACGAATGATAATAAACCTATTGGACCCGAAAGGAAATTGTTAGGTGCACCTTAAAGACAAACATTAAAAAAGGGTAGAAGAGAGTAATCAGTGATTATGTTAGGTTGTCATCTGTCTGACAGACTGGAATTACCTATTTAGTAACGACTAACGAGGATCTCGTTGAAACGCACGAAATAGAGTCTTTTTAAACAATGGTTGACGATGACAATGGTAGGTACGATGTTGATTTCATTCTTAATTTGATGACTATCAACTTGTTGATTTATTCAGTTTTGTACTTAGCTGTAAGCATTTATATATCGTGTGTATGGTATATCTATCCTTCTTCCGTCTTACTCTTCTTCTGGTGGCATGTCTGCGACCAGCTCGAGGATTCCAGAGGATTCCGAGGAGACCAGCTCAAATATTGCTCGTCAATGCACAGTAGCTGGTTCGTTGGTGTCGTTGATGTTTGCAGTTTTGTAGTTGATTATTCAGTTTAGGTGGTGAACGGTTTCGTACAGTTTGGGCTACAAGATCCATTTTGTTCTCGGATCGGCTTAACTCACGATTCAGCTCCTATTCAGAAGCCTCCTCGAGTGGAAGGCTACCCCGGGTAAGACTCCCGCGTCTCAGGCATCAGAGCTGGTGGACCGGTTTCTCCCGGCGGGATTGCATCCCGGCGCCACTGGACGGTTTGCGCACCGGTCGGCGAAGCCAATCGGCTGTGCATTCTGACTAATTTCTGAAGGGGTCTGGAGACTATGGAAATATACTGTTTCCTAAGCAGCGGGGGTGGACGTTGACCTGTTGTTATGCCACTCTTGAAATGACCTTGGGTCACTCGATCCCGTGTGGCACTACGGGAAAAGAACGCCCAGATCTGCGATAAATTCAAACTGAATTACCGCTGTATTACAACAGGTAGAGGTTGCGTAAGCGACTTCGGACCCGTAACCAACCGAGAGGACGGACGTATCCTGAAGTTTAATTCCAGACGGAGATATCCTGCCAAAACTGGTAGTTAGGAGGTGAGGCTGCCCGCTGGGTACCTTTCCCGGTGCTTCGCCGTAAGGCGTCGGTCTCTAACGGGTTGCTGGTGAACCAGACAGTAGATTGTCTTGTCCCCAAGTCTTCTACGCTCATCCCACGGCTGAAAGAACGATCTATATTGTTATACCAGCCTGGGGTGACGGGTCCACCCGTTGTAGTCGACACCGACCTACTGTTTCCAGACTCCCCCGGCTACAGTCGGAATGCACAATCGATTGGCTGACGCCGCGCAGTGCGCAAACCGTCCAGAAGGGCTCGAAGGTTGATACCTAAGTTGATGGGAAAACTAGCCCGCAGGCCGAGGTCCTATCCGGGTTTTCACATCTGCGTGGAGGCTGCCGGATAGGTGTTGACCCGTGAGTTTAGCCGCCCTTATACAATATGGGTCTTAGTGGCCGAACTGCAACAGGGCCCATTATTTCCCTCCTATACAGTAGATTGTCTTGTCCCTAAGTCTTCTATGCTCATCCCACGGCTGAAAGAACAATCTATATCGTTATACCAGCCTGGGGTGACGGGTTCGCCCGTTGTTGTCGACACTGCCCTACTGCAGTTTTGTAGTTTGCTGTAAGTATTTATGTATCTTGTGTATGGAGGTAATATATTTTCTTTTTCTATCTTACTATTCTTCTGGGGTTTTGTCCGCGACCAGCTTTGAATCTACGATATTCCAGGCCGGGGATGCTAAGCGATTTATTCTGCCTGTGGCCAATGCTTGGCCGCTCCGCTAAGTTTTTTTTTCTCAATTAAATACATTCGATTGAAATATTTCCATTCCCAGAGCATAGCGATCAAAACTAAAAAAGGATTAACCTAATATGTCGTTCCTATTCAAAAAATGAGTTACGGATATTATCCCAGTAGCGTAATTAAAAAAAATAGGCCCCGATGAAAAATTAAACAAAAGGGCCCTCTCCCTACTTACTTACATTCATTACGGCCTATAGGATGTAAATACTGTATACCTAGCTATATATATTGCATATTTATATTGACGTTATATTATAAATCGGCGTATTAATTTGGGGGCATTGCCTAGAACATATTGCGGAACAAGTTCCCAAGAACTTCAGCAGGACACGCAGGATCACATACTTACTAAAAACATTGTTGTTTGAGGATGTTCGAAACATTTGTTACCACATTGATACGGCGCTTTAATGTTAATTTAACTACTGAATTATATTTTTCCAGCTTTGAATGATAATAAGTAATAAATAATAGACAAAATTTTTACAAAAAGAAAAACCGACTCCAAATTTTATTATAAGTGCAGCAGTCATGTCATGGCGATACTTAGAACGGGCTATTATAATTTAATGCGTAAACAAAATTTTATGTATGTGCTGTTCATCGTCGAGGAGTTCCCTGGTTGGAAGCCAACCCTGGGTGCCGCAGTCCATGGTTAAACTTAGAACGGGCTGTCATAATTGAATACATATACAAAATTTCGTGTCCGTTGAGGAGTTCCTTCGTCGGGAGCCAACCTTGGGTCACCCTGGTTCACCAAGACAGGCGGCACCCAGGGTTGGCTTCCAACGAGGGAACTCCCCAACGGTCAACAGCACAGACACAAAATTTTGTATACGCATTCAATTATGATAGCCCGTTATAAGTATCACCATGACATTTTTTCTTAAAATTTTGTTTATTATATTTATTTAAACATCATTTCTTTTTTTGTTTATATAGATGTACACATAGCCTACAAGATTGTTTACGGTAGATTAGATTTGTGTTTGTGTAGATCGTTTGAGGTTGATATTGGGTAAAATATAACACAACAGTTGGGAGCCATGAATCCGGGTCACCAACAGGAAACTAAGAATGCTATCTCCGTCAAATAAAAAGTATTGCATATACTATTTTATACTGCTCAAAATAATTACTATACCCTCTTGTTTGCCGTAAAGAAATGCCATCAAAAAGGCTGCATACAAAATAAATATTATTTTGAAAATCGAACTACAAATTGATGCATTCATTCATTGCTCCTGAATGTACATTAAATAAAGTTGACTTTAATGTTAAAAGGCATACAGGGTGAGTTTTAAATTAGTTACATCCTTGAAGTGGGTGAATCAGTACGAGCAAATATGCAATAGTCCGAGAGGCAGCGACAAAAAATTGCAAGTTTTGTAAAAGCTGATACTTTCAAATCAGACAGTATGTTGGCCATAGAATGCTAGGGTAGAGTCAGCAGATCAGACTACAGGACACCTGGCGCTGGCGTACTGGGAAAGGTGTAATTTTAATTAGTAACCCTAAAGTGATTTGGACGAGCTGGAAATTCATCAGTAGACAGTGGATGCAATACAGAACTCGAAGCAAACGGTTAGACCTTCCTAAAAATATAATCCGTGGCGTTAGCATTACTTCATACATGTCACAAAAATGTCCATTATATTGCGGAGGGATATAAATGTCAAGTTTTTGTTCGGCTCGTAAAAATCTTGGATCCCGATCTGTGTGCAAAGCATGTAGGTACATAATAAATAGGATAGAAACGTAGTCTAGTCTAGTAGACTCCGTAGTATAGTCTACCCTTGACAACGGGCGGCTGCAACGTCACCGAAACGTCGGGTGCTACAAATTTCACGCGGGTAATTTTGTTTCTATCCTATTTATAATGTCAAACAACCGCGATAGTCTTCGATTTTATATTTAGGTACATAATTAAGTATTATAATAAATATTCCATATAAATTAAATATATACATATTTATCTGTTTGAAAATATCAAAACTCGTTAAAATCGTTATTCATGCGACTATAATGAGCTTTCACCAAATCGGCACGATTTAAACAGTTATTAATATAGCTATTAGAGCAGTTTACAGTCACAACACAGTTTTTACTGTTGCTATTGTGATATATGATGATTTGGAATTTTTAACAGGATTTTAACATAGATTGCTCAGGAATTTGTTATTTTCGCACGGTAGCTTTAGCATTTTAACAATGGAAAGTGTCAACTATCGACAGATAAGGATTTTTGGCGTTAACAGATTGCAAACGTTAACCTACCTACCTATTTGATTGTGCTAACTCGTGACTATTGTTTGACTCGTGACCTAGACAACCAGACTCTTGTTTCATCGTGAGAAAATTATATGGGCATAGGAAACGATGTGTGTTTCGCATGAAGGGTTTCGGGGGGAAACGGAAAAGTTTGTAGCACCCGACGTTTTGGCGGTGTTGCAACCAAGGTAGACTAAAGTGCAGCCAATCGTCATGTGCGGGTAGACGGCAAACTGCTGCTGTTACTTCGCAGATTATAACGGTAATTGGGACGGCGGGATCGCCGCGCGGGAATTTTGAATATCCGCCGTGCACACAACAGTCATTGTATCTTACGTTACGTCCTTACGCTCGGCGATGGGCATTTAGAACATTTTAAGAAGACGGTTCCACTTAGAAAAGAGTATGTAACCGTCGTCTCTATTGGAGTTTAGGGTTCATCTTATTTTAATGGCTTCTCGGATCATACGAGGAAAGTAAAATTGATCTATGTCTTCGAAAGTGTAATTCCAAATAATGCTAACGTTTTGAATTTTTTGGTAATTCCACTTTTATAATTTACTAACTTAAAAAAGAACATTTTAGCAAGGATTTGAGGTTTTAACATTATATATTATACTTAAATTACACCTCATAAAAAAACAACAAAACTATAATATAATAACAGGAATATTTGAATTTGTAAAAAAATACATTTTACTTAAATTATAACTTAGAAGCTCTCTAGACGATCAAGCATGCTTGTCAAGTATCGTGTCGCGGGCTGGGGAGGGATCGTAAACCGCAGGAAAGTCACGTTAATTAGACGTAGTTGATTGATGAATGACGTGAATCCCTGGTATAAAACTACAAAATTAGGCATTTTTGGTAAATATTTTAAAAAATACTTGCATATTTCCTGCGGTTTACGATCCTATCCCAGCCCGCGCGCGATTCTTGACAATCATGTTTGATCGTCTAGAGATCTCCTTAGAGAAAAAACGAAAACGTGGAAAAGTCATTGACATTGATCAGTATTTTCCATCACAGTTCCTCCTCAGCGTCAACCGGAGGATCATCAAGGTACCACACCTCTGGAGGCACGAGAAAGTATGATCAAGGTCCACCGTCATCGCATGGACCTTGATCATTTTTTGCCTTCACAAGTTTTCTTCCCCCTTAATTTAAGGGCAGGCTACGATATTTCTTTTGAAAATCGATTAATGTTTCGATTCGTATGGGAACAAGCCACAATATGGCATTAGTATTTCATTTTCATTTAAAAGATGGCATTGACAGTTTTTCCCTACAACCCTTCATATGTATAATCTACAAAGTATTCGGAAATAGGTATAATAAATATGATTTTTATATAAATCCCGCTCGTCGTAGAATAACCCTTATATCGCCGGGGCTGAAGCAGAGCCTATCTTATCGCGGTTCAAACATTTCGCATCCGTTCAAGGGTTAAACCCGTCAAGACAGTAAATGCTTTCGGCTGCCAGGTAAATGCTTGCTGCGCTTCGGTGAGCAGGAATTTTAATCCTTGTAAACGTTGTGTAGGTACATTCGTCGCCTGACTCGTCGTTTGGTGCCAGGATGAGGGAATATCGTTTTGTGTGGATAAGGATTAACCCGTCAGTGCAGGTGGTGCGGTACAAGGCGTAATGTAATATTATCCATTTCCAATAATGATTATATTACTTTGATTATTTTTCCCCTAATTTATTTGTTTTTTGGTAATAATAACTATGTTATTGTTTTTATTATCTTATTGGCCTATTTTTATCTGATTTAATTATTTTGATTATTTGGTTATTTATTAAAAGTGTGGTACTTTTGGGTATTTTTTTTTAAAAATGGCTAGCTTAATTTATTTATTTTATTTATTTATATAAGTAATGCAAATATTAAAAATAACAATAAACAATTTCAGCGTAGGAATTATGCATAGAAATACTTTCAAAAATTGAATCAAAAGCAGAAAAAAGAATAGTATAGTGGCAACGTCACCTAACTAGGCCGGGACCTGTTCTAAGGTAAACATTTATTTTTGAATGTACTTGCACAAAGACCGTGTTTATAAAATGGCATATATGTATGCACAAAATAATGGAATTGCAAAACAATATTAAAAATGACTAAATACTTAAATTAAATAATTAAGTTAAAGTTAGAAGTGGAAAATTAAAATGACAGCAAATAAATTTAAATCAGAAAAAAAAAACAATTTAAAATAGTGAAAAATAGAAATTAGAAATAGAAATTACCTACCAATGTAGAAGCAAGAAACAGAATATAATAAGTCATAGATTTATTCACCCTTACGATCACATTGACGTTTATCATTTATACGCGATGAATCTAGGACCATTATTTTATATGGTATTAGAGTGCTCAACTCGATAGTACGATTTGGCAACACTTTTGCGCCTGCGACATACAGGCGGCACTGATAGAAATTTATTTGACCATCTATAATAGCACTGATACTGATTTTTTTTAGAAAGGACTGATTGATTAAAAAAACTTAATAATTTAAAACAGTGACAACATTACATTACATTTTCGTCGAGTCCAACTGACGGCTAAGAACCGCTCTTGGACGTGTCAAAATAATTGTGCAAGACGTACCTAATCCTTGTGTATTTCCGTGCATTAATAATAATAATAATAATAATAATAATTTTATTCATTCAAAACATAAATTTACAATTTTATTAGTTGCAGAATCTGCCTAACTAGGCCATAGCCCGTACCAAGGAAAACTCTATGTATGGCGAAGATTTATTCATGTGTACATAATATTAAAATCAAAAATACAAAATATGATAAAATATAAAATAGATAAGCGAATTCAAATTAAATTTATAATTATATTTAAAATGTTGATATAGCATAGTCATGGAAATAAATATTAATACAAAATGTCGTAATATGAAGTTTGTAGAACAAACAAATTACATAGTTATATTTTTCTCAGTGTACATATTTCATGATAATATAATCTACAATGCTTACCTGTATTGATAAACAAAATCTGAATGCCATCTAACCAGCCGATATGGGCTGCCAACAGTTCAAACTTTACTGCGTCATATTCCAACCAAGGGGTAACGAATAATATTAAAGCAGCAAATCATAAAAACTTTTCGTTATTAATGCAGTTTAACCAATTCTGCTATCGGGGTGTTATTAAAGCACGGGCTTTTTTTCTGTGGGGTAATCAGTACAACGTAGTAAGCAACTTTTGATAAAAAAATTACAAAAAACTTTTTTTTTTTTTGAATTTTTTTTTTTTTTTTATTTGTTTTTTTTATTTTTATTTTTAAATATTATGAAAAGCTATGATCACGATGCGCTATCTAGCGGTTGGTAAAATGTCGCTGATATTGTTTATTTACGACTTATTACCTACCGCTAGATGGCGCAGCACGCTCAAACGCTTCTCAAACCTTTATTTAACAGTCAACTTCTTCAAATTTTCAAATAAAAAAAAAAGAACAATATTTTTTTTTTTTTTTTTTAATTATTTTTTTGGGTTTTTTTCCAAAAAAAATTATCAAAAGTTGCTTACTACGTTGTATTGATTCACCCACAGAAAAAAAAGCCCGTGCTGTAATAACACCCGTCTCGTATATATTTTTTCAAAAACTAACCTTACCTACCGCCAAATGGATGCTCGAAAAAAAAAACAAACAACCTACCGCTATAGGTGCTCATGAATCGTTTTTTAAAACTAACTTAACTCTTAAAACTAACTTAACTTAACTAACTCAAATTCTATGGCTTCGAAGGGGGAGTGAATGGGTGGCAAGGTGCACGCTCACATGTGGCAAGACAGCTGTCCTAAACCTACCACAGCCGGTTCGTAAGTCCGGAATCCACTGCTCACCCCCCAGAAGTGTAAAAAATAGTATTATGATGGGCCCGACTCCGGTCGGTGAATTCCATGGCACCTCCGTTTGTATTTATTTATATCGCCATATAGGTGTTTGATGCTTCTGTAAATGCCTATATCTCGCTTATTTATTAAGATAGAGCAAAGATTTTCAGATTTGGAATCAGAAGGCTGATGAATATAGTGACAATAGAACATCTTCAATGTAGAATAGTTGGCTAAACTTCATACATATCAACGTTTCATTTGAAAGTCTTATAGTAAACTGTTTGGATTACATTACAATAATATCACATAATACCTACCTATGTCTGTAAAGAAAGAGGGGGGCAGAACACCCCCATGACGTAGAAGGCATTTTGCCGGCATTCGTGCTTTTACCTACCCAGCCCATCCTACCCATTCATCCCGTCTTTTCACGGCAATCTCCATTGCATCGGTGCGTATAAAAAGAGTAAATAATACAAAGAGATATGCCTGAACGCATCACACCATGCATCAAAGAGATTCTCCGCCCGAGAATTCTTTGATTCTTCACGCTGCCACCCATAAAATAAGACAGATGATGCGAACGTCCGGCTCTCTCAGACAGTGCAAGAAGCCAACTACAATAAATTTCAATACAAATAAGAACAGTCGGCACGCGCCGTCTCATACCTACATACAAAGATAAAATTATTTACGACTTTTCCCGGTGATTCTTGAAGGTGCATCGAAATAAAAATTAAGTTATGAGAATGATTACAAACGTGTCATTGATAAAATGGCAGCGGAAATGTGGATATTTTCGCATTTTCCCGCGTTTACAGCGCCAAAAAGAAATCGAGAGCGAGACTAAACAGTGTTACCAAATAGCATTATAAATAAATTAATAAAAATGTTCTATGTAACTCAGATTTGTTTTCTCGTCCATCCAAAGTACAATAATATTATGTTCTATTTGAGTATATTATATAAGGCAAGTGGTCGGTTTATTTTATAGGCAATTTCAGTAATGCGCCCTTTCAGATACGAAAAGGTGACAATTACTAATTCACTGGCAGCGCCGTTTCTCACAGGCGCACCAACGAAACCAGCCAATAATTTCTCTTTCTCATTCTTCCCGCGCATGCGGAGCGGGGAACTCGTGTGTCAACGGCGTTTGTCGACAGCTGTCATCCGCGAATGACAGTTCTTGCGTGACGTCTGTTTTGTTTACAAACGCGTTTTTTACTCCATGCTGTGTAAATATAGTGCAAAATGGACCAAGAAGACCGCCGCCTGTTGTACAAGGTCCTTATGGATATATTTATCTTAAATTGCGGTGAGTACATTACTGTTTTTTTGCTTAAAACTGCGAATATTTCAACGCTGTCCCACGACTGTTCGTTAATAAAACTTTTACTTTTTCTGCAATTATCTACGCGAATATGCGCTGATTAAATCGTAATTTTCTATTCGTTTTTGACTGTCGTCTTTTTTTAATATGAGTGTGTCGTGTCACTTTATTACGTACCTTTTCTATTCAATCAATTCATTTAGTTCAAAACATCAATTATGTTGAATGGAGGGGAACTCTGCGGATATCCCCCTCGCCTAATACAGACATCGTGATGACCCCTTTCGTTAATAATGGGGACATTTTGATGTGTGAAAATGTTTTGCGTCAAATCATGAAGGCACACAGGAGTTTAATTTCAAAAATTTGCAATTTTTTTGAGACTTTTATTATGGTGTTATAAAGGTCATTTAGATGCTGGGATTTTAGGGTTCCGTATCAACATTACTGTGACTTGTCTGTCACTGCTGATTATCACAGCTAGTTTTAAGGCTATCGGTATCAGGTCAAGACTAAAAGGTGCAAAAATATTTGTTTATCTACTTATTGTAGAGGATAGACAACTCCTTTTTCTCCGAAGCCTATAGTTTGAAAATTATGTTCTTTTGTATCTACTATCTTTATATGCCTCTACATATAAAGATCGTTCGTTCAGTACCGTGTCCAAGCCAGGTTAGGTTCTCCAAAAATATGTGGCATGGATGGCCTTGTCGTTTGTCTCTTGTAGGTACTGGTGTGTGATGGGGTTGACAACAGCGGGCAGGATAGGAGGTGGACTTCATCCTGCAGCGTTCCACATTCGCATATTGGATTCTGTGTGTAGCCCCAGCGGATGACATTGGCTTGGCATCTTGTCACACCCACCCTCAGTCTATTAAGACTACGTCAGGTTCCTTAATGTCATCCTTTCTTAACACATAAAGATTGAAGGAAAGATTGAGACTTTTTTATGAGGAGGTAGCAAATCAGTAAAGTAAGGAACTGTCGACGCCTGAGTCGAATCATCTTTGACCAGTTTGATTTATTTCATTTCAGACATCGAGAACATTTGGTTCAAAATCAAAATAACGGCAACTTTGAACACCAGTGAATGTCTTTGTCTCCGTTCCACGAGCTGCCCAAACATGCTTGATTCACCTATCGCTCGACCATTCTGCCATTTTTTTCATTTTTACCTACTCGAAGATTTTTGAAATGTTTGTTAAATTGTCTTGAAGATTAAATTTTTCCAGATTTTTCTTCTTCAACCTGCAACACTCTACTGCTAGATGTAGACCTCTCCAGCAATCTTCCATAATAAGAAATCAAATACTATCGCGGTGGTTTGACAAGACCCGGTAGCAGAATGGTTAGTTTGCCTGATCTTACATTGAAAGATTCCGGGTTTGATTCCTGGTTGGAATTCCATTTTCCGTTGGGGTAAAATTAACAAAATTGCATTATCAATTCTCTCGATCAAATGCAATATCAAGACACATACACACATGTTACTTGCACATATACATATAAAAAAGATTTCATAGCAGGGTTGGTTGTACGAGATTGTCGGACTATAATAAACCCGCCCATTGTAAAATTTCAAAATTATGAGTACAAACAAATAAACAAACATTATAAAAAAGGCAAAATGGATTTTGAAACGCTGTGGTGTTAAGTTTGTATCATCCCACTTTTCGACGATGTTACAACCGCCATTGTCCAGGGTAGATTCTGCTACCAGTTCATCATATGGTAAAAGCGATTATGTCTTATTTATAATCTTTCATATTGATCTGTTTTCAGCTATTTCGTGCCAGCCTGTTACTGCTGCTGTGTTTGTTCGTGTTTACTTGTCTTCCATCCATCTGCCATGTGGTGTACTAACGCTTTGTCTCCCCATTCGTTGTCTCCAATGTAAGAGTTATAAGATTCAATGTCGTCGTCCCTGCGAATTAGATACCATTTCAGCTTAGATATGTGGTCTCCGATGTCTGCTAACTTTGTGCGTTGTCTGAAATTATCATCGGTGATTCGCATTCTATGTTTTTTAACAGCAATGCCCCAAGCATAGCTCTTTTGGTAGCTCTCATTTTGTTTTGATTTCAGCTTGTTGAGTCTAAGCTTCACAAACATTATGGTTAGGAGAACACACTTTGTCTTAAGGTCTTCCAGGTAGTTGGGTTTACTCAGTCTAAAGATCAGTCACTCTTAAGTTGCATTTTAGAGCGAGCGACCTGATAAACACGATAAAATCGTGTGAGGTGCAGAAAGTCTAAATTATAGCCACTGAGCTATAGACTGAGTGAACGACCTTCGAAAGGAATAAATATATCAATTTTAAGTAGCGGGTCAGTCGCTCTAAAATATCAGTACTGTAAAATAGCTCCTGCTACTTTTCACTGTTAAATTATGTTTAATAAATAGCAGTTATAATTATATTGCAAAAGAGAAAAAGCTGGTAACAATCCCCAAAGCACTATTTTTACAAGTTCTTATTTACCTTGCAATGTTTGTCAGTACCGATGTTTGTTTATATCAAATCTTGCAAACAGAATTTGAACCACTTCCTCTTGTCCTATGAAGTTGAAATTTTACATGTTGGTTCAGTTCCGATGACAATGCATTTTTATGGTAAGCCTGTTTATTTGTATGAATATATGGAACATATTTGCTTTTTCTGGGATATATGTTTGTGCATATCGTTTATTTTGTTGGATATATATATGGGATATAGTTTGTATTTTATGGAATTATTTTTTCTAATTAAATTTTGACGCATTTTCATTTTTCCTATGAATTTCAGAATGTTAACCCCACCGACTTCTGTCTGATTATCAAAGTTGAAAAGTGAGATATTGTACAATTAAGTACTCTTTTTTTTATTTATTTTTTAAACAACATAAATTACAGACGAATGGCTATGATATTCGGTATACAGTACAATAAAACGTGCAGGAAAAACAAGTTGAACCCATAGCCGTTGGCTCATCGCATACCTAACTGAGCAAGAACGCCCCTTATCTAGGGATGCTGATATTTAACTTAGCATATTGCGAGCTGACAGGTATGACGTTCGGTTATATAATTATTATTGGAATAAAGTTCAAAACATTCATTCTTGCATAATACAAATACACAAACACAAAGAGTTTTACCAACATACAAAAAAAAATAGTAGTAAGAAATTATTATTAAACCCAACACCAATAATAGTAATACATAAATATAATAAATACATATTTAAAATAAATATACATACTAATACAAAATACTAATATACACAAAATGTACACAAATAAATTAAATTGAAATACCTCTAGTCTTAAACCTTAAATATACCTATATTATATTTATAAATAAAAAAAATAAGTACATATTTGCTTTTTATTTATTAATTTTACCTAATCAAAAATTCTGTTACATTCCGTTTTGTGATTTAACAATCAAGCACTTTTCTATTGCTTTTTTAAATGCTACCATGTTAACTAAATTTTGTATCATAATTTCTATATTATTATAGAGCCTTGGAGGTAAGTATTTAAAGCATCTTTGTGCGAATGAAGTTCTCACACGCGGTACCAAAAACTGCCCCGCCCCAGCACTTCTAGTAATTTTTACTTGTTGGCCCATAGGCTGTAAGTGTTTGAATTTTTGAAATAACAATAGCACTTGCTTCACATATAATTGGCGTACATCAAACACGCAATATTCTCGAAATAGCTGCAAAGAGGGATATCTTCCTTCCTATAAGGTCCTTCACGTGATACAGACCTCGGTTCTTACCCGTTTCGTCCTGTGTCTCGTATGCTATTGACGATTTTTTTGCTATCACCGTGCACTTGAAATAACGTGGTGCCAACTTACTCGAGAAGAAGTCGAGTTTCCTAGATTGTGTGTGGTTTGTGATAACGTGAAGTTTTCTACGGCGGTGGCCACGCTTACTGTCTACGCGGTTTTTGGTTGCTGTTGAGGCTGCATTTGTGCGTCTTGGTTGCAGTTCGTGCATGCCCTGGTATATGAGTTCGGAGCTTTGCATCTGAAGCACATTGGTGCTGGATACTTCTTACAGTTGCGGAAAGTATGTCCTTGTTCGTCACATTTTTGGCAATGCTTCTGTCCTGCGAACGGTCTGTGTTGGGTATTTCCTCGGAAGTCCGTCTGCTGTCCCCGGAATGGTGGTCTTGCTTAAGGACGGACCGTGAGTTTGTGGGGCCCTGGGCTATATTTGTTGTCCTATATTTGTTTTTTTATATACGACATCCTAGAGAAAGAGCCCTCCGCTTCACAGCTAAAAGTGATTGGCAATTTTAAAAAAATATTAAAGATAGTATAGCAATTTGGGAAAACATCAACATCGGCAAGTTTTCTTTATTAATTAACAATTTCACTGCAAGAGGTGTAAGACTTTGGCTTAGACTGTAGTAAGTAATATTTAAACTGAATGTACTCATTCACTAAATGTTCGACTACGTCATCTAAATAATAATCAACAATATTACGTACACTCTCCAGATCTATGTTTTCTATTATTTTAATCTTGCAAATCCATTAAAAAAAATAATTTCTTGCTATATGTCTCATAGACTTGGCTTCTTCTATTTAAATCCATAATCAGCTTATCAAACGCAACATTTAGCGTGACCCTTTTAAAATTTTCTGCGCCGTATACTGAGACTTTATCTCTAGATTTATCTGAAAATATTGTCCATTGTTTTCGATGGGGGCTGGAGCCTTTATATCCACGGGACCCTGGAATGCAGCCCAAAAAGCCCTTATATAGACCCGCGGCTGCTTGCTCGTTGGTTTTTCTGACGTTGATACTGGTTACGGTTGTAGTAGTCCCCGGTTCTTGCGTAGTAGTTAGGCGACGCAGCTAACTCTGCTGGTGATTCTTCTCCCGTGTCTTCGCTGTTGTTTAGGGCGGCCATTGGTATATTTCTCTGTGGTTTTGCTGTTTGTTTGTTGCCGTGCGTATTTAGTTGATGTCGCCCCTCATTGGTGGCAATGCGTACTGTTCGAAGTTTTTTGCTACGTATAGCAAGTTGCCGATGTCCAATAGTCCACTGATAGGTCTCTTGCTTGGACTTTGTCTTCTATGTTTTCTATGAAGTCGAAGAGTTGACCTGTTCCGTCGAATTTGATGTTCCATTTGTATAGACTCGGGTGTGATGTTGTTCCTCACTCGTTAATTGGGTTGAATATGTCCCTATCCGTATGCATTTCTTAGGGTTTCTTCGTTTTTCGACCGAACTGGGTTTTCTTTAGGTTCTTCAGGTTCCTATTCTGATATAATGTTAAATCTTGATCCGTTAAGTATTTGTTTTGGCGTCCCCGTTAATTCTTTAGCAGATGGCATATCCCTTCTTGACCAAGTATTTTGTACCTTGGTTGTTTTTTCCATATTCACGTATTGATTGGTTTGTTTGGTGTCAGATCTTTCCGGTTGATGGCGGTTTTTCCTGTTCGTGGTTTTTCCCTTTTGCGGTGCCATGATGTCTTCCCGAAGTCTAGATCCGGCGCGGACGTCTACGCCCCTCAAGCTATGTTTCCCTGTCTGCCTTGATTGTATTGTTTTGTTAGAAATGGGTAACCTTATTCACGTAATTAAGTGTATTGAATTGTATTGGAACTGTTTGCAAATGTCTAGTTCGAGTCGTATCGTACCATGGTGTATGTAGTTTGTTGTTGTAAACAAAGACAGAGAGAAGGGATGAAGAATTGTGAAGAAGAGAAGAAAAAATGTTTTTTGAAAAACATTTAACTCAAAACGTTTTTTGAGTTATCTTGTCCTAATTATGTTTGTGTTACTTTAATTATATTTTATTCTGAATTTTCAATTATTTTGTGTTTGTGTCGAAATTCCAGTTTACTTCGTTTGAAAAATAAGCTATGTGCACTTTGTTGGTATGTGTCGATATTTCATTATTAAAGTCGTCGGTTCCCAGAGGTAATGGTTTGATAGCTCGCTGTGAACTGCGATCAAAATCCTGTTTTAATTTTTCAGTAAGACGGTGTCGGTTTTAGGTTATTGGTATCCGCTGTAGTGTGGTTAAAATAGTTTGAACATGTGTTAGAATATGGTTGTAGACAAATTATATATGGTAAAGTCATGTACCTTATACGTGTGAAAGAAATGTACATATATTTTGTTTGCTCAGTAATTGCTTTGTGGTTGTTTTGAAGAAGTATTTGAGATAAATATAAAGATAATAGCAAATATGTCTGGTTTTGAGTTTGGTTGATGGATGCTCGGTATTCTATTTTTCTTTTTTAATTGTAGACAACAAATCGGACTGGGAGGGAGGGTTGGGTTGTTTTTAAGTTTAATGTTTGTTATTTTTTAAAAAGGCCCATTTTTTGCTGTTTTAGAGGATAGAAATTGTAAAGAAATAAAAGAGAAGAGAAAATTATCTTAAATCTACCGTTGGGCCTACTTCGGCACAGGTGTGTTGTAACGGGTGGGAAACTTAGGTGGGACTTTAGAGTTTATGATTTAATTACTTTTTAAAAAATAACCCTGTGAATGAATATTAAAAACACAAAAATAAAATGCAATATTTTGAAGAAAAGAAAAAAATATATTTTGAATACAAGAGGAGCCACGCGCTGGGCGGCAATGTCGCAGTCGCGCGGCTTAAAATAATTGGAAAGAAAAATTGTGAGTAATAAAAGTGTTTAAATAAAATCTGAAAGAAAAGAAATGGGTGCGGCGACGGGTTAAATATATTGTGTTTTGTTTTTAGGAAAAAAGGAAGAAGAAATAAATAAAAATCGACCCCTTTGTGCGCCAATGTCGCTTTCGCGCCAACATGGGCTAATAAATTTGAAGTTCCGAAAATAAACATAAAAATGTATAGGAAATATGAAAAGACATAAACGGATGAAAAGGAAAAGACTAGCCTCGCGTTGGGCTTCAATGTCGTGCTTGATTGATTGTCACCAATATCGAAAATCCATCCATCCAATCATCCAACATCCAATCAGTAATCAGTGTTATGAATATTAATTACTTTTATTCAGAATGAATAATACTGTAACTACGTAAATGATTCTTATCACACCAATGCTAAATCGTTTCGCAATTGCAATATTAGTTCGGTATCAGAAAGCGCAGCAGCACAGTGGGTCGCGGCCATCTTATTAGCGAGACTGTGAATTTTGGTAGTAATTTGCACATTTCAAAAACCTTATTCTCCTAAATAACATTGAAGTAATTGTTTTATGGTATGTTGATACTACATTTAATCACTAATTATTTTAGCTATTATTATCATAACAATGTAACTCACCGTTAAAATATTAGGTACAATTTCAATATTTTTTCTAAATTATTATAGTAATATTGACCTTAAAACATACTTTAAGCTTTATAAATAAGATAAAAAACGAATTTACTGCGTCAATTTTGTAGCACCTGACTTTTCAGTCTACCCTGGACAACGGCGGCTGCAACGTCGCCGAAACGTCGGGTGCTACAAAATTCACGCGGTAAATTAGTTTTTTATCTTATTTAATAATGACAAATAACTGCGATAGTCTCCGATTCCATATATACTTCTTACGTATACAAAATTTCATTTTTCCCAAAAAATATTCCACAAATATTTAAAAAAAAAATGAAACTCCGCTGAATGATCTTGAAAATATTAAGAATGAGTTTTTTTTAAAGTGGTGGCATATAAAGTCAAAATTAATGAATATTTATTTACAAGCTGTCATAGTTAATTGTCATCATGATTATGAAAAACGTACCTTACCCTAATCATTCTCTCCGTGACGATAAATAAGTGTAGCTTTGTAGAAAAAATGAGGATTTCACTATTTTACGCGGTAAGTTCCACTTCCTGTGATTGTGATAGCTAAAATGATTAGTGATTAAATTTAGCATCAACATAATATAAAACAGTAACTTTAAAAACCTAGATATAAATATGGTGACGAGAATATATATATTTGTATGTTTTTTTAAAAATTGCCGAATATATGTCAATACAAATCTAGAGAGCTCGCTGCCCTGGAAAGAGTCCTGGTACTTAGCTGGGCAGCAGCAACACTTACATGCTAATGCTCATGTCGGCCGTGTTCACTTGTTATTTTTATTTTAATAATTTTTAATACTTATTAAATATTGACATAAATGTTAGCGATGCATATTTATTGTAAATGCGTTGTTAAATTAATTAATTAATTAAATTAAATAAATATGGCCACCGACTGCACTGTTGCGCTTTCTGATGCCGACTAATATTGCAATTGCGAAACGATTTAGCCTTGGTGTGATAAGAATTGTGTACGTAGTTAGAGCATTATTAAATCACAATAAAAGGCATGAATATTCATATAACTGATTACTTCCACTTCTTCACGATTTAATGCGATTCATTTAACTTATTCAAAGGAGTAAAGTTACCATATGACGAAAATTTGCAACAGTAAATTTCATAATCGCTCTGATTTAAATAAATATCATAAAAACTGGTTTGACAGCTGAGACAGGTTTTATTATTTTCCAGCGGCGTTTTAATTGAAATGCCTGTCAAAACATCGGGCAGTTGCGGACTGCGGTCCGTTGTCTCGGAGAAATGATAAGCGAGGTAAATCGTACATTCGAATCTCCATTTTCTTATATGACGTGTAAAGACATATTATCCCACTCCATAAAGATATAATAATAGTAAACAAAATTTTACCAAAAAAAACCGACTCCAAAATTGTTTACAAGTGCAGCAGCCATGTCATGATGATACTTAGAACGGGCTATCATAATTCACATCGTATACAAAATTTTGTGTCTGTGCTGTTGACCGCTGAGGTGTTCGTAGGAAGCCAACCCTGGGTGCCGCAGTCCTGTCTTGGTGAAACTTAAAAAGGGCTGTCGTAATTGAATGCATATACAAAATTTCGTGTCTGTGCCGTTGACCGTTGAGTAGTCTCCTGTGGTGTAGTAGAGCGTCTAGTAGTAGCACCTTTCAGGTTACTTCAGCCAGCTCTCGTTACGGAGGGTGGATAACCACACTGGTCCACAGGCGTTCTACAAATCTCCACCAGTGGCTCCAAGTAGCTGTTGTACACACAGCAGCCACACCGCGGTAAACCACGTCGGCTCGTGGGCTAAACCTGGTCGAGGGGGGCCTGCACGCTTCGGTGGACAGGTCTGATTGCGGATACCTCCTGCATAGTGTACGAAGACTGGCCCGGCGAAGAAGGCAACTCGACAGCTTATAAGCGACGGATGTTGGCGGAAGCGGCGGGACAGCACGGTATCGTGGAAGGCCTAGGGCGTCCGGTTGAGGGCTAAAAACCGGTGGCCAGAAACTGCATCCCTCTTTCCTCCAATCGTGGCGGATCTCCGCTCCATTGGCGCACGGACTGCAGGGACGAGAGAGTGAGTCTGCACCAGCGCAACCGCTTACTCACTGTAAACTATTCACGCGCAGATGACCTCTAGTTTTTGAACATCGGACCGGACTTGTAAGAAGTCCTGTCAACCAAGAGGTCGCCGTCCTCGGATCACAATGAGGAGGACATCATCATCAGTCTCCTCGTCGGAAGCCAACCCTGGGCGCAGCAGCCATGTCACGGTGAAACTTAGAACGGGCTATCATAACTAAATGAGTATTACAAACCTTTGTGTCTGTGCTATTGACCGTTGAGGAGTTCCCCTGGTCGGGAGCAAACCAAGGCCATGCTTACCTTAAAAAACATGCATTGTCATCGGAATTGAACCAACATGTAAAGTTTCAACTTCATATGATAATATTTGAGGAGTTTCCTCAATTCCTCGTGGATCCCATCATCAGAACAGGATTTTGATAAAATGGGACCAATCTGTAAGTATATCCTTTCAAATAAAAAAAAGAATGTTCCGAATCGGTTCATAAATAGCAGAGTTCTGAGGTAACAAACCTTTTAAAACATGATACAACCGAATTGATAACTTTCTCCTTTTTTGAAGTCAGTTAAAAACAAGAATGCTACTCTTTAGGCCCACCCTCCAATCACAATAAACCATATGTCATATGAAACGTTTTTTTATGTAATATAATTACTTATATAACATTTATTCTTAATTCGTTGTAGGTAAAAGGTTTACACAGATATAAATGAAGATAGTGGTTGGTTTTACTTGGTGAGTCGCATTAGAGAGATCACGTAGGCTATTAGTTGTTGTTTGGCTTTCTTTTCGGGCTGTGTCACTTTTTTGCTGTATTATTATTTTATTTTGAGCAATAAAGAATAAATAGTAATAATAATAATAAACATATAATATTAATAATATTTGTAACATATATTTCTCGCCAGTAACCTAGTAATTAAAATATATACAGGTGAGTTTTAAATTCGTGACATTATTTAAATGGGTAAGTCATTACGAGCAAAAAAGCAACTTTTGACAACAAATTGTTGAATCAAATAATATAAAATAAAATATTTTAAAACTACATTTTATTCCAAATGATTTAGAAAAGTTTGACAATCGATCAGCAATTGTCGCGAAGCAATAGTCGCGAAGCAATTGTTGTAAATAATTTGGAATAAAATGTAATTTTAAAATAATATTAATATAATATTTGATTCAACAATTTATTGTCAAAAGTTGCTAATTTGCTCGTACTGATTCACCCATTTCAAGGATGTCACTAATTAAAATCTCACCCTGTAAAACTTAAACGTTACTAAGATATCGGAGGTGAGATTTGGTTTTTTAAATATAAGTAAAATATGCTTATATACATATATGACACTCAAGGTTAATGGCTGGTGGGCCCAGGCCTCATACAAATAGTATCATTCTCCAAAACTGACTTCAAAACTGTAGATATGCGAATCATTTCCATTAAATTGCAGGCCATTCTCATCGGAAGAGCAGAGACATGTTTTGCGCTTGTTTTTATGTATCTGAACTTTTAAATTCGAGTTTTACTTAGATGTTAATTAAATTAAAATCCTTTATTTTCTTTTTCGTTTGTTTCAGTCGGTTTTCCCATACTATTCTTCTACCTTTGGGGTCAACCTTACGAGCGAGGTTTCTTCTGTGATGATGAATCGCTTCGCCACCCATTTCACGATTCAACCATCACCAGTACTATGCTGTACATAGTTGGAATTTTCTTGCCATGTGTATCGGTAGGTATGTTTTGTCAACATTTTAAATTTTACATGGTAACTGTAGCATGTAAAATGACGGGATGCTGGTTACCATTGTCTGCACTGGATATATGATCATTTATATGAATATTTAGAGGGGGGGGGGTTGTTGTTTCACCAGTATAAAAAGAATTGCAGATTTGAAAAAAAAGTTGATAAACCACATTTCTGGAAGTGCATTTACAATTCTGCCGTCGTAAATGAAAACACAGTAACTTCATTTACTGTGTTTGTACAAGTTTGGTTATTTAAAATCACGAGCACGAGTTGGAGTACTATAACGCAAATTTTTCGGTTTGTCTGTCGATGGATAGTTACCGAGATACCTTAGATAAAAACACAGTATTTAAAAAAAAACAGAATATTTTTAATAAAAAACACAGTACCTATGTATATTTTTTTAAGGTAAAATACAGTAACCTATTATTTATTGTGATCTTTTTTAATACTTATAAGCATTAAAGAAATATTTTTGTTTGGTTACAACACGGCTTCTTCAGATACTGTGGTTGTAGGTAAAATTTTGTTAAAAGTTAATTTATTATTACACGAATTAATCACAGTATCTCAATTACTGTGTTTAAGGTGCCTGCAGTTTTGTTATTTATTTAAAAAATATATATTTATTTTACATTGTTAGAACACAGTAATGGGTAATATTTACCTATAACACAGTAACCACTCAGTTACGGTGTTATAGCTTAAAAATATAAAATTTATCAAATTATTTTCCTAATTTAAAACATAATATCTAATTTAATTAATTAAACAATTATAATTTAATATATATTTTTATGCATAATCGAAGTTCTAACAATTTTTTTACATTAAAGATTAAAAGAAATAATCTATATTGATTACTTTGTTCATGAAAACAAATATTTAACAACTGAACTTAGACCGCGTTTTTCTCAAAACGTCTTTTTTCAAGTTACTGTGTTTTCATTTACAACGGCAGAATTCAGGCACGTACTTTATGCATATTAGTTGTATTTGGACTATACAAAACATATATCTAAAAGGACACATTTTACAGAGCAGACTGCTATTACGCTGATGTCTCAAGTTATTATTACCGAGGGAATATATTTTTTTCTATTGTTTCATATTGATCAAATTATGTGGTCTCCGTAAGGATAAAATTGGGGGGGTGGGGGATAAGTTTAAGAGATCGTTAATAGATGCATCGATAGAAATAATGGGGAATCAATTATTTAATATGTGTCGCAGTTTCTTAGCACCAAGAAAATAAGCGGGTGAGAAAAATATATATTTTTAGCATAAATAATAATGATATACATTCTAGCCATTAGGAGTAGACATTAATTTCACATGGGAGGGGAGGGGGGGATATTTTGATGTGGCAACACTTCATCTTATGTCAAGATGAATTTTGTCTTCTTCTTTCAGTTTATGAAATTGCGCTCTTCTTTAATTGTCCCATTGTTAATAACTATCCTAACTTCATTTCGTACCTCTTAAGTCTCAAAAGTCAGCTCTTATTATTATCTCTCATTTCCCCCCATGTCTACAAAATCATCTGTAAATTTATTAAACTCAACAGTATGTCCCTTTAATAATAATTAATGAATGTTCCTCCATAGAGTTTTTGTGTTCGGCGTATATATGTATTTCTTTATATCTTAAATTATTATTCTATTTTGTGTTCCCGACGGAGTGATGTTTTACTTGTTTCAGTGACGTCCACTAACAGAAATAAGTTTCCTCCTATTTCAACGGCACACTTGGCAGAAATCACCCTATTTGGGTGAAGCCATCAAATCAAAAAAGAAGAAGTATGAAATTGCGCTCATTTTCTCATTAATTCTCGTTATTCATATTCTTTTGCGTTAAAAATGAACAAAACTATTCGAAGCGCAGCTAGACAGGTCGTTTTCAGTGTCTTAACATATTCTAGGTACATTTTAGCTTATGTTTTGTTTGACATTTTGTATAGGTTAACCACAAATTGTTGGTACCCACCTGTCAAAATTACGTGTAGTCAAAATTAATTATTATTAAACGAAAGCACGACTAAGGTTTTTTTTTCTTTTTCTATTAAGCTCGCAATAATTTAAACATCGATATTACGTGATAGAATCAGTAAAGGAGCAGAAACACTAGCCTGTGAAACTCACGACGACATGTTTTCAACCCTCAAAAATGTGTTTGTAGTGGGTGTTAGTGCATTCACTAATATATTACGGTAGCTTATTCAATTAATGTATTTTCGATGAATGAATGTCAACTTTTACCGCATATAATTGAATAATTACATAAATACGGAGATCGGCAGCCCCCGAATTGTCATAACAGGAAAAACCACCGATCGGTGGTATTGGCATTATAGCGGTTAAGCATTGCTGGCTCAACTATAGAACGAAAACAAATACTCGAGGATTACTTAAGCAAGAACCGATGCTTGAACATCGACTAAAGATTCGGTTGTGAGATACTCTTCCCTTAGACGAAGACTACTTCCACGCTATCGAATATTGATGCATGCAGATTCAATATTTTGAACGGCACTTAATTTTAATCTGACCCGAATAAAGCAGCTTCTGTTTATTAATTCCCTTGTTGAGCAGCAATTTCATTTTATTGATCATTAAAAGCACTTACACTTTACATTTCAATGAAGGGACATTGTGCACTTGGTGGTCTGCGGAGGGATCAATTTTGTTTGACTGCCCAGTCATTTCGTTTTAGTATGTGAAGAAATACGGGAAGGCGAGACCTTTAATTGTTTATGGCTGGATAGATTCAACCCATACAACGACGTGTGATTTTTTTCTTTCCTGGCCCACTAACCAACAAAGAGAGAATGTATTCTAAACGCCCATTTTTTTTTAAAATGAAGACCGAAATATCTATTTTGAACCGCTCCGATACGATTAAGACCATTTCCAGATGGAAGTCTGTCTGTGTATCTGTCTGTCTGTATGTATTCCACCACGATAGCGCCAAAACGCTTAAGGCGATGCGGCGTCTACATGCCTTTTCAGGTGTGCTTGTCGTGAAAAAGTATGACTGCATTTCTGACAAATATATTTCTTCAAATTTAAATGGACGATGTCCGCGTGCGCCGTTAGGTTTTATTGTGAATAAAAGGTACATTCCTGACAAACATATTTTTTCAATTTCATGTGAACTGAACCTTTAATGGTCTTTTCAAATTACTTTTATCAGAAAATGCTTTGTCACATTTCGGATAAGAAAAACGTGTGTGCAAGCATACTAATATATAATGAGACCTAAGAAAGATATCCGAAATGGGCGGACACGCGAAAAAATAGGCGGGGTCAATTTTGTATGGTTTGGTTTGTATGGTGGTCCAATAAAAATCCAGCGTTGACGAAGCGTTAAGCAAGATTCCACGTACGCTCGCGCCCGCGAGCAGGCGAATACTAAAACGGTCTATCGCAGCGCTAGCGCAGACTAACTATCTTTACGCAGTGGTGATATAAATGTGTTAATGGCAAAGCATATTTAGCGTAACCCTCGGGGCGCTCTCACGTTTTAATTAATTGTAATTAATTTAGGGCCTTAATAAAAAATGTGGCTAGGTTGGCTGCCCTAGAGAATTAACCAGTCAATATAATGAAATTATAATAAAACACACTCACCGCTTACACTGTAGGAGTAATCGCGCTTGAAAGTTTTCGAAATCAGTTTGAAGCTTTAATGTCCAAGGCAATGAGCAACTTTTTTCAGTCCAGATTGTAAATTGGTCTTATCGAAGGATTCGCTTAGAAACATTTTTAAATTAAAGGTTATATTTTTCAAAAAACTCATAAAACTAAAATTCTTCAGATATGGTCGTTCCTATATATCATGTCGCCTTAATCCGATTGAGCAGAAATTTGGCATGCAGGCATAATTTAGTTATGGCAAGAGTTGAAAAGGTTGTGGTTGAAATTGGTCCGCCAGGGGGCGCACTAGTCATTTTTAATCTGGAAATACTGGAGTTAAAGACTTGAAATTTTGTACACAGATGCTTTGTTGGGCCGAAATCACATTGCGAAATTTTGGTTCGAGTACCTCTAATACAAGCTACACTAATAATATTTAAATTCCACCATATATTTCAATTAAATCTTGACGCCATCTGCTGGCGCTTGAATTAACCCCACCCTTAGCCGAGAAACGAATCGCGGCTCCCGAGGCGGTTGTAAAAGAACCCAACCGGGTTCATCCGCCGGCCAAGAGAGATCGCTTATCAATTTTATTCATGAAATCAGATCTTTGGCTACTTGCCGGTAAAGTCTTGAGGTGACGCAACCGATTGTTTTTTCAAAATCACCAAAATTTGTTTTTTTCTGGCAGATTATAAGCGTGGAATTCGTGAAGCACAGACAAGCTAAAAGCAGAAATTATGTCAGTTTCATGGGATACCGGATACCACCTGCGCTGGTCGAGTCTTACAAAGTCATCGGAGTGTTTGCTTTCGGAATAGCTTGTCAGCAGCTGACGACAGATATCGCTAAGTACGCAATTGGGCGCTTGCGACCGCACTTCATCGACGTGAGTTACATTTCATTATTACTTAATAATTACTACTCGTTGTAAGTAAAATATAAATATTTTTAATCTGATTCGATGTAGGTATATCTGATAATCCTAGATTTCGTGCCTAATAATTATCTTCGTGCTCGATCGCACTATCTTTTCGCGGAGCCTTTCTCGCGCACTCTTCTTCGGGGCACGGCCGTTTGAAGAAGGTATTCGTATTTGTAGCTACTTTTAACTGATACTTGGATCAGAATACAACTGGACAGCTCTAGCCCAATCTGACACTAAATTGGGGGTAGTCTGTTTATTGCGTTAATAAGCGAACCACAATTGACTTCCACAGTTCATTACACTTCCACAGATGCATTTATGGACCCGCCACTTAATGACAAATTATTGAGTCAAACACTTTACTATTTTACATTGAGATATAAAGGATCTCAATGCTATTTTATTAGTTTTTCACGAAAGTGCACAGGATAGGTTCACACAACTGACAGATCACACACTCGAATGTAGACGGAGATATCCTGCCAAAACTGGTAGACAGAAGGCGAGGTTGCCCGCTGGTTTACCTTCCTAGTACCTCGCTGTCAGGTGTTGGCCTCTGACGGGCATGTTGGCTTCGCTGTACTGTAGGTACCTACTCGTCCCCAAATCTTTTACGCTCACCTCACGGAAGACAGAACGATTATCGTTAACTTTTCCTGGGGTGACGGGTTCGCCCGTTGAAGTCGACACCTTAAACTGTAGGTCATTGTGAATTACAAATTAAATTCCCATGTATTAATTTGAAACGGATATACCCAATATATTGCCATAAAGCCACAGTATTTCAGTGACTGCTTTCGTGTTATGTATTAATTTGAAACGGATATACCCAATATATTGCCATAAAGCCACAGTATTTCAGTGACTGCTTTCATGTCTAATTCGTTCTTTTGCGCAATACTGGGTTAAACAATTTTTGTGTTACCTAATGTAACCATAACAGAAAATTACTAAGTACGAACTTAATAAACTAGTGTTTATAGTGTGATTTTGCTGCAATTTCTGCATGAAACTACTGAACTATATTTACCGACTAATAAGCCAAGCATGATATCCACGATGTTGAAATTATGCGATAACGAGCTACATACGAGGCGGTTGCCCACTACTACGAGATTCAGGATGTTTAAAAGTAAGAGGATAAATTTGTAGTGCTAGGTTCACTGACTTTTGTTTGGTGTGTTCCTAAAATTATGTTCCGATCTGAATATGTCCACTATCAATGTTGCTATGATCTGTGCCATTATTGATTCTTGCGTTATCCCATACCATGATTATGTATGTCATATACCATTGATTATATATGGTATTAGATTGGTCAACTCCATAGTACGACTCGGAATCCCTTATGAAGCGGCGAAACATTCGATTATTAATGCCATCTATCGCATTTTATAAAGGCTGATTATATCACAGAAATAATACGGAGACATAGGGCCCGATTGCGTTTCTTTGTGAACTAAAACTAAAATAAGTCCAAGCGAACGAGACAGAGCAATACGTTAGAGCGGAATATGAAACGAACGATCGTCGATAAATACTACCTGTTGAACTTATATTCGTCCGAATAAATTCGAGCATATTTCGTGCGGTGTAAGATTTGACCTTGGTGCTCAGTTTTAATGCGAAAAAGTGACAACCGGTCATCGCACACTCCGCTCTAGCATCGCACACTGTCTCGTTCACACGGACTAATTTCCGATTTTAGTTCACGAAGAAAAGCAATCGAGCCCATAGAATGCCATCTATTAGTCTAGCTGAACATAAAACATTGCGTAAATAGTACGTATTGAAAGCTGTATACCAAATAAAAAAATGACATGTAAATAATATTAAAATAGGCTATAATTATTTTAAAAAATGTTTGTTTTTATATTATTATTTTATATCGTATAGGCGTGTTAAGAGCACCTATAGTACGTCGCCAAACTGCTATACTACAAAAGTCGCCATATTGCACATATAATAGAAGATTAATCAATTTTTGGCACTATTAGTGCCATCTACACGTTGCATTTCGAAGTAAGATCATGTTTGCCAATTTGTACTACGATGCTAAACAAGCTATATAATCAATAGTCATTATTTGCAGTTTTATCGTACAAGGTGGGGCATAATGGAGTCACACATTTTAAAGGATCAGACAGAACGGCGCTATCAGTACAATTAGGTAGGGTGAGCGACAAAATGCTATAGTCGGGTTAACAGCGAGGCTTCATTGTGGATGCTTTACCATCTTTCTGAGTCACTATGTTTGTTACTGAACTACTGAAAGTCAACGACTGCTTTGTCCATCGGAAGGAACTTGTAATCTAAAATCCATTCCTATGGGATGATGAACAGTGATAAGCATGTAGACATTTTAGATGGATTTTTTATTCTTACGCAGGAGTGACAGTTCTTGAATGGAGACGGCGCTTTTCAAAAGAATATTTTTTGCAAATAAATGAAAACAATCTTTAACGATCGTAATATTACTGTATTGACATTAATATTAATGAATGCACATCATCTCATCTAAGACCCATGTATCATAAACCTGCGGACTATAACAAAGAAAAGGTTTCAAAAATAGAATTGCTCAACAAAAACAAACAAATTGTTTTCATCAATGATTCAAGTGTGGTTCCATTATGAGAGACTGAAAAATATTTGTTTAACAAAAATAACCTGATTAGATATAGAAACAGTTTGTTTTGTATCTATTAGACTGACTTTTACATCTTCCGGATAAAAATTAAAAAAAGGAAGAAATATTATGATAAGTTATGAAATTATTTATTTAAAAAGGGTATTTTTGTTAGAGAAAAAAAAGTTTTACTTGAAGTAATCATACGTAATCATTGGCAATAAGTCTTTTTTGTGTGGAAATTTTTGAAACATAGTTAGTAGCCTAGTGGTACATTGCAATCTGGGCAACAGTAGACTAACTCCTTGTGTCCTCGTTTTCCAGTTTCCTTCTTTCCAATGTCTGCGCAAACTTTGCAGACTCTCGACAAGTTCGTTTTTCTTTTGGTTAACGCTATGAATTCACGCTATTTTTTGTTCACGCTATGAATTCATGCTGAATCGCAGATGTATGTATAGACAAAAGACTAAGCTACACGCTGGTATGACGCGAATAATGAACCGAGTACTTATATATATATATATCCTTTCTAGCCGTATTCGGCCATAGCAATTGCATTCTAGATTCTTTTTTTTTTTTTTTTATTTTTTTTTTTTTTATTGTTGGGGGTTTTGCTGGTGAGCCCTCAGGTGACTGATGTAGGCGATCTTGGCTTTGAATGTGCGTGCACATTTGGCGCAAGTCAAGACACCATCGACGTAATTATACTTTATGGCCGCCGGTGGTCGGGCCTTTAGCTCGTCGCGCTTGGCATCTAAGTCGAGCAGCCTCTTCTTTTCAAAATCATCTACATTGCCCTGCACTAGCAGTCTCCATCCTGGGCGATCTTTCGCTTTACTCTCCCACTGAGAGGGTTCAATGTTGCACCTTTTCATATGCCTCTTCTGAGTATCCTTGTATCTGAGGAGCTGGCCGCCTTGTTTCCGCTTGCCGTTCTTTAGTTCAGCGTAAAAGATACGCTTTGCCACTCTCTCATCAGGCATACGGGAGACATGTCCGCACCATCTCAGCTGTCGTCGCATCATGTATGCTTCTATTCCGCTGACTTTAGCGCGTCGAAGAACTTCCGTGTTCCTCACACGGTCCGACCACTTGATGTTCATTAAGTCGCGTAGGCATCGAAGGTGGAATTTGTCAAGTGCGCGAATGTGCTTTCGGTATGGGCACCATGTCTCTGACGAGTAGAGGAGGTTTGGGAGGACGATCGCCATGTAGACAGACACTTTTGTTCCCAGCTTGATGTCGTGTGAGCTGAAGACTTTGCTACGGAGTTTACCGAAAGCTGCAGAAGCAGCTCCTATCCTCCCGTTCAATTCAGAGTCAAGGTCACATTTTGCTGTTATAGTGCTACCAAGGTATTTGAATTTGTCCACTTGCTTCAGAGGAGTCTCTCCGAGCTTAATAGATATAGGTTCTTCATTAAGTGTGTTGGCCATCACTTCGGTTTTCTTCACACTGATTTTTAGGCCAAAGTTCTTACATGACACGTCGAGGTTAGTCATTAACCTTTGCAGGCCATCTGAGCTTTCGGCTACAAAGCATAGATCATCGGCATACATTATATCCGTTATCGTGGCGTATGATACTTTTGTGTGGGCTTTAAGTCTTGCCAGATTAAAAAGAGAGCCATCTGTGCGAAAATGAATTCTAACACCTTCTGAGATGTGTTGCAGAGCATCACGGACTACAACTGCGAAATATAAGGCAAACAAGGTAGGCGCAAGCACGCAGCCTTGTTTCACGCCACAGCTTACAGGAAAGAACCCTGTTTGTTCACCGTTGACTGACACACAGCATTCCATGTCATCATGCAGAAGTCGAATCAGTCTGACAAATTTCTCAGTGCATCCAACCTTTTCCAGAATCTTCCACAGGGCTTCACGTGATACGCTGTCAAATGCCTTCTCTAGGTCAACAAAACATAGATACAGATTTTGACCCTGTTCTCTGCTTTTTTCCTGTATTTGACGAACGGAGAAGATAGCTTCACAGGTTCCTCGATCTGGACGGAATCCGAACTGGGTTTCTGGTAGAATCCTCTCCGACAGGGTCATCAGTCGGTTTAAAAGTATTCGGGCGAACACTTTACCAGGAGCAGAGAGAAGTGATATTCCGCGGTACGAATTGCAGTCAGAACGGTCGCCTTTGTTCTTGTACAGCGAGCAGATGCGAGAGACTTTAAAGTCTGCTGGTACACGTTCTTCGACCCACATTCGTCCGAACAATACCCATAGCTTCGTGTGCAGCTCATCGCCTCCATATTTCAGTAGCTCTCCTGGTAAGTTGTCAATGTAATTGACACCGAGTACTTACGTGGTTTTTAAACAAACTGTATGAAAGTCGATCACGCCCTCAATAAGTAATTCGAATATGTTGTATCACGTACTGAGTACGTGCTCAGCTGTTAAAGTGTTAAGTTACGTATTGCCCACACCAAAATTAGTCTGATGGATATATAAAACACTAGTATTTAGTGAACTTGTATTAAATTTAATATTAATTAATAAAGAGCTGCTTTAATAAAAAATAAAATTATTTGTCCCAACTAATGCACACCACTATATGTGTTAATATTAACAATATAGTGTAATCGAGGCTTAATGCAAGTTGCGCCATGGGCAAAGCCAAGGCCACACGCCTTGAAATTCGCAAATGCTAAGTATGCAGTCGGTGTGCGATCTTGAGACTGACTCGTGGGCGTCTACTGACCAACCACTTATAATCAATTACGTACGCTGCAGATCTTCTGCATGCATTACGGGAACAGTGACACCTAAAGAGATTATATTGTGACATATTGCCATAACATACTTTCCTTGGGAATAACATTTTTGTTCCATGAAATCAAATCAAATCAAATAATTTATTGTCCTAAAAACTAATACATAGTTGTATAGACAGTTGTATTACATTCACATTTGGCCGTGATATGATTGAATTCTTCATTAATGATCAAATTCTTCTATTAATAATCAAAACATAAAAGGTTACTCGCAAGAATAAAGAAGGTATTATTGTAGAATTAAATCGAGTCTCACCATTTAGTTTACCAGATAAAAAACACAGAGTAAGATATAGAGAAGATATGTAGAAATTAACTCGATAAGTAGTGATTCTATTACATTGAACATAATGAATAATGTACTGAGAAAAAAGAAGGTTATAATGTACATAATTAATTCTTTAAAATACCGATAAAGATAAGTTTTTTTAGTATAAAATTAATAAATGTAATGTCAAAAATAACAAAAAAATGTGACGATTGTCAAAAGGTAAAATAAAGTGTCTTAGTGATTATATTGCAAATAAAAATAGTCAAGATATAATTATTATGTTATTATGTTACAAGATATAACCTACCTAATAATAGAAATAGTCAATACATTTTAGTCAAATTGAAAATCAATTAAAAACCTATTGCAGAAAGAGATATAGTCGAGATGCAATCATCAAGCCAACAGCGAATTATACATATTAGACTAAAGTCTATTATTGTGAATGCAATACAAAGAACTACTAAGGCTACAAAACAAAGAGAAACGGATGCAGGCCCTTACCCATCGATATTGGTCGGAAGACAACTTAAAAAAAGTTCTTTAGACATATGAATTCAAATTTGAAATATTTGGATCTAAACGACGAATTTTGTTCGACGTAGCGCCCAGAAAAAGATGATGCCAGACTGTATGGTACCAACAGTCAAGCATGGTTGTGGTTCCATTATGGTCTGGGTATGCTTCTCGGTCCATGTAACCGGAGATTTGGTACGAGTCGATGGAATCATGAAAAAGGAGCAATATAAACGAATACTACAGCAAAATGCCGTTTTGTCTGGTTTAAGATTAATTGTTAATGGATTTTTTTTCCAACAAGATTGTGATCCCAAACATAGTTCACAATTATGCAGGAGATTTGAGAACGTAAAGAAACAGAAGAAGTATTAAAAAACATGGTGTGGCCCCCTCAGAGCCCGGATTTCGACGCAATTGAGCATTTGTGGGAAGAGCTTGATAGAAATGTGCGCAGTTGTTGTCCCTCCTCGCAAGATGCCATGTGGAAGGCTTTACAAGAAAGCTGGAACAATAGTTCACAAGATACAATCGACAAATTGATTCCTTGTATGCAGACTAGTGAAAAAAGTAATAAAATGCAAGGGAGGGTTTTTTGACGAAAAATCTGTTTAAAATATGAACGGCATTTTTAATGTAATTTATTGATATTTTTGGTTTTCTTCTTGATGTATGTGTAAATAAGTATTAAGTTAATAAGTATTTCAAATAATAATTTAATCTCTTGCTTCGTAATTTGAGTTTTATTTCATTTTCCTTCCTTGATGTAGGTGGTCTCAAACTTTTATTGAGGTTAAGCGCTATTCTATTGGGAAGATATTGTTTAAATTTCGAAATTTTTAGTAGACAATTATTACATATTCTTTATGTATAGTAAATACTTAGTATTTGTTACACAACTTATGCTTACTTTATACATAGTTTATGTATAGTAAATATCATAGACCATTATTTCATTCAAAATACACAGTTGCTTTAAATGTAATTACAATAAAGACGAAACAATATACTCGTTTTAGAACACGCCATTAAGATAACAAAGTAAATATGTGCCTACCTAGTAATGAGGAAATTTAAGGTACAGCTTTATGTACTCAGATAGTTACTTCCTTTTTAAAATATAATAATGACATGTAAAACATACCTAATCGATAAAAACGTATCAAGTATAATCAATCTCCACTTTGGATACTATTTAAAACATTGTGGCAATAAAGAAATAGTTTAGCAAAAGCAAAATTAAATAGTCCAAGATTAAATTATGGGTAAAGTCAAAACAAAAAAATATATAATAATAACAAAAAGTCGCAAAAAATCCAATAAGTAATTACAATCAAAAAAATAATTACGTAAATAATAATTAAAGTGGCCAAATATATATAATACAAATTTAAATAAAAATGATGTTTAAATAAAAATATCTAAGCAAAAAAAATATATATTTTAGAGAAAGGTATTATTCAGGGCTTCTTAATACAGCGCTCAGTTTTTACGACTGCGATTATCAAGAACACAGGCGTTTTTGTTAAATTTTAGGTTAATTTATATTTAAAAAGTATTTTTTAATGTAAAGTTTTATCCCTTAATATTGTATCCCTTCCTTAATATCTATCAAGGCTCATTTCAGTTTGTTGGGAATGAATTATTAGCCTACCTTCAATATGCCGGTCAGTATTACAATAAACAGACCCCCCCCCCCCCCCTCCAGCCAGATAGTGATTGTGTCAAGTGATTATGATCGCAAATGTAGTATCTTTGTAGTATTTCCTAGGTATTAAATGGCTATTACCTAATATGATATGGAACTTCCTAAATATGGCAGATTTTTTAATAAATGTGTTGCTTGTATAAGGGATATTCCAACCTCAATGTGGTTTCCGCCCAACGACGCATCGGTGTACTGAATTTTAAGTCTCTAAAGGGCTCTCTAGACGGTCAAACATGCTTGTCAAGCTTCGCGCCGCGGGCTGGGAGGGGATCGTAAACCGTAGGAAATATGCATATTTTTGTTTACCAAAAATGCCTAATTTTGTAGTTTTATACCAGGGAGTCACCTTGATTAGACGTAATTGATTGGTTGGTGATTGATTGATTGGTGATTGATTTATTGATGATTGATTGATGATTTATTGATAATTGATTAATGATTGATTGATGATTTACGTCATGTGATTTGACACATGACGTCACGTAAAGATGCTATTATATTTTTTTTTTATGTTTGCATATTTCCCGCGGTTTACGATCTCCACCCTGCCCGCGACGCGTACCTTGACAAGCATGTTTGATCGTCTAGAGAGCCCTTGAGTCCAATATTTCAAGATTGATGTATGACCAGCGCACCCCCCCCCCCCCACCCGGTGGACCGATTTCAACCACAATCTTTTTAACTTTTGCCATGATCAAATGATGCCTGCATGACAAACTTCAGCCCAATCGGAAGTAGCGTTTGGGCGCTATCGTGGAGAGTACACACACAGCCACACAGACAACTTGGGTTGTCGACTACAGCGGGCGAGCCCGTCACCTCAAAAAGTTTTAACGATTAATCTCCCTGGAAGTGAACGTAGAAGACTTGGGGACAAAACAGTCCACCGTCTAGCTGCGCCACAAGCCCGTAAGAGGCCAACGCCTTAACCGCGAGATAGCCAGGAATGTTACCTGGCGGGCCGACACTCACGCCCTTACTTCCAATTGTGACCAGATTACTCCGGTCTCTCGATTGGTTACGAGTTCGAGGTCGCTTGCGCGGTCCTCTCCCTTACGAAGCGGTGAAACGGTGTATACCGAATCTATCGCGGACCACGGCGTCCTTTGCCCGGCTGTTCACCCAGGATCGGATGGCCGATGGTCGTTTCAAGAGCAGTCGCCGTAAGGTCCGCAACCACCCCCGCTCTATAGGAAACAGTACTGCTTCCAGACTCCCCCGACTGTTAGTCAGAGTGCACAGTCGATTGGCTTACGCCGCACGGTGCCCAGACCGTCCAGGAGCGCCAGAAGGTTGATTTCCAGGGGAAACTGACCATAAGACCAGAGTCCTACCCAGGCTCGCACTTCATGCGTGGAGGCCGTCGGATAGGTGTTGACCCGTGAGTGTGACCAACCCTTAACAGAATGGGTCTTCGTGGCCAACTCAGCAAGGGCCCGTTAACTCCCAAGCCAAGCCATACAGACAGACTTTAATCTGGAAATTATCTTAATCGTTTCCAACCCCCCCCCCCCTCCCTCTACAAATATCCATCGTCGATATTTTTAGACTATTTGTAGACATTTGTAGACTGTTGGCTCAAAGTCACCACAAAGTCAATAAGGAAAAAATGGGGCTTTGTCGGTGTTTTGATCTGCCAAGCCAAATATGTACACAACAAAAATGAAGAAAAATATTATTGCTTTTTGAAATCATGCATTTTTGTAAATCGGACAAAAATCATCGACCAATATAATGCATGTTTTCTGCCGTATTAAATTAGAAAATAAATTAATAGTTTAAAAAAAACACTAAAAACATGCTTTTGGGCTATGATACGATATTCACATACACACGGCTATGATACGATATTCCATCATGGAATGCCAGTGCCTATCTTCCGGTTTCATCATCAGACCTTGAAACCTAATCGTGGTCAAAGTTCATTCCGAGAATTTTCTAACAAGTCCAAACACAGCTATGATACGATGTTCCGTCATGAAGTTCCAGTTCATATCTTCCGACTCCATCATCAGATCAGTTCGACAATACCATATTATTGTATTGTCATCAGAACTACATACAGCTGCCAATTTTCATGACGCTACGATCCTTGGAAAATGGTTAAATTAGTTACCTTAGATTCCACTTCATAGTTACATACAGGTCGACCTAATAAAAGCGTGTTTAAAACAAGATTCATATTCTTTGATTTTAATTATATATTTTGACTTAAATATGAAATCGAAGGCCATCGCGGTTTGGCCAGGATGTTTGACATTATAAAAAGGCTTAAAAACGAATTTACCGCGTAAATTTTATAGCACTCGACGTTTCAGCGATGTTGCAATCGCCGTTGTCCAGAGTACACTCAGTCTACCGAACATCGCCGAACGTCGCGTCGGGTGCTACAAAATTCACTCGGTAAATTCGTTTTCAAAACTTTTTGCCTTAAACTTCTATATTAGCCAAATTTTCCTTATCCTGGCACCTAATGGTTTCCTGCAGCTTGGCCCTGATGACCTGTTTGTTATCTTACGTCGGGTCAAATCGCGGTTCACCTCCCATTCGGCAGCCTCTTTGAAAAGGGACTAACCTGGAGAGGACTGTGATTCCTGGCTGCGGCTGTAAGCACAGTCGTGGACATGATGGGATCCGAGATTCCAATCTGGGGTAAATCCTCGGGCGGTGCTGGGCGGCTTGCACATCGTGCAGCGTTAACCATTCGACTGTGCACTCCGGCAAATAACCAGGGTTGACCTGATTTCAGCTACCTTTGAAACGATCGGTTAGCCACCCGATCCCATTTGAGCTTGACGGCTAAAGGGGGCTGCGGTCCGCGATATATACCTGAATTACCGTAACGTCAGTTAGAGGCCGCGCGAGTGACTTCTAATCTGAGACCAGACTGTAGGATAGGGACATCCTGCCAAATCTGGTAGTAAGGGAGCGAGGCCGGCCGGCAGGGTCCTCTTTGCGGTAAGGTGTTGGTCTTTTACGGGTTTGCCGGTGGACCAGCTTTTGTCCCCTTAAGTTATTTACTTTCACTCCGTGGAAGATAGAACGACCTGATGCCGTTAAAAATCCCTGGGGTGATGGATACGCTCGTTGGGTTTGACGCCCAAAGTTGTCCTTACACATGTTTTTTGGCGTTTTTTATCAGTTTTACTTTTCCGGCCTACCAACCGATAAGGAGGGAAAGTATTATGAGCGCGCTAAAAAAAATCGACATGAAAACAGATATATACATTTTGAAGACGATTGAGACTATTTCCAGTTTGAAGTATGTCTGTGGGTATGTGTGTGTATCTCTACGATAGCACCCAAACGCTTCATCCGATTGAGTTGAAATTTGGCATGCAGGCATAATTTTGGTTATGGCAAGAGTTAAAAAAATTGTAGTGGAAATCGTTTCACCAGCGCCAGTCATACATCAATCTCATAACAAGTCCGCCATATTTATGAAATTACCACATAGGTATACCTATATTTTTTTAATACCATTTTAATACCACGGAAAATGCTATACGAATTGGCGCGCGAGGGGAGGGGGTTGTCCCGTTCCGAGGGGGAGGGGAGGGGGGTTGTCGGGGGCTTGTCTACTTGCCGGGAAAGTCCTGGGGGGTCATACAGCCGTTTTTTTTCGACATAACGACTATCTGCTTTTGCTTATCAAGCCAATTTTCATCAGTTCGCTTATTTTTATCAAAATTTTAGAATGCGTATTTTCTGTGTAAACCGGTTATTAGAAACAATATTACAAAAATCTCTAGAAATTGCCCCCTTAAGATCGATGCTTTTTTCTTGGATTTTGAAGTCGCTTTCAGAAACGATGCTGGCTTTTTGTTTATTAGACCAGCGACAAATATATGACTGAGTAATGGCGTGTTCTGTCAGGCGTGTCTCCATTGTGTAGATTTATCACGTAACTCATGTATATATGCATCTCACGTTGCCATTGTCCATTGTCCCAACGTATTATCATCTAAAGTTCGGGGAAAATTATTTAGTCATCAAAAGCAAATAAAACCGCCGGAAAATTGCATGACGCTATTTTGTTACTATTACGATTGCGATACGAAAGCGAAAGCGCGAAAAACCGCGCGACACACTGGCCCGCGTCAAATGGACAACTGTGTGGAACAACCGCTCCGCTCGCTTACGTGCCGGCCGTGGCGCCCAAAAGCTATATGAAGCATAATTTTGTGGCCTGGTTGTGAGAACACGAAAACGAATTTTAATACAATTATGCCGTATTTTAAAAACCCGGTCCTTAAACTATCATTTCGCCAAAACAAAATTGGTAAATTATTTCCATATTAATTGTAAATTATCTTTATTCTGTTACTGTTTTCCAAAAAAATGAAAACGAGTGAGATTTGTCTTCAGTTTTTGAAAAACGTAGAGATGATTCTCAATATTAAAAAAATACTATTTACACCAGCGTATGGTCTATTTGCATAGTACCAAGACAGTTTTTGGAACTTCCATACAAAAAATATAAGAAAAAAATGTTTGAAATTACGTAATTTCCAGAAATGTTATGGCCAAACATTATTTTTTTTTTCTATTTATTAAAGATACTTTTGAGTGATATACAAAATAACACAGTGATCTTAAAAGTTATTTTATTAATGTATTCTAATTTTTACTCTATAAAAAACTATTCATTTGATAATTTATTATATTATAATTGAAAAGCCAAATCGACTATATTAGACGACGCGCGAAGCCGAAATCGTCATTCGTAATTGGCCACTGCCAACGGTGGGACGTATTCCCTTGTCGCCGCGGTATACCTATATGTATATATCGAAATCTGCAAAAATATCTAAATTTTTAGCCGCGTCAACTCGGAAGGGAGAGCCTTAAGGAGGGGTACCTCTATAAACATCCCATCGCATAATCAAAATAAAGAATATAATTACAAATGTTTTAACTCCAAATATTATACAAATAGTTTATGAGATATACGCAGTGAAATATCGGATTTTCAGATTGCGTTATCCCAGTGTCAATTTATAAGTCAATAAGTTGTGGAATACTCTAAAATAGATGAAAAAAAGAAAAATAAATTCATTAGTTTCTCAGTAAAATTTGACGAAAATTTTCAATAACTATACGAAAAGAGAATGTTCTTTAACTCTTTGACTCTGAGATTAACGAAATATTATTCATTTATATCTCTAGCGATTATTATGATCCCAACAGGAAAAACCTTTTTGAGCTTTTTTACAGAATTTCGTCTATGAAGTTTTCACTAAATTACGATATCAATGCGGTATAAATGTTTATTTGCATAAGATCCAAATAAACACACTCGGCTATTTGGTGTATCCATATTAGTTTTAATTATACAGCATCCTTCAAGTGGGTAAATCAGTACGAGCAACTAGGCAACTTTTAATTTTTAAAAATGAAAAAAAAACATTTTGTTTCTTTTTTTTAGTTTTATTTTTATTTATTTTTTTACAATTCAAAATTTTGAATAACTTGACTGTTAAATAAAAGCTTGACAAGCGTTTGATCATTTTTAGAATACCATTTTATTACCACTGAAAGTACTACAAATATCCTGTCTTGGCACACAGGAGAGATTGGGTTAGCGCGACGGGGGGGGGGGGGGGTGTCTTATAGTCGGGAAAGTCTTGGGGGCTGACACATCCGATTTTTTTACCAGATTTTCTCCATGAAAAGCACATTTTTCTAATTAATTACACCTTTTAACCTTACACCAAAAAAAAATACCATTCTTACACTTTTTAGCGGAGACTACTTTTCGCTTATTATCGGAGTTACCGACATCTAATTTAGGTTATAATAAATCAAAATCGGTATAAGTTTAAAATTCCCAAAGTTAAGCAAGTGTTCATATTCTTGGTAAGTTGCAATGCCTTGATTTTTACCATCTGATACTTTTAGTTATTTATGATATATTAAAATTATGTATATCATTAAGCACTATTTATTTAATATAATTAGGCCATCAATGCATAGTTTCTCTAAATCTCTACAGACGGACGGAGTGATGTGTCACCGATGTGGCTACGTTTATACGTTGTAGCTATACTTAGATGCGAACCGCTGAAAAAATCGATAGTTTATATGGGTCCTATTTTTAGGCATGACTTTCACGCGGTTTAGTTTGGCAGTTCACCCCTGTAACACCTTCTAGCGGTCGAATTGTTACCATGGCATGAGCAAAGCTATTTAGTCACATTAACTACTTCAGGGGTCTTGTGTAGGATCAGGTCCACTCGTCCACTAAATCTCTTTTAGTTTTTAAGAATTAATGAATGATCTGAATTAATGAAAAAAAAGTAAAAGTGAAGTCTCTTTGTTTTAAATACTATACTAAATAAAATAAAATACTTCACATAACAGATATAAAATCTAGAGGGATGGTAAAATCCATACAAATCTTATCTTATATGCTTCGCAAAAAAAAATGTTGTAAAAATGTTGGTATTTATACTCTTTTTTTTGTCAAAATCTATTTACTTATATTGGATGAATTTATAAAATAAAAGAAAGAAAAAACTAGTGACGATATCGTCACGTCGAGATACTCGTAGCAGTAGACTATTACGATAAAAAAAGAGTAATTAATTAGGATCGGCTCCATTTAAGATAGGCTTGAGGAATAGAAGTAGAGACTGAACAGCGAGTTGAACGTTCATGGGAAGGAACGAGCTCGGAAGATCAGATCTAATTGAGCGGTTACGGGAAAGAACGATCAATGTCATTTTTTTTATGAAAATGATATACTAATGCCATCTTGTGGCTTGATCCCGAACGAATCAAAGCAGGAATCGATTTTCGAAAGAAAGATCACAGTCTGCCTTTAAGGCGACATGAGACCTGAGACAAATATCTGAAATAAGCGGGGTCAATTTTGTAGGGTTTGACCAATAAAAAGCCAGCGTCGACGAAGCGTCAGGCACAGATTCCACGTTCGCTCGCGCCGGTGATCATGCGCATACTAAACTTTCTATTTCAGCGCTAGCACAGAATAACTATCTTTACGCAGTGAACAGTGTTAATGGCAAAACATATTTAGCGTAACTCTCAGAGCGCTTTCACGTTTTAATTAATTGTAATTAAATTAGGGCTTAAATAAATAATGGGGCTAAGCGCGGCGACCCTAGAGAATTAACCGGTCAATATAATGAAATTAAAATAAAACACACTCACCGCTTACATTGTAGGAGTAATCGCGCCTGAAAGTTTTCGATGTTAGTTTTGACCCTTAATTTCCAAGGCTGTGAGCTAATTTTTTGAGTCCAAATTTTAAATTGGCTCTTATCAAGGGATTCGCTTAGAAACTTTTTTTAATTAATGCTGATATATAAGATCGAAGACTATCGCGGTTGTTTGACATTATAAATAGGATAGAAAACGAATTTACCGCGTGAAATTTGTACGACCCGACGATTCGGTGACGTTGCAGCCGCCGTTGTCTAGGGTAGACTGAAGAGCTGTCAGTCCGTTGTTTTGCGGGTAGGCCGCAAACCGCTGCCGCCACTGCGTAGGTTATAACGGTGGTGGGGGGCCGGGCTCGGAGCGCGGGAATTTTTAAAATCCGTCTTGCACACAACACTCACTGTATCCTGTTTTACGTCTTTGCGTTCGGCGTTCGGCGGCGGGAACATTTTAAGAAGAGGGTTCCACGTAGAAGAGAGTTTGTAGCCGTCATCTCTATTGAAGTTCGAAGTTCTTCTTATTTCAATGGCTTCCCGGATCATGCGAGGAAAGTAGAATTGTTCCTTGGATAGAACAATGGGATTTTGAAACTGCATCCTGTGGTTACTTCTGCTATCCAATATATGTTCGCAGATCGCCGATTTTTCTCGCTGAACGTTTTTAACAGCTTTGATGTGTTCTGTCAGTCGCGTGGCTATGGGCCGTTTCGTTTGTCCAACGTAGGCTAGACCGCAGCTGCATTCGACTTTATACACACCCGGGGTTTGCAGTGGTATTACATCCTTTACAGGCCTCAAAAATCGAGCTATATTTTGGGTCGGTTTGAAGATCGTTTTTATATCGAATCTGTTTAGCATCTTACTTATTCGATCAGTCACGCCCTTGACGTATGGTAAGAATGCTCTTGATCTGCTCGGTTTTTGAGTTTCGTCCGTATTAGATCGTGGGCGTGTCTCGTGATATTTTCCGTATCCATTTTTCCTAAGGACATCATTAACATGTTCCATCTCCTTCGGAAAATGCTCAGTGTCGCATAGATCGCTACGTAGCGAAGCCAGAGAATGGGTTTAATTTTGACGATACCGTGGATGATACCTTCTGCATCCTGAAAGGCAACATTCAAACTGTGAAAGAATTCCTGGGTCATCTAAACTCCATACACCCAAAAATCAGTTTCACATATGAAGTAGAGAAGGACGGCTCCTTACCATTTTTGGATGTCAAAGTGACGAGGAGAAGTGACAATACTCTCGGACATACGGTATATCGGAAGCCCACACATACGGACAGATATTTGCATGCAAGCTCACACCATCATCCCTACCATCTACGTTCAGTGCAAACGTCGCTCGTGAATCGAGCACGCGATCTATGCGACACTGAGCATTTTCCGAAGGAGATGGAACATGTTAATGATGTCCTTAGGAAAAATGGATACGGAAAATATCACGAGACACGCCCACGATCTAATACGGACGAAACTCAAAAACCGAGCAGATCAAGAGCATTCTTACCATACGTCAAGGGCGTGACTGATCGAATAAGTAAGATGCTAAACAGATTCGATATAAAAACGATCTTCAAACCGACCCAAAATATAGCTCGATTTTTGAGGCCTGTAAAGGATGTAATACCACTGCAAACCCCGGGTGTGTATAAAGTCGAATGCAGCTGCGGTCTAGCCTACGTTGGACAAACGAAACGGCCCATAGCCACGCGACTGACAGAACACATCAAAGCTGTTAAAAACGTTCAGCGAGAAAAATCGGCGATCTGCGAACATATATTGGATAGCAGAAGTAACCACTGGATGCAGTTTCAAAATCCCATTGTTCTATCCAAGGAACAATTCTACTTTCCTCGCATGATCCGGGAAGCCATTGAAATAAGAAGAACTCCGAACTTCAATAGAGATGACGGCTACAAACTCTCTTCTACGTGGAACCCTCTTCTTAAAATGTTCCCGCCGCCGAACGCCGAACGCAAAGACGTAAAACAGGATACAGTGAGTGTTGTGTGCAAGACGGATTTTAAAAATTCCCGCGCTCCGTGCCCGGCCCCCCACCACCGTTATAACCTACGCAGTGGCGGCAGCGGTTTGCGGCCTACCCGCAAAACAACGGACTGACAGCTCTTCAGTCTACCCTAGACAACGGCGGCTGCAACGTCACCGAAACGTCGGGTCCTACAAATTTCACGCGGTAAATTCGTTTTCTATCCTATTTATAATGCTGATATTTTTCAAAAAACTCATAAAACTAAAATTCTTCAGATATGGTCATTCCCATGTATTATAAATCAAGGGAGAAAGAAACGCGTGACGGTAAAGAACAATCAAGGTCCACGCGGTGGACACCGATCGTTCTTCCCATCAGGTCCAAAGGTGGAGTATCTCCATAACCCTCCGTTTGACGGGCCAGTACTTCATGCTACAAAACTTCATATTTTTTAAGAAACCAATGACTTTTGTTTTCGTTTTATTTCATAGATATATCTATGATTGTCTATAAATTGTCTAATGTTTGCTGTTGACGTCAAATTATTTTTATCAACTGGAAGTGTTGAGGCCTGCGAGCTCTTCCAGCGTGATATTGATGCAGTTTATGCATGGAGCCAAGCTCGTAACCTTCACTTCAATATTAACAAATGTTCAGTGATAACATACACAAGATCGCCTGCTCATCTGATGTAAGATTACTCCATCGCTGGATGTGTGCTTCCCAGAGTTACTGAAGTCAAGGACTTGGGAGATTTTTTCGACCCGAAGTTAAACTTCAAGGAACACATTAGGCAACTATCTACAACTTCTTTCAAGCTTCTAGGGTTTGTGATACGGCAATCCAAGCACTTCAATAATATTCGGGTTATGCGCACATTGTACAACTCGATTGTTAGAAGTCGCATGGAAACGAATGCAGCTATTTGGAATCCGCATGAAGATACTTATACCCTCATGCTGGAAAAGGTACAGAAGTGTTTTTTGAGATTTTTGTACTTCAGGCAGCATGGATATTATCCATTTTTGTATCCGACTGCATTTATCACAGACATGGTTGGCTATAATTCTGTCTGTCTCAGAAGAGAAATGCTGACCATGTCCTATGTTTTCAATCTAATTCGTGGTAAAACTGATAACTTACTATCTTTTCATACCAAATAATTATATTTGTGCTCGATCGCACCATCTTTTCGCGGAGTCGTTCTCGCGAACTAACCTTACGAGGTGGAACTTGTTGGCGCGTGCTTTGCGGCGCTTAAATGAAATTCACTCGATGGCACCAGATTTCGATATTTTTACCGCCAACCCTCACTTGTTTAAATTGCAAGCTATTAATTATTATTCTTATATGATAGCTAGTATTATAAGTGTCATTCTATTTGTATAGTTACTGTAATATCTTTATTAATTTTACTTCTAAACGCCTTGGTTTTACTGTTATGTTGATTAGTAATAAGTGAATTAACAAAATAAAAATAAAATAAATAAAAATAAATAAGTAAATATAATTTTAGGTAAAATGTACTTTTTTAGAAACTGAAATATTTTGATTATTATATTATAATTTTCGCTTTTTACACGACTGCCCAACAAAAAAGTAGTGGAATGTGTTAGGGGTAAATATATGTATGTTTTCCGTTTCTTTATTCTACCATAACTTCTAAATGTTTTAACCGATTTAGAAAAGTCTGGTATTATTAGAATCCTTATGCCATCCCGAGTGTCATAGGACTATCCAGAAGGTAGTTGTCTAAATGTCCAAACGTCAATAAATTAACATAAATATATCGTATTTAGTGTCAAATAAAAGGTCTGTATCATATTTATCAATATAGATGCAAGTACATTCCGGAAATTTATATGCATCCATATGGATAAATAAAAAGAACACAATAAAAATAATTATAAATACAATAGTTCACTTTCTGTAACGGCAGTCGTGTTTTTTACTCTTATATATTTACTTGTTTCTTATGTGTTTTTTAAGTAAAGTATATTTTTTTCTCACTCAAACTCTTGCTAAAATATTTTTTTTTAAGTTATCCCTAACCTTACAATTGACTAAAGAAGGCGGATTGTCGGCGGATCCTACAGATAATCAACATTTAATTGAATTGAATTTATGCTATATCTTTTGGAAACGAAGATTTTGACAGTAATTTAATGAGAGTAACCAGAATGGCAAAAACATTTTACGGGCCGCACCCAATAATCAGGTGTAATTTAAATCAGGCGACCAAACCACAATGTCACTGGGCCCGTGTACTCCTAGCAAATGAACCTAGTAACCTAGTCGTTTTAATACTGGGTAATCTCGTGTTTAAGGAGAAAAATAATTTAATTGTAAAATGGCAATATTAGAACAGCCATTAATCAGGTGTAATTTAAATCAGGCGACCTAACCACTACGTCACCAGGCCCGTGTACTCCTAGCAAATGAACCTAGTAACCTAGTAGCTTTAATAGTGAGTAATCTCGTGTATAAGGAGAAAAAAAAATACGCGTGGCACTCGGGGACTGCTGCGGTAAAGCTATTGCATAGCATTTTTAACAACTTATGCAATTATAATTATTTTTTATTTTTTTTCTGATATCAGATAACTGCGCTTTATCGGCAAATGTTGAAATTATTCCGAATCATTTGCGGCTGCGGTAGCAAATGATTCCGATAGAGCGCCGCGCACGAATTTTTTATTCGATAAAGCAATAAAACGGATTATTCGAAAAAAATCGTAGATAAAAAGATAGATAATTAAAATATCTTTAAAATGGTGCAGGTTTCATAATAATACGCCAGATAGTATTTGCGTAGTAGTCGCTTCTGTGTTCGGCTAGACCTAATTTCACAAATTAATTACACTATGTAATATAAACGAAATCTAAAATATTCAAAGCTAACAATATTAGGAAAATGTTCTTGTTTATTAACATATATTTTTTTCGAATCGTAAGCAGTACTCGTTTAGACGTAATTATCAGTTTTAAATCATTAATTTTCGTTAAGAAATTTCTTCATTCGGTCGCCGCGCTGGCCTAGGCCCGCGATAAAAGCTATGCAATAGCTTAAAAAGAATTTAAATGTAAAATGGCAATATTAGAACAGCGTCAACTTAAAACAAACAGCATCAACTTCAACATCAGTAAAACTTCAACTTCGTCATCATAAAATGTATTTATTTTGTTTATTACAAACCGTAAGATTTAAATCAGAAGGATGATATTCGGTATACATTATTTTAAATCGAAACAAAATTAAACCCATAGCCTGCTATGGGTTGGTAAAAAATAAATTAAACCCATAGCCTGCTATGGGTTGGTAAAAAATAAATTAAACCCATAGCCATTGGCTAATAGCATACCTACACTGAGAAAAATGTTGGATTAATTCTTACATTACCATTTTGTTATTGCGGTTTCATACAGAATAACGATGTTGACAGCCCGGTGGCATAGCGGTTAGGTCGCCTGATCTTACATTGTAAGGTCCCGGGTTTGATTCCCGGCTGGGTCACCATTTTCCGTTGGGATAAAATTAACGGAATTGCATTTTCAATTCTGTCGATCGAATGCAATAACAAGACACACACTTACACACATGTTGCACTCACACATACATATAAACACGTCATAGTAGGGTGAGTTGTAAGAGATTGTCATATTACAATAAACCCGCCCATTGTGATTTCACAATAAAGAGTAGAAACAAACAATCAATGTTTCAATCGTAGTTTTGTACGATTTTGTATAAGACATTTAGTTGAAACTCCATTACTCGATTATATGTAGCAACATTTTCCTTGCGGTTAATACAGAAATAACAGTATACTGTAGTTTCAAGATAATTTATGTGTCCGACTGTACGTATTACATGCTGTCATGTTAGAAGCGAGATCCCAAGGTCGCGAATCAATAAAAAAACATTATGTTTTAACATTACGACACGGTAACTACCATCACGCCAACACCGTCGCGCGTCACTTTAATTCATATGTATAGTCCACAGTCCAAATTATATACGTAATCCTTGTTCAAACATGCGTATTTCCGTGTATGATACATCGTTATATTTTTCTCAGCGTAACTGAGAAAAAACGCCCGTATCTAGGGATGCTGCTATTTTACTTAGGATATTGCTTTTCCGCGAGCTGACTGGCATGACTTTCGTTTATATAAATATTCGAAAAAAGTTTAAAAAATTCACACTTGTATAATACTTACACACACTGAGTTATTCCGTCATACACTCAGACATTAGTAGGCACAGTAGGTAATACAACTTACATTACTACACATTAGTGGTTAGGTTGGGTTATAATACACATTATGGCTCGGTGGCATAGTGGTTAGGTCGCCTGATCTTACATTGTAAGGTTCCGGGTTTGATTCCCGGCTGGGTCCCCATTTTCCGTTGGGATAAAATTAACCAAATTGCATTTCAATTCTGTCGGTCGAATGCAATAACAAGACACACACTTACACACATGTTGCATGCACACGTACATATGAACACTTCATAAAAGGGTTGGTTGTAAGAGATTGTCGTATAACAATAAACCCGTCCATTGTGAAATTTCACAATAAAGAGTAGAAACAAACAAACAAGTAATATAAATTAAGATTCACATGTTGCTAATAAATCCAACTTGACATATATTTATCTATAACTATTTCAACAGTATCTACTGGATTAATATGTGTATGCTTAAATTACTTTATTATGTTATCATATGTATAAGTAAACGGCTGTTATCGTCTTACTGAGGTCAACTGATAAAACGTATGCAAAATCATTATCAAAATAGTTTACAGTTACTTCGCAATATCAGCCGTGTGAGAGGTGTCCCATTACAGTCAATCACGTTAAAAAAACAAATATGTTAACAGATTTATTCAATAATTTAGCACTTGTTTTGACAACAATTTTATTATGATTAATTAAATAATTTTTACACTTGTTTTGACAGTCTTCAGGAAACAGACAGTACAAAAAACATATTTACTTAGTCAAAATATAACAGACATAAACCATTTATACGTTTCCACCAATTAAACGGTCATATAGTGCGTTATTCTATATAAAAGAAAAGTTTAAAATATACAAGCATTTTTTAAAGTGAAAAGTGAAATTATTAGGGTTTTTAAATAAACAGAAAATATTCTGAAAAGTAATTGCTAAGTTACTAAACAGTCCAAAGTAAGTAAAGTAATTTGAATATTAATTCCATAAATAAAATCGATGAGCGCCCTCTCAGCCGGCGGTCGAGCCCGGTTGAATACCATTGCCGCCACCCCAGGCCACGCGGTTTGTTTCTTGGATGGCAGAATTTCAATTTTATTAGCGCAACTTGTATATGAGATTTCATAATATAATTTTGGCCCAACAAGGCATCTGCTCACCAAATTTAAAGTCTTTAAGTCCAATAATTCAAGGATGATATATGACTAGGTCGCCCCCTGGTGGGCCGATTTCAACCACAACTCTTACCATGACCAAATGATGCTTGCATACCAAATTTTAGCCTAATCGGATTGGGCGTTCGGGCGCTATCGTGGAGGAAAACACATACGTACAGACTTTAATCTGGTGGCACAAAATGGATATTTCCGTCTTCATCTCGATAAAAAATGCGCGTTGACAATACTTTCCCTTCATGTCGGGCGGTCGGCCGGGAAAGCAAAATTGAAACTACCAGTATAACTGCGATCGTATAATCACTAATTGCACTAGTTTAATACATAACCTTCCAAAAGAAAAAAAAGTTTCGTTGACGTTTTGAAATAAAGAATGGAGCTAATATTATATTATGACAAACGAGTTATTTTAATATTATGATTCTTTTTTATCTCATCGAATATTTGACGAATATCTAGCCATATCATAACTTAATTTTATCGTTTATTCAGTTCCACCGTTGTGACTCATCGCTGAGTAATGCCATCATTTCCCAAATGATTCTGCACAGATTTATTTTAGTAGTAAATATTTGTTTATCCGAGTATCATAAGTATCTCTTATCACTTGTTTTTTTCATCAAATCGCTCAGATCATGTCACTCGTTTTCATTATCGTATTATTTAATCACTTTTCATCGAAAATGAGTGTACATATTTTTGAATTTAAGTTAAAACGTATAATTCCAGGCCGCCCAAGCGACGAACCTGCGACCCAACAGGTGAACGGAGAACTACCCGCTGGGTTCACTTTTCAGTGCCACGCGGTAAGGCGTTGGACTCTCACGGCCATGTTGGCGTATTAGACAGTGAACTGTTGTGTCACTAAGTCTCTGCGTTCACTCTACGGTTAAAAGAATGATTATATATCGTTATACCTTCCTAGAGTGGCGGGTTCGCCCATAGTTGATGACAACTTTAAAGTGTCTTTAGTATGCTATGGAAATATACCTATTTGATGCTAAAAGCCACTTTGAACCCCATATGGTCTGAGCAAACTGCTTTGTGCGAAATCGGTTACCGAGCATGAATATGCGGCCTTGCACTACACTTCTGGTGTATGAAAACTGATGCTAGCTAAATGAGGGATCAAAGAGCTTCTTTTTGGCGTGCGTAAGCACCATAGTTTAAAAGTACTGAAATATAATAAAAGGAATAAACACGACTGCCGTTACAAAAAGTGAACTATGTACTGTATTTATAAATATTATAATTGGTGGTTTATTTATTTATCCGTATAGAGACATACATATTTTCGGAATGTACTCAATCAGATCTTCCATTTGACACTAGACACTATATATTTATGTTAATTTATTTACATTTGGAGATTTGGACATTTTGATAACTATTTACTTGATATTTGGACAGTTAAGGTATCCTATGACACTCGGGACGACATAACGATTCTAACAATAATTATAGTCATGGTCGTAGTCTCCTTTTTCTTGGGCAGTCGTGTAATAAATAGCTGGCGATCATGAAGTTTATTGAATTCGGTGAATAAGCAGATCAGAGCTGTACTGCCGTCGTAAATGAAAACACAGTAACTTGAAAAAAGACGTTTTGAGAAAAACGCGGTCAAAGTTCAGTTGTTAAATATTTGTTTTCATGAACAAAGTAATCAATATAAATCATTTCTTTAAATCTTTAATGTTAAAAAATAGTTAGAATATCAATTCTGCATACAAATATATATTAAATTATAATTGTTTAATTAATTAAATTAGATATTGTGTTTTAAATTAGGAAAATAATTTGATAAATTTTATATTTTTAAGCTATAACACCGTAACTGAGTGGTTACTGTGTTATAGGTAAATTTTACCCATTACTGTGTTCTAACCATGTAAAATAAATATATATATATATTTCAAATAAATAAAAAACTGCAGGCACCTCAAACACAGTAATTGAGATACTGTGATTAATTCGTGTATTAATAAATTAACTTTTAACATAATTTTACCTAAAACCACAGTATCTGAAAAAGCCGTGTAACCAAACAAAAATATTTCTTAAATGCTTATACGTATTAAAAAAGATCACAGTAAATAATAGGTTACTGTATTTTAACTTGAAAAATTACACATATTGTGTTTTATATTTAAAATATTCTGTTTTTTTTAAATACTGTGTTTTTATCTAAGGTATCTCGGTAACTATCCATCGACAGACAAACCGAAAAATTTGCCTTATAGTACTCCAACTCGTGTTTATTAAGAATCAAACTTGTATAAACACAGTAAATGAAGTTGCTGTGTTTTCATTTACGACGGCAGTGTAGTGAAATGGCTTTCCAGAAATGACCTTAATGATAGATTTCAGTGCCTTAATTGCATCCAAATTAGCTCCACATGCCAGATCGAGTATATTATAAGACTCATTGACAGTACGTCATGGACTATGGACCATGTTCATGGTGGGATTTTCCGATTCGAGCAACCACGAAGTCACATAAAGTGGAATTCTCGTTTATTAAATTTAGGCCATGCCATCTCTTTGATAATTTCTGTCCAAATATTTTGGCGAAGGTATAGTCCTTTCTGAATATTTAGGTTCAATTTGGACGAACGTTACTATTTCTCGGATAATTTCCTAAATTAGACTAATTTGGCAATAAATTTTTGTATACGTAAATAAAGCCCACGGCTATTTTTTGCTTTTGAACATTACACTACTCACGGCACACGACTTTTTATTAACTAATGAATTTATCGTCCTTCTGCATTATACTCTATAATTATATAACAATATTGCCTTAGGCATTACATACAATTATTCAACGTTTTTTTCGTGAGTGACATTTTTGGTAAAAATGTATTATGTACATATTCGAACTCGCAGATATCGAATCTATTAGGCGTACTCGAGCAACTCCAATAGTGAATAGAAAGATAATTTAGCACTTATTGCATTAAGGAAGAAATATGTGTAGGACGGCGTTTTTACACGGACTATTATGATTTTTTAACACATAAAGAATTTATATAATTTATTGATATTGTGAGTTAATTTTATACATATATTTATGAATACTTTCTAAAATTTTCCTCGAAAATTAAAGGAGATATTAACTGACGCACATGTCAGTCGCTATCTGACTGAGCGGTTTCTGTACATCTTGTAGATCGCAAGTTTCATCTGATATTATTTTCACAAATAATTTACCTTTTTTATGTGTGTTTTCTATGTGCTAATGGGCTCTTGTTGAGTTGGCCACGAAGACCCATTTGCTCGGGGTCGGTCACACTCACGGGTCAACGCTAAAGCGGCGGCCTCCACGCATGAAGTGCGAGCCCGTGTAGGACTCTTCTGGCGCTCCTGGACGGTTTGCGCACCGTGCGGCGTAAGCCAATCGATTGTGCATTCTGACTTACAGTCGGAGGAGTCTGAAAACATTACTGTCTCCTATAGAAAGGGGGTAGTTGACCTTACGGCGACTGCTCTTGAAACGACCATCGGCTACCCGATTCCGGGTCAAGAGCCGGGCAAAGGATGCCGTGGTCCGCGATAGATTCGTTTGATACCGTTTCACCGCTACGTAAGGGAGAGGACCGCGCAAGCGACCTCGAACTCGTAACCAGTCGGGAGACCAGAGTAATCTGGTTACAACTAGAAGTAAGGACGCGTCAGCCCGCGGATAAAGCGTTCGCCTCTTACGGGCATGTGGCAAGTCTTCTGCGCTCACCTCACGGGAGACACAACGATCAAATTTTTTAAACTTCTTGAGGTTACGGGTTCGCCCGTTTTAATTGACAGCTCTAGTTGTTTCTTTTATAAAGATGTGGACCTCACTTCTTTAAAAAAATAGTATTTTTGAGATTGTATATGTATTATGAGCTCTGTACTTTTAAGAAAGCTTCAAAATATATCACAGCGTTTAGGTTACGGGTTCGCCCGTTGTAATTGACAGCTCTAGTTGTTTCTTTTATAAAGATGTGGACCTCACTTCTTTAAAAAAATAGTATTTTTGAGATTGTATATGTATTATGAGCTCTGTACTTTTAAGAAAGCTTCAAAATATATCACAGCGTTTAGTTCATTACAAAATTATGTCAGTATTTTCAGAGGTTTTGTTTTGTTGAAGATACGGTTTTAAGTTTTTTTTAGAAGATACGTATTTCTGTTTTTCTTTCTGCGATTTATTGTTGTGTTGCAAGGGCAGATTTCTAAGTTACTCGATTTTTAAAAAAAAATGTGAAATGTATTTGTATATGTTATGTGTATTTTTTACACTACTTAAAAATAAAGCTACTAATTCCCTTTTTTTATATATGGTATCAACCAATAATTATATCTCATATTATAGATGCCAACCAGACACACAGCTACTTCCTTTAAATTTAAACTGAAGACCTTCGTAATATTACATATTCGGCCCCCAAACCACCTGCTATCTACGTAATATTGCGTAGTTGGTATTCATTGTGTTAATCAGATTTTAAAAATGGTTTTTTAGTGTCCCCTGTAAAACAGCAAAAAAAGATACGATAGTTGACCACGTGAAGGACGTTCTTTTTGCAAACGTCACGCTACATAAATTACATCTGCACAAGATGCAATTTAAAACTAATTGAGTACACGACATTAACAGCAATAATTTTAACAGGGTCAAGCAAAAACGTCATTATTACACTTTATTACACATTAATTATACTTTTTTTCAGATTAATTCTCTGAAATTACAAGCACTTAGGAGCAATTAATCCGGGTCACCAATCCGGAAACCCTAATATCTCGGAAACTAAGAATGCTAGCTTATTTGAATACAAAGTATTTTATAGACTATTTAATACTGCTCAAATAAAATTAATAAAATGTGTCGGTTGCTGTAAGTAATGCCATTAAAAAGGCTAAAAACAAAATACATGTTTTTTTTGTGAATCAAACTACGAATTACCCCCATTTGTTTTTACACGACTGCCCAACAAAAAACAAGTTTAATGTGTTCAGGGTTCATCTATGTATGTTTTCCATTTATTTATTCCAACATAACTTCTAAACGCTTAAACCGATTTAAAAGTGTGTGATTATGTTAGAATCAAAGTGTCCTAGAGTACCTTAACTGTCCAAATATCAAATGTTTTCCATTTCTTTATTCCACCTATTTAGAAGTGTGTGATATTGCTAAAATCAGATTGTCAAGAGTGTACCTTGACTATCCAAATAGCAAGTAAGTAGTTGTCTAAATGTCCAAATGTCAATAAATTAACATAAATATATCGTGTTTTTTGTCAAATGAAAGGTCTTATTGCGTACATTCCCGAAATATACATGTATCTGTATTGATATATATATATATATATATATATATATATATATATATATATATATATATATATATATATATATATATATATATATATATATATATATATATATATATATATATATATATATATATATATATATGTTTTGCACGGTTGGTTTCGGTACCTTAACTAAATCGTGTAAAATATTATTAATCCATTTCTTTTTGTTCGACTCCTTGAATTTAAATTTTCAACGAATTGTTCGATTTCAGAAATGTCACATATCTTGACGACGGCTGAGCCGAAATATTGATATACATTTTATAACAATCATTAATATTTAAGAAACACTAATCGCCTATTATTTCCAGCATTCATTCTCGTCTCGCATTGTTGTGTGCCGCTGTGAAAGACTGCCATTTTGATCGGGTTCTAGTGCCACAGCAGGAAGCACCAGCAAACACTGAGTGAGGAGAAGAAGAAGGCGTGGAGTGACTCCTGGTCACCACAGACCAGATAAGTGCCCTTTCATTATTTTATCATTTCATTTATTTAGTGATTAACATAATTTCAATTTGAAAAATAATAATTTATATATATATATATATATATATATATATATATATATATATATATATATATATATATATATATATATATATATATATATATATATATATATATATATATATATATATATATATATATATATATATATATATATATATATATATATATATATATATATATATATATATATATATATATATATATATATATACATGTATATATATATATATATATATATATATATATATATATATATATATATATATATATATATATATATATATATATATATATATATATATATACAGGGTTATTGGTTATTAGAAGTATTCCTTTAAACAGTTCATAGAAGAGGTCAATTGCAGTCGATTTAACCATATAATGCCTGATGCAAAAATGAAGCATTCCTGAGATATTTAAAATTTTAGTTTTTTTTTAAAACAACCGACATCTTTCGTTAAAAAATTAATTAAAAAAAAACTACGCTTTATTTTAATATTCCTTTATTGCTTTTGAGTTGGTGACATCCCAAAAAATAAATATTAGCTATGGAATGTACATTATTAAAGTTAATTTTGTCACTATGCTCGAAAACATTTGAAAACTAATAAAAAAATGCGACATATTTACACAAAAATGCATGTTTAAAACTAAAAGTCACAACACTATTTTTTATGCATATTAGCTTAAAAACATCTGCATCTTATTAGCTTTCGAATGAAGTATTACAACCCCAAATCCACAAAGGAATGACAAAAATATGATCAAAATAATAGTAGGAAGAGGTGCGGGACGATGAAGGGAAGGAGAGGTGCGGGACGACTTGTGAACTGATTTCTGTGATTGATTGCCCTCCTGGCGATTCGAATTGTGATCTGTTATAAGGACTGGTTATGGCTCAAAGAGAAAGAAGACGTTCCTTCACAAATGAAGCATATGCAGATATCCTGTATCACTACGGATTAGCCAGAGGCAACTCTGCAGTTGCCCGTCGTGAATACGCGGCTCAATTTCGAAATCGCCGAATACCCGATGTCGTGTTTTCGATAGTGTTTATCGTCGGCTTCGGGAGACTGGCACCGTCCGTAGACGACAAGGTAATTAGGTGTTTTTTACATTAGAGTTACAAAAAAATACTCGGTTATTAGTTTCTTGTTAGTTACCATTATCTTTTTTCAGTTCCCCAATCGATGGATTGGCAGGGGCGGCCCGATACCCTGGTCAACGCGGATTCCTGACTTAACACCCATGGACTTGTCTGGGTTCACATGAAGTCGTTGGTCTACCGTGATGGGTTTCCTGTCCCCACCGTGAATGAGCTAAGAAAACGCATAATAAATGCAGCTCAACAAATAAGAAACACTTTGACTACTAAGGTAGTCAAAAGTGAGCTGCGTAAAATAATGCGTGTATGTTTGCGAAATAGAGGTGGTCATTTTGAAAATGAACTGTAGTAAATAAATGAAAAAAAAAATATTTTTCTCCCACCACAAGTTAAAATCGTAAGATTTCTCTAACTTTATGCTAAAACTGTAACTTTATGCTAAAAATAGTAAGATTTATCCAACTTTAAGCCAAAAATAATTTATTGTGTAACATATTCTATTCATAGTAATTGTTAAACTTAAGGGTTTTAATAGAAATTAGGTTTCGAAATTGTTTAAATAATGATTTTACAATTAAAACTTAAAATTTGTTTGTAGAAAATGTGCTTCCAATATTTAACCTTTAAACATTTGGTTGTACCTACACCTTTTGTTTTGGTCATATTTTTGTCATTCCATTGTCGATTTGGGGTTGTAATACTTCATTCGAAAGCTAATAAGATGCAGATGTTTTTAAGCTAATATGCATAAAAAATAGTGTTGTGACTTTTAGTTTTAAACATGCATTTTTGTGTAAATATGTCGCATTTTTTTATTAGTTTTCAAAGGTTTTCGAGCATAGTGACAAAATTAACTTTAATAATGTACATTCCATAGCTAATATTTATTTTTTGGGATGTCACCAACCCAAAAGCAATAAAGGAATATTAAAATAATGCGTAGTTTTTTTAAAATAAATTTTTTAACGAAAGATGTCGGTTGTTTTAAAAAAAAACTAAAATTTTAAATATCTCAGGAATGCTTCATTTTTGCATCAGGCATTATATGGTTAAATCGACTGCAATTGACCTCTTCTATGAACTGTTTAAAGGAATACTTCTAATAACCAATAACCCTGTATATATATATATATATATATATATATATATATATATATATATATATATATATATATATATATATATATATATATATATATATATATATATATATATATATATATATATATATATATATATATATATATATATATATATATATATATATATATATATATATATATATATATATATATATATATATATATATATATATATATATATATATATATATATATATATATATATATATATATATATATATATATATATATATATATATATATATACAAAATACATTATTTTATTTTCTATAAAGAATATACACAAAAAAACTATCAAATATTTTTTTAATATTTACTTTTTACATATTTACTTTTTATTCACTGTAAATACACCATTTAGGTTAATATAAACTTTCCAAATAATTGGAAAGAGCTGAGTGCTTCCTTTCATATAGATAAGGGCATATCACGCTATTAATTTTAAGGTTTGGCTGACTACTTTTGATCGCAGCTTCTTTATAACCACTTTTTGAAAATAAAAAAGAAAATTCGAAATTTTAAATTTTTCCACCTGTCACCTATCATCTAGTTTTTAAGAAGACGGCATAAGCCGACAAAAAACAAGTATTTCATTGTTTTTTTGCTCGAACTAAGATCTAATCGAGTGATTTTATTATTTAGGAAGGATGGTTGCTTAGTTTAGAGATTGGTTGTTTGAAGGGTGAGTGTTTCTAGATTAAAAAGGCCTTGTAAACCTACATCTCTGTTCGCAAGTCAAAGACAACCAACCAATCTCGTTTAAATATAAAGCAATCCCTAATTCAAACAAGGGACCCCTTTCTCCATTATGTACTATGTATGTAAGTGGCTTTTATTATTATTTTCTTCATAATCATCCCTCTAATCAATTCTATAAAGTATATATATATATATTTTATATATATATATATATATATATATATATATATATATATATATATATATATATATATATATATATATATATATATATATATATATATATATATATATATATATATATATATATATATATATATATATATATATATATATATATATATATATATATATATATATATATATATATATATATATATATATATATATATATATATATATATATATATATATATATATATATATATATATATATATATATATATATATATATATATATATATATATATATATATATATATATATATATATATATATATAAACCACAAATATTTCATAAAAAATCGTAATAAATATAATTATAAATACAATAGTTCACTTTCTGTAACAGCAGTCGTGTTTTTTTTTAAATATATTTACTTCTTGCTTTTGTTTCCGTTCTGTCACAAAAAATATATATAAGAAGCATTCCTATTAGTCAATATTAATGTGGTAATTCCGTCACTTACACCTATCCTAAGTTTCCGAGATATTAAGATTTATGTTGGTGACCCGAATTCATTGCTCGCGAGTGTATGATAATCATTTCAATAAAGTCAAACTGTGAGACGGAAAAGAGATTTCCAGCGTACCTATTCTATCAGTTTGTTTTAAATCTTGTTTGGCTGGGGGCGTTTCAATTCAAATGATGACGTCAACGCAAAACAATAAAATATTTTCATTTTAAAGGTCTACAGACCAGGAAGTTCCTTACAATATTTATATAAAATGACTTCTGCAATATAAAACATTCGAACTACAATTTAATATATGTCTTTCTCTCTTAGTAACCTTCTTTGCCTCGGGAGTTCATTGCCCCCGTGTGGACGTTTAATTTATTTTTTTCATGTTTAGTACGGCTCGAAGTAAATAAAGAGAAAGTAGTCCCTAATCGTAAAATCAACCGAGTCCCAGATATACTCGTACTAAGGTGGGAACTTGTTTACAGTCTGACTTAATCGACATACTCGTACTTCTCAGTAAACACAGATAAGGTTCAATTTAACTTTTTTAACTGATCTGTCCTTCAGGAATGTTTTGATCTGGTCTTCGTGGATACATTTAAAATTACTGATATTTTACTTTACCGACCTACCATCCGACGAGAAGGTAAAATATTGTGAACGCGCATTTTTTTTAGATAAAGACGGATTCACCCATTTTGAGCCCCCCTGAGAAAGAATAAAATCGTAAGAGAATAAAATTCGTCCCAATCCCTGCGGCAGGTATCTTAAAACGATCGCGCGCCGCACGCCGCCGCGGCACTTTGTGATTTTATGAAATATTCGTGGTTTGTGTATTTATTCGTATAGATGTACTTCATCAGGCTTTTCATTCGATATAAAGCACGATATATTTATCCTAATTTATTAACATTTTGACAGTTAGATAATTATTTATTTGACATTTGAGCTCTTTATGTACCATATGACTTTCGGGATGACATAACGATTCTAACATTACCACACACTTCTAAATCGGTTGAAGTGTTTAGAAGTTTTGGCGGAATAAATAAAACAGAAAGCATACACACATGAATCCTAAACACAAAACATATTTATTTTTGGGCAGGCGTGTAAAAATAAACTGGTTAAGAACAGTGCGACAATAGTGAAAGTGTAAAAACCAGCGCATATCCCACCTCCATTCGTGAAGGGGCAATCATATTATTATCGGCGCTTCCGAAAGCCGCGGCTAATGGACGCGACTGAAAGGTTATCTGTGTAATGAATTTCTAATGAGCCGTGCACATTATAAGTTAATACATAGAAAACTACTTTTATAAGAAAAAAATATCCGCATGATTAATTTCATATTCGATATAATAACGCCAATTATGAACCCCTGAAAATCATCAATCTATGAAGACTTCGGGTCGGATACGTAATTATTTGCCTACCTTCATTAAGCTGGGCTTACAATAATAAAAACGAAGTTCGTAGGAATGCGCACGGCAGCCGTCGGAACGGCAAAATGTTTGATATGATCTGCGGTTAAAATTATTAGGTAATAATGTATAAAATTTAATTTGTTATTTTTACTGACACAACCGGCGCGCTCCAATAAGACTCAGGAAGTGAGCTCGCCTTATCACAGGAGTGCCTAGCAAGGCGGGCTCGGTTTCACTTTACTTGGCACTTTAGAAATAATTTTATGCACTTTAACATATAATTTATACACAATTTGGCCTGGGCACAGACAGATGTATGCCTAAATTTAAAAGCATATAGCGGTATTTTCTGAATTGTACATTATATTTCTTTTGTGCTATTGCGTTTGAATGTTTATGTAACGAATAAATAAATAAATAAAAAACATTATCGGACGTCAGTCACGGACGTGACATTGAGGCTTCGGACGTCCGATAGAGATCTGCAAGCCGCGTCTGTTCAGTCGCGTCCATAGGCCGCGGCTTACGGAGGCGTCCGATAATATAATAGCCCCTTCATCGTTCGCAACAACTAAACATTTCACGAAGCAGTATGCATCGAATTTTGAACATATCACGCTAACTTTATTAAATTGACACAACATCTGAAGCCAACAAACCATGAGCAGCACCTAGGCATTCACACATTGAATCATATTATTAGAAAAACGAGAACCGGTTTTGAGTCACCTTTACATAAATAAGTTTGAATATTTTGGTCAATTTGCCCGGACAAGTGGAGTTTTTCCCTGTCGTGAATGGGCCTTTTAAAAAATCGATTGTATCACTTCAAAACTTTCCCGGCAAGTAGCCAAGGACTTATAGAATGATTTGAGCGTAATGTCAATTTTTCACGGGAGGAAGTCACACCACACCATACGGCGGTTGAACGTCGAATATATCGAGAGTCAACGACGCAAATCGTTCATCGGCGACGAGCGCGGATAGTGAGAAACACATTCGATTCAATCGTTTACACAAATATACTGACCGGCGTACCAAATGTCAAGTCTGTAATGGAGCTAATGGGCCCTGTTGGAGTTGGCCACGAAGACATATTCGTGTAGGCTCGGTCATACTCACGGGTCAACACCCATCCGGCAGCCTCCACGCAGAAGGGAGAGCCAGGGTAGGACGCTGGCCTGCGGGCCAGTCTCCCCTAGGAGTCAACCTTCGTCAGCTCCTGGACGGATTGCGCACCGTGCGGCGTCAGCCAATCGATTGTGCACTCCGACTAACAGCCGGGGGAGTCCGGAGACAGTAATGCTTCCTATAGAGCGGGGGTGGTTGTTAACCTTGTGGCAATTGCTCTTGAAACGATCATTCGGCCACCCGATCGCGGGTGAATAAGCCGGACAAAGGATGCCGTGGTCCGCGATAGATTTACGCACTTTAATTTTAGATAGACTAATACATAGATAGCTGTTTATCTCTCCGTATTATTTCTGTGAATATTTATAAAAAAGTGTACTATGTAACAAATATAAGAGTGGTATCACTCCAGAACAGACAGTAGTCTAGTGCAGATGATTCCATCAAATCTTTACTTTCTTTGCTTCGCAAACAATGATTAAGTATTTGCTCTTTTCTTCACTGTATTATTTATTTAATTCAACGTTGTAAATTTATATTTTGGATTTATATGAAGAAAAAAAATTGCAGGAAAAATATTTTTTTAAATTAATTATAATAATAATAGTAAAACTCTTTATTTTTAATAAAAAAGGCGAGATTATTGCCTTGTGGAAGTATCTATCAGTTAACCTTATAACTTATTACGTTTCGCGGTTGCTACACAATATTAAAATCAAAATGATAAAATAAACAAAAAACAAGGAAAAAATCCTATCAAATGAAAAACAATTTATTAAAATTAAATAAAGACGCAGAGGGAAGGAAGGAGGCGAAGGAAGGAAATCGATGCGGAAGGAGGAAGAGGGTTAATTATTATATGATTTTTGGTTTACGTGTTACTTGAGCCTGGCGTTGATTTAACAACAAAATTAAAACCAATTAATGAAAAAAGAGTCAAAGTTTGTTTGTTTTTAAGTCAGTCATCGAATCGCATAACTCAATGGAGGGCTTCACTAGGCGAGGATGTTAAGGAACAGATAGCACCGGGGTCCCATCTCCCCTACACCACCTGGCGCAGTCTCAACAGACTGAGGGTGGGTGTGACAAGCAGGGTTGGCAAAAACCCGGGTTTTTTCAAAAAATATCTGCCCACTGGGTTATTTCGGGGATTTTCGGGCTTTTTTGGGGAATTTCGGTTTTTTTCGGAGTTAATGAGAATTTAAAAAATAATATATTTTAATTTTACGTTTAATTTATTATTATTACCATTTTATTGCATTTTTTTCTCCCAATCCAAATCTATTTACTACTAAATAAAGTTGTAACACTACCATGAAGGGAATTCCCCTGTATTTCGTTATTGTCAGTTATCGGGGAGATTCCCTTTATTTTCACAACAGGATAAGAGTTAACACTAACAACCGCTAGTGGCGCTGTTTCGGCGCGAAAGTATTGAGTAGTAGTGCAAACGATTTTAGAAATATACAAGTGTAAATTGAAGTGTGTATAAGGGTCTTTGTCGCTTGAAGAGTATTGTAATAGTTTTGTAATAAATCAAGTTGAGTGTTCTACCGTCTTTTTGCATCTTCTGCTGCCTATCCACGTAACGATATTATCCATAAGTCATCTTATAAATCATGCCAAAAGTAGTCGGCATTACACTTGTCCGGCCAGTTCTGCATTAATTAAAAGACTTCTCAACATTTGGAATGGTCTGGAGTAAATTCAGGGAAAAGACTGTGTCACAAATACATCCTTTTTTTTCTTTTTGATAAAATATAATATAAATGCTATATCCGTTCATTGATTTAATTATTATAAACGAGTATTTTTCAAAAACCCACATTCGTCAAAAACCCTCGGGTTTTTTCAGGTGGGTTTTACCCAATTTAACCCAGTGGGTTTTTTCGGGTTTGGGAAAATCAAGCCAACCCTGGTGACAAGATGCCAGGCTAATCTCGTCCACTGTGACTACGCAGAGAACCCTATATGCATATGTGGAACGCTGCAAGATGAAGACCACCTCCGATCCTGCACACAACTGTCAACCTCTATCACACACCAGGATCTACAAGAGGCAAACGATAAAGGCCATCCAGGCCGAATATTTTTGGAGAGGCATGTCCTTAAAAGGCCCGGACACGTTAAAAAAAAGTTTACAACTGTGAAAATTCACAATGGGTGGGTTAATTATTATTAGACAATTTCTTACACCCAACCAGAGAGTTGGTACAGGACAAAATCGTTATGTACAACTTTTGGTAAAAAGGCACAAATTGATGGTTAGTAATATTCATATACAGATAATGCTTTTTACACGACTGCCCACAAAAAAGCAGCGCAATGTATTTAGGGTTCATGCATGTATGTTTTCCGTTTCTTTATTCCACCATAACTTCTAAAGGCTTGAACCGATTTAGAAGTGTGTTGTATTGCTAGAATCTATTTGTTCTCCAGAGTGTCATAGGGTACGTGCCGCGACCCTTTGCTCTCATATAAGGAGAAAACAGCATTTTAGATATAAATCGCCGTATTACGTATTCGTTCTGTTGTGACAGTCATCATTTGACAGTTTAATTTTTCGTTCTTCTTCGCGGCCGCCAGGAATAAAATCTGTAGGGCCAGTAACGAATAGAAGTTTTTGGAATATTAATTTAGCAAAATAAATTATGAAATGTTTCATTATTACAATTCACAAAATATTCTCAATGGTTTAGTGACCGTATTTGGTTAATACGAATTTATTCCATTCTGGCAATTTGGGAAATTATAAAATTACGTAATTGTACTCGGAAAAAACCAGTAGGTAAGGATGTCTTAACGGGCGAACACACTATCGGACGCGTCCGCTGCCGCGGCTTTTGGACAGTATGCACAGTCGTTTGGGACGTGGCTTGCCAGATCTCTATCGGACGTTCGAAGCCTCGAGGTCGCGTCCGCGACTGACGTCCGATAATGTGCACGGCTCAATAGAAATTCATTACACAGATCGCGCCCAAAAGCCGCGCTGCCGTGTTCCAACAAAACCACGCAACCCGGGTTACGTGGTTTTGTCGGAATAAGGCTTATTCAACTCTATTCTTCGAATACTATATAACTGTATTATTACTTTTTCATTATGACATTTCATTCCCGAGATATACGTGGTGGACAAACCACGTAACCCAATTTAAAAAAATATATATTATGACTAAAATACGTAAACCACTATAGGGTTTTATCGCAATAAATATCGCAGCCCATAGTACTAGCGTATTACGACTAAACCAGGTGCCGCGGCTCGGTCGCGGCGCGGGCCTCAGCAGCCCGCCGAGGCAATTCAATTACTTTGAATATTCCCACTGTTAGTCAGGCTAATTGGAATATAACCTAACTAAGGTTATATTTTACATGGACAATTGTACCTCGCAAAATAAAAACAAAACGCTGTACTCAGCATTACTAAGAATAGTCAATGACTCTAGCGTTGAGGTAGAAACCATCAAAATTACATACTTGGAACCAGGTCATACTTTTATAGCTGCCGACAGCGTTCATGCGTGTATTGCGCGAAAAATCAACACTGCTGGTGATCTGTATGACTACGAAGATTTTCAGATGAAAATAAAAGCTTCTAGGCGCAATTTGGAGGTGCAAAGTCTCCGATATAAAGACTTCGTGAAATTTTAAGATGAGATGACAGTCAAGTTCCCTAAGTCATACAACATTTCAAACCTAAAAGTGGTTGAATTTAGAAGAGGTTCTACAAAACTATTCGCTAAGAACGCTTACGAGCAAGCAGAGTTTTTAGAGTTAAATGTATACAAAAAATCTCTGCAGATTAAACTTCAGAACGCAATCTCCAAAGGCAATGATATCAGTGTTCACACTTTAACAGATCTAGATCACCAGGACTCGTGTTCAGGGATACATAAGAAAAAAAAGAAGACCTCCTAAAGTTGGCTAAATGTATGCCCGCTTCACATAGGGAGTTTTTTGAAAACCTCGAAGTTAATGAAAACCTTCCAGATGATTATAGTTTGGAAGGAGGTCTTTAAAGAAGTAAAAAAAATAAACTAAATCTAATCTGTAACTTGTAACTGCATAGTAAGTAAGTAATAATATTATAAATGACTGTATAATTTATTATACTTAATAAAAACAATTTATATTTCACATACCTTTCTAAGTGTTTTTATGCAATTTTACTTAATTTTATTGCCTGTCTGCTTATTTTTTTATATTTGGTAATATAAAAAACTCTTACAAAATTTTAATATGAAAATTATATATATATTAAGTAATCTAAAGACACCTAAGATTTTTTTCCATTGACTACACAGGCTTTAATATCCATAAATAATAAAAATAAACTCTAATATTATAATTACAAAACCACGTAACCCAATAATACGTGGTATTGTCATCATAAAGTACACTGTTTGCTATTGAATTTGTGCGAAAAAAGAGGTTTTTATCATTTAAAAATACTTATACTGAATATAGAGTATTTTTTTGTAGGTAGGATTTGAAGAACTTTAAATGATCTATGATATGAAAAATACCCCAAGAAAATGTATGGTGTAGTTGAGGAATAAAACGGATAGATCTGTTAAAAACTTTAAGAGCGATTTACTCAGTTCAGTGTTTCGCGGGTTACGTGGTATAGTCATAACACGGCAGCGCGGCTAACGGACGCTTCCGATAGTGTGTTCGCCACCCATATTTTTTCTGAAGCATTTATTACACGATTGCCCAACAAAAGGGAGTGTTATGCGTTCAAGGTCTGTATGTTTTTCGTTTATTTATACCACCATAACTTCTAAACGCCTAAATCGATTTAGAATTGTGTGGTATCGTTAGCATTATTATGTCATTCCAGTGTCATAGGGTACCTAAACTGTCGAAATGTTAAAAAATAATTGTCCAAATGTCAAAATCTCAATAAATTGATATACATATGTCGTGTTCATTGTCAAATGAGAGGTCTGATTGAGTAGATTATGGACATCATGATTATCATAGAATGCGCAATCGTCTTTAAGCACTGGATGTTTTCAGAGGTAACACGCTTCAATGGGGCGGGCCGTAACGGAGCATCCGTAAATTGTCATTTGTTTCAATAAATATCGTTTCAATAAAGAACTTTATTTCCTAAAAACGTGCTTTTCTGCTGCTCGTTTATGGAATCAGCTCCCTCACTTTATCAGGCATACACTTTCGTTGCACACTTTCAAAAAATTCTTGAAGAAGCATTTATTTGTACACAGCCAATAACTAAATACCTCACCTTGTCCTCTCCGTTATCCTTCCCTGGGCAACCTTAGAGTAAGTTATTGACATATATTTAAATACGTTTATTTTAAATGTAACTTTACTACTTCTGTGTGTATTGTACGGTGACAATTAGGAATTAGTTTATCAAATGGTTGACTGTAATATATCGCTATAGCGATAAGTCCGCCATTTGTGCATACTTTATCTTTTTTTTATAAAACCAGTGTAATATTCATTAAATAATGTTTTTATAGCACAATAAAGTTATTCTATTCTACTCAATGTTCTCCCTTCGTACGAGCGTTCGTCTTTTTTAATTTTTTAAATTATTGTTCTTGTTTACTTTACGAATTTACTCGTCGTCTCTTCTTATTTCGCCCCCTCGCGTTTCTATTTAGGTAAGCAGACAGCGTTTGCTCAAAGGATATCCGCTTTGACGGATTTTCGCTCGCACACATACGCAAATAGGTAGTGTGCTATTGCGATTAGCGATGGATGGGGTCGCGGTGTGGTCCGTCGCGTCGTCTGACGCTATATTTGGCGGGAGGATAATCGAGCGCGGCTTGGAAACGAGCAGCCAGACAGATGAACGCCTTCGGGTCTCGCGCGTCATGGATATGCTGCTGCTGAACTTCTCAATTGCAGCCCAACTTCGATTTGGCAATTCATTCATTCATTCGCCGTGCAGAAAATGTACAGAGAAGAACAATAATTAAAAAAAAATATAAAAAACGGTTGTTCTTACAAAAGTTAACTGTTGTATTTAGAATTATTTTTAAAAAATCGCACTGATAGGCACGTTTTGTAATCGAATAAAGTTCGTTCTTACGCCCTGCGGCAGATACCTGGAAACGGTCACGCGCCTCCGCGCCGCCGCCGCACTTTAGTCGGTTGCCCTCGATGCTCGAGTTATAAAAAGGTTTTTGTATGAAACGATTGAGATTTGTGTATTTATCCTTATAGATACATATACCAGATGAGTAATTTACCGGATACCCTTAAAGGGGGTAAATATGTACGAGCAAATAAGCAACTTTTTGAAAAAAAATGTGGGAAAACATTTTTTTTATGTGATATTTTACCTACCGCTTTTTTTGTAGTTGGCGGTAGGTAAAATATCGTTTATATTGTTTATTAGCGATATTTTACCTACCGCTAGAGGGCGCAGCTCGCTCAAACACTTGCCAAAAGTTATTTCATCAAACAGTTCAGTTTATTTATTTCAAGTTCTTCAAATTTTCAAATAAAAAAATGTTTTGTTTTCTTATTTTTTTAAATCGAAAGTTGCTTATTTGCGTACACCCTCTTGAAGGATGCCGGGTAATTAAAACTTAACATGTATATTTCCGAAATGTACTCCATCAGACTTTTCATTTGATACCAAACACGATATATTTATCCTAGTTTATTGACATTTGGACATTACATTTAAGATAATTATTTATTTGACATTTGTGCCTTTTACCTCTGTAGACATCTAGTGCTTAAAGACGATTGCGCATCACAATGTCCATAATCTATTCATTCAGACATTTCATTTGATAATGAACACGATATATTTATATTAATTTATTGCCATTTGGAAATTTCGATAATTATTTATTCAACATTTGGACAGTTTAGAGCAGTACGCTGTGACACTCGGGATGACATAACGATTCTAACAATTCCACACACTTCTAAATCAGTTCAATGGTTTAGAAGTTATGGTGGAATAAAGAAACGGAAAACATACACATAGGCAGGCGTGTAAAAACGAACACATAGGCAGGCGTGTAAAAACGAAGTACAGCGGTCTCTCGGTAATCCGGCAAATATTAGACCAGAGCACTGCCGGATTACTGAAAACGCCGAATTACTGGAAATCACTATTAATGACGCATTTAAAAGGCAGAAGCTATGTTTTATTGTATACATACATTTTGGAAATACTAATAGAGGTATTAGTATGAGAAATAAAATATTGACAGCTACATACGTATGCGACTGATCAGCTTCAAATAATGATTTTTCATTAACCTCGTTTAGTAGACCAGACAAGATCGTTTAGTCATTATAAGAAACGACTACCGTACGATTTCATTATGCAAACGGCTACAAGGAAAATAAAGGCGTATCCTTTGACACGCGACATGTCTCACGCGTCGGAATATTCACGCGGTGTCGAGACGCGAATTCCGTTTATTTTGCTAACGGTTCGTCCGCTTCGAATACATTAGCGACACCATCGCGCCGAAACAAACGCGAATATCCTTTCCAAACGCATCATTAGTCTGACATAAAAATATAACAACGTTGTGGGTCTCCACTTATTAATATTCCAGGTTGAGCTCGTATTTTATCTTTTCAAGATATATTTAATTGGATGGTACTTATACATGAGGCACCCCGAAATAATCGTTTAACCTTCCGATAAAATACCTATAAACTACCTATAAACGGGGGGAGTATATATATACTTTGCACATGTTTTGGTAGTTTTTCGGTGGTTGTTTTTTATAACATCAAAAATTTATATTTTTTTTGCTCTCACAGAACAATGTATCCTTTGGCTATTGAATTCATATCAATATCTAGCCCCACTAGCCCCAAAAATTATTATAAAAACTCCCACTAATAATTAATCCATTATACGGGAAATTAAATAAAAAACAAGAGTCAAAACAATCAATCGATCAAGTAAAAAACAATCAATAATGGTGATCACAACGCAACCCACTCCTTACACTCCCCTCCCGCCACACAAGGTCACGGGAGCTCGCTCCGCACACGTTTAACCGCGTTTAACTAAATTCAGATATAAAAAAAGAGCTCCTAGTTAAGAAAATCTTAAATAATGTAATTATGTTATATAATATAGGAAAGTGGACTACATTTTGTACGTTGGCGATTTTCTGAGTAAATTGGCAGTTCTTATCGACAATTAAGATTGCCATAATTATGACCATTAGATTGACCCAGATATTATCATAAATTGAAGACATAATTCAACCTCTAATCAATGACGATACCGTTTCCAAATGTTCGTCATTTTTTATCGGATACTTATGTACTTCTTGTATTTATCATTTTTTTATCGGTGTATTTCAATTAAGTTTGTGTTTAATTTTCAGCTGGTCTTCGATACTCTTATATTAGCTTTGATTATATAGCGCATTAGATTGCTCAATGCAGTACTACGATTTGGCAGCTAGGATTTTACTACGAAACGCAACGTGTAGCTAACACTCATAGTACCAAAAATTTTATTAATCTTCTCTTATGTTCAATATGGCGGCGTTCGTGGTATAACAGTACGGCGGTGCACTTTAGATGGCGCTCTAATACATGCTTATACGGTATCCTACCACGAAATAAAATAATAATATTCATAAACGAATTTTTAAATCAGAGCTCTTATTATTTTAATATTATTTACATAAATACTTCAATGTTTAATTTGATATACAGGTTTCAATACGTAATAATTACGCACATTCGATGTTTAGATATACTAATAGATGGCATTCTGTTGAGTTTTTAAATAAAAAAATACACTGTACTTAAATTAAACCTCAAAAAAAAGCGAAAACGTGATAAAGTCCCATCACAGATCCTATCAGTATATCCCATCACAGATTGTCCCCAGCGTCAACCGGAGGGTCATTGAGGTAACCCACCTCTCGACCTAGCGGGAAAGAATGATCAATGTCCACCGCGTGGAGTTTGATCTTTCTTTCACACGTTTTCTTCTCCCTTCATTTAGGAGCAGACTATGATATTTCTTTCTAAAATCGATTCATGATTCGGTTCGTTTGGGAACAAGACACAAGATGGCATTCGTATCTCATTATCGCCAAAAAAAAAACATTGATCGTTTTGGCCCGTATTTCTTCATTTGTTATAGTAGTTTGGTTCCAATTTCCCTACAGATATATAAATAATCGCGAAGTTGTTATTATTATGACATTAATTGTGGTAACGATAAAGGCGGAATTACACGAATTACGATTATACCATGAATTAATTAACATAATCGTGATTGCGTAGCTCATTCATCTATGAACTAGAGTTCATACTGTGAACTTTAGCGGCCTTTGCCTTCGCTGTTTCACTAATTGAGCTCTGTGACTAATTTAATCATGTGTTTGCCAGTCTGACATGTAATTTTCTCATTGTTGGCTTATTAATACAGGATGTCTTTGCGAATTTTACTCTTCTTTAACAACGGAATGTTCATCCTGTCTATAACGGTGCTGAAATTAATCAAAACTTTGAATTTGTGTGCCTCTTTTTACATTTGTTTCATTCTTCATCGCTTTTTCGCAGTAAGTAGATAGATGGTAGATGGTAGATGACAGTGAAGAGGCTGTGCCACATCTTAGCTCCGCGACCAGTCCTGAGCTGGGACGACGACTCTTATCGACGTTAATCGACTAATAGAGCGAGACATTCTTCCGCGTCTGCATCAAAATTGTTCGGGAATTTTTTGAAGTTTTACAGTGGAACCTCTCATAACGAGCATTATTCGTTCCAAACACTTACTCGCTAAGCAAAACAATTTACCCATACTCGTTATGAGAGGTGAGAATTACTCGCTATGAGGAATTACTGCGTTATGAGAGGTTCCACTGTATGCTTTATGAGAGGTTCCTCTGTACTGCGTTATCATTTTCTTACAAATCGTGTAAAAACACTGCAATAAAATCTGCCTGCAATGTCGCCTCGCACGTACGATAAAATAAGAAGCAAGCGCTCACTCTAGCTAAGTCGAAGAGCCGAGTTTTCGATAATCCTTGAATCGTCAACGACAGCTCAGACGACAGCTCATGAGATGCTTTCTGGGGAGTCGCATCGCCGCGATCACAATAAGTCCAGAGTGACCGCTTAGCTTCTTATTTTATCGTACGTGCGAGATGAGTTTCTAAGCAGATTTTATTGCAGTGTTTTACACGATTTGTAAGAAAATGATTAGGAAGTAACTCTTCAAAAATCTCCCGAACAAGTTTGATGCAGACGCGGAAGGGTGTCTCGCTCTGTTAACCTAAAGCAGTGCGATAATTTACAGGCTGTCAGCATACGATAAAAATTTTATTAGCTCCCGCTTCGATTAATGACAAAGTATATCGTGTCTTTGCTTCATAATCCGGGGACTGATTTCCCAGTCCAACCCGAGACTCGTTACAAATTTCACAATTCTTTTGGATGTGATGTTGCTGACTTCATATTAGCCTTAATTCCCCTTTGCTGAGAGAAAGCAGTTTCAATACATTTTTAGATAAAAGGTTTATGATTTTTTCACTTGTCTTTGTCATGGAATTTCATCTTAGTATTTGGATTTCGTTCTTCTGTGCCAGGATCGGATCTGTTCCACTGTGTGGCTTATAGTGGTATAAGGTCCTATATATCGTAAGGTCCCATATAATTTGTAAAGGATTAAATGGCGTAACGCTTTAGCTGATTTAGAGCTAAAATTACACACAAGAGCAACGAATCTGGGTCACCAACATAAACTTATGAATATCTCGGAAACTAAGAGTGCTAGCTTATTCAATAATTAACAGATTAATAATGAATATTGATTACCAGGAGCGCTTGTTAATTTTTTTGTGAGAGAACAGAAATAAAATCAAAAACAGAAGCGGTAAATTCGTAGTTCGATTTTGAAAAAAATAATTTATTTTATTTTAGCCTTTTTGATAGTATTACTTCACAGCAACTAAGGAGTTTTTACAGTCCTCTCGTAGGATATATTTTAAAAATTTATATAGTTTTATTATTTATGTCTAAATTGATCGGTAGGTTCTTAAAAAACTATTTTATATCAGTTATAAACATTGTGAAATTTAACCGAAATACACAGTCTCCTGGCATACACAGTCTCCTTAATAAACAGAGCTATGACAACGTATAACGATAGGTTCGGGTACATTGATATTTTTTCATCAGTTAAAAGTCACTTTAAGGAAACCATTAAAAAATCCTATCAGTCCTTTGTCCCTCGTATTTCATATAATGACTATTAATCGCTTTTTGTAATTTTTTGTTTTTGCAATTTTTTGTTTTTTAAAATGTATCTTTGGTACAAAATAATTAATATTGTATATAATCTCAATGTAAAATTTCATTTCCATTTGTTTTTTGTTCTTTTTCTTTTTCTATAATATTAAATTTGCTAAAAAATGTATATATATAAATAAGATATAATAACGGAGATATGTACTGTACACATTATAGATAGATAGTGTTAACATATAATTAGTCACAGTTTTATTGTTATATTTTGTATTTGTTATGTATAAACGCTGTTTGTTAACCAAATAAAATAAAATAAAAATAAAATAAAATTTATTGGAAAATCGCTAATAACTCGGAAAATTCGTATAAATTCATTGAGCCTTCTTATCTAACTGAAATAATAGTTAATGTTCTTCGAAATAGAACACGGTTTTTTGGCAAATGTAAAAAAAAATGCCAGGACAGCATTTGTATGGGTCCTGTACGAGCTTACAGAGAAATGCCCATACGTCATTTACCCCACTTACATACATTACATTAACGTGCACATGTTATTTCTATTATAAGTTGTTCATGCAAGCGTTGCATGTAAATTTTTCATAGGACAGTAAATTAGTTTTGTGTAAATAGGTTTTGCAAATACATTATCTTGTACGTAAATTTAACGTACTGTAAATTTAAGTAAATAAATAAAATAAAACTTTTAAGTTGCTGATTTAACGCTTGGATGGAGTAGGAGACTCGCGTGAGACGACTGACCAGAACCGGTGTCTTTATAGGAACTTTTATATCTCGTTTGTTTGGGTCCAGCATTTGTGTAAACTTCAAGATCTTCAAGGTTTAGTGAACTTACACTTTAGTGAATTTTTCTTCTCGCATTGTTGCAGGTATGTAAGCCAGATATCGACTGTTCCCTGGACATCAATAGGTGGAGATACATCACAGACTTCACATGCACCGGTACAAACGATAAACTTCTGAAGGAGATGAGGCTGTCCTTTCCTAGCGGGCATTCCTCTTTCAGTGCCTACACCATGCTGTTTTTTGGCGTAAGTTTATTTATTTTGAGGAGTGTAATGTTTTCAGGTTTCATCTATGTGTGTTTGCCGTTTCGTTATTCCACAATAAGTTTTAAACGCTCGAACCGGTTTAGAATTATGTAGTATTGTTAGAATAGTTATTTTATCTTGAGTGTCATAGGGTACCTTAACTGTTTAAGTACACAACTGCTCAAGTAAATAGATGCCTAAATGTCCAAATCTCCGAATATCAATAAATTAACATAAATATATCGTGTTTCGTGTCAAATAAAAGGTCTGATTGAGTACATTCTAAAAATATATACGTATCCATACATATAAATACAAAACCACAAATATTTCATAAAACAAACCGTAATACAAATAATATTAAATACAGTAGTTCACTGTTTGTAACGGCAGTCATATTTTTTAGTCCCTTTAAAATATTTACTTGTTTAATAAAATATAATATACTAGATGTTGCCGCGGCGTCGCTTCGCGTAAAGTTACGAATCGAGTTGCTAATTTCAGTAGGATGGCGTATATTTGCCTTTTTAGGCGCTACCTTCAGATATATAGTAAAAGACGTCATGTTCGATTTTTGTTCTTCGCCACCTGCCGCCTTCCGCTGAATGCTGACCTCGTTGGGTTAGTCGCCGCCGCGCAGCCCCCGCTAGGTATTTCGAGTTGCTTGCCCGCGTTACTTATTTCATGATATCTCTACGACTATTCCAACTAAACAGTAACAGTACATTGCTAATTTTATCTCTATTTAACACCCGTGATGATGGATTAATTTATTTTGATAAGAATTCATATTTTACAGCTAATGTCTTCAACAAACTTCAACTACTTTTTTCTTATTTTTTTGAGTCATAAAAGCAGTTATTGTAGCTTAAATATAAAAGTTGGATATATACTGTCGCGGACTTTGTTTAAGATCTCTTTGAAGCCGACGCTTTTGTTTTACATAGTTTTCAAAAATACCAAACCGTTTCGTCAGCGCACGCCGATAAAGCACATCACCAGCACATTTTCTCGTACTCGATTTTTTAAATAACATGATTTCGTATTGAATACTAATATTTATCACAATAAAATATAGCACTACTCGATAATTTAACTTTCCATTAGTGAAAGATTTTTGAAATCGGATAAGTGGTTTTGGAGATTACCCCCTACATACAAACTTACACACATTACCTCTTATAATATTACTAGCTGTATCGTGCCAACTTCGTTGGGCGGTAAAACTTTTTACTTGTGATGAATTATGAGTGTGGTTCGGTTAGTACTGAGTGCTATGATTTATTTCCTGACTGCCAAAAGAAGGGTTTTATTTTTACGGCATATGTATGTATGTATTTGCATGCCAATTTGACTATATTACCGTTATTTGTGAGTGTCTTTTTGTGAGTGTCTTATCTCTTTAAACATTTAGGCAGGAAAAGGGAAAAATCTTTTGTTTTAAACACTTCAGACGATAAATTTACTTATTTTGATATGAATTCATAATTGTTGATAATATGACCAATAAACATGATCTAACGATTTAAATTATTTTTTTATATAAAATACTACTTTTTGTGACTTAAATATAAAAGTTAGACATACGCTGTCGCTGACTTTTTTATAGGCATTATCAAGCTCTACAACTATTCTCTAGAACTTAATCATATATCTCTCATCGTTAAGGCAGCGTTAGTTTTCGTTTTCGTTCGACCGTTTTTTCTCCGACTTACTTTGCAAATCCGACTACCACAAAAAGTCTTCATTTTTCGGATTAATATATAGCCTATGACACTCACAAATAACGTGGTTTTCTATTGGTAAAAGAATTTTCAAAATCGGTTCAGTAGATCCAGAGATTACTTCCTACAACGTCACAAACTTTACCTCTTTATAATATTAGTATAGATTAGTATAGATAGAACCACGACTCGGTCGCGGTTCCATACCTATGTCGTATTATCTCTTTAACTATTTATGCAGTAAAAGGGAAAAATCTTTTGTTTTAAACACTTGAGACGATAAATTTACTTATTTTGATAATAATTCATAATTGTTGATAATATGACCAATAAACATGATCTAACGATTTAAATTATTTTTTTAATATAAAATACTACTTTTTGTGACTTAAATATAAAAGTTAGACATATACTATCGTTGACTTTTTTGTAGGCATTATCAAGCTCTGCAACTTTTATCTAGAACTTAATCATATATCTAACATCGTTAAGGCAGCGTTCGTTAGAAACGTTTTCGTTCGACCGTTTTTTCCGACTTACTTTGGATATCCGACTACCACGAAAAAGTCTTTTCATTTTTCGGATTAATATTAGCCTATGATCCAGAGATTACTTCCTACAACGTCACAAACTTTACCTCTTTATAATATTAGTATAGATAATGTATAGATTGGATTAACCAAATGTTGTTTTTTTTTTGAAAATTACCGAAACTTCGAATCCCATGCGCGGGCTAAGGATATGACTAAATTTAACTAAAATTTGTTTAGACCTAAGACAACATAATATCACTATTGCAATATGATCAAATATTGTTTTTATCAAACTTTTATTTTTCCTATACATTAGCAACCCACCCTAGTATAAATATCAAACACATTGCGACGCTGTTGATGGTACAGCTGCAGATGTAAACATCAATAATATTCATCGGAGCAATGCTCCTTCGATTTATTCATGCAACCTCAAAAGGACGTATCAGTTATTTTGATTAATTGCACTTTTACATTAGACGAAAGATTTTTAAACAGAAGGCGCGTTATGCTGTGCTCCTTTTAGCGTTATCTCTTCCGAAGTGGTCGGGTCGTCTGGTCAAGGTCTTGGCGCCTTGCCGCCAAATTCAGCGGCTGCTGAACTCGGTGACGTGAATCTTTTATTCTGTCGTTTTCATTTTAAATAACATTATTGACTTGAAGAAATATGGGACAGATGAAAGTCGAAACTATAGTAGCAGGGACCGAAGAAAGTAGTTACACTTTTGAAATAACGGCTTGTAGCCCGCAATCTACAAGCTTTTAAGAAAACCTGCCTAAACATAGCACATTCCAGTTTTATGATGTATGCATATCTACACTTTGTTTTTGTTTATTATAGCAGAATAATTTACAAATCAAGATTTTGTCACGCGATTGCCATCGTTACAATTGACCCCTACTAAGGGTCATTTGTATCACAACTTTGGAAATTGATAAAACCAATATTTATGTATTATTAAAAGTAGGTTTATTGTTCATTTTTTAAACTTAATCAGCCTGATAAGTTACATCAGACTCAAAAGTAAATATTCATATTTTGACAAAAACGATCACTTTTACTTTCCCGGCCCAAGGGAAAGTATTGTGAACGCGCTAACAAAATCGAGATGAAGACGGAAATATTCATTTTGACTCCTCTGAGATGATTAGGACCATTTGCAGATTGAAGTCTGTGTGTGGGTCTGTGTGTGAGTGTCTGTGTGTGTGTGTCTGCGTGTGTGTATTTCTCCACGATAGCGCTCAAACGCTTCATCCGATTGAGCTGAAATTGGGCATGCAGGCTTCATTAGTTCACGGCAAGAGTTAACCCCTCAAATGAATGGCTATTAGCTCGGGTTGCCTACGGCAAAATGTATATAAATTTATATTTACATTTACATTTACATAGAGCGGGGTTTACTATAGAGCGGATTACTATAAAGCGGCGCACATTTACATTTATATTTACATTTATATAAATTTATATACATTTTGTATACATTTTGCCAAGGCATCCCTTAAGGGACGCCTCACATTTGAGGGGTTAAAAAGATTGTGGTTGAAGTCAGCCCACCAGGGAGCGCGCTTGTCATACTTCAATCTCGAAATATTGAAATTAGAGACTTGAATTTTGGTGCACAGACGCGTAGTTGGGCCGAAACCACATTGTGAAATGGTTGAAATATTTGGTTGGAATATCTCAAAAGGCGGGTATCCATTATGTTCGCGCACCAACTCTGCTCCGCACATCTGCAACTGCTCAAATAGAGACGGTGCGCGCATCAACTAAAGAACAACGAGTGCTCCGCAGTTTTCCTTCGAACAGTGAGCGAACATCTTATCGCCAGAATATATTTTTTTTATTTCTCATCCTTCGGATCCCACAGCACTGTATAATTTCTGTACTCCTCGATTATAGCTAAACATTTCTCCTCGGCCAACTCCATAGCAATGGATTCGCGTTTACTGAACGCCGAACGTGATGCGCGAGACGTACCTACCAACATTACATTACATTACATTTTCGTCGTGTCCAATTGACGGCTAAAGACCGCTCTTTTTTTCTCACTTCCCGTTTTTTTTCTCACCGCAACGTCTCACTTTGCTCGCGTCCACGAACACACTGGGCACCACGTTGTGTTCGCGCATTCCCCGCCACCGCTCGGAGCACTCGCCGCGGAGCGCGAACGTATCCACTACTGGAACAGTAGCAGGTACGCGGAGCAGAGTTGGTACGCGAACCTAATGGATACCCACCTTTAAGCAAGCGACACAACAAAATACACTGCGCTGCATTTAATAAAATACAACATACATCATATTGGAAAATAACCATTTCAATACCACAGAAATACTACAAAAATACTAAATTTGCTATCATAATCACATGACAATCAGTATCGCGTGTGGGGGTAGTTGGCGGGGCGGGGAGGGGGAAATTGCCAAGGGGGTTAGGGAGAAGGGGGTTGTGTGTGCTGGGGGGTGTGGAGGGAGAGGGGGGGGGGGTTATGTTCAATAGATGCTTTTATGTTCAGTAAATCTACTGAGATACTGAACATAAGAGCATATTATTAATCAATACTTGGAACTGTAAGTGCCATCTACACGTTTCATTTGGTATTAAAATCATAGCTGCCAAAAGTTAGTATGGCATTGAGCAATAATACCCTATATATTCAATGGTGGGATTGAAGGCGTGCCCAAAAAGGACTCGCGGCGATTGGAGGAAGCTCCGGAGAGTCGCCGCTAGGAACGATGCAAAATGGAGATTTCCTAATACCGACATTGAAATCGCGAGAGCGATTGAACAGCGACAACGTTCGCTGGTTTGCTTTCAACATCTCAATAAAGTGACAGCAAAATGGCCCCTCACCAGCGCCAGCTCCATCTATCGTGGACCAATTAAAGTAAAGTGCGTTGGGAATGCGATCAACTCGGCGATGGGCGTATTATTCAATAACGGCGACTATTAAAACGTGACACTTTCAAACGGTCGACGCTGTCGGTCGACCACTTCGCGTATTTATAACGACAGATATGACACGAGTCGGAATTAGACGGTTTGTAAGACTCTCAGACGTCTAACACTCTATAGTCGAGTTCTTAAATTTCCTTAATCAAGCATTGCTGAGAAAGCACTGACTAATTCGTAAGGTTCGGAGTTACCTAGACGGGAGGACTCAGAGTACAGTAATTGGTCGACAAATAAGCGAAGCGACTAACGTGTCATTCGGTGTCCCTCAAGGTAGTGTTTTGGGTCCAATTCTCTTTTTAATCTACATCAACGAATTGTGCGAATTACCTGTTAATGGTAGAATTGTATCCTTCGCGGACGACACTGTCCTTCTTACTGCGACTAATAATTGGAATGATACATTCTTCAAAGCTCAAAGTAACTTGGAACTGGCTAAAACTTGGATCGACAACCATATTTTAACGCTAAATGCTGCGAAATCAAAATTTATCACTTTCAGCTTGCGGGGAAATCCCAGCCAGGTTCTCAACCAAATACTTGCCATTCATACCGACAAATGCTTGGATAAGAATAGATGTGTATGTACCAAATTAAGCAAATCTGCAACAGTCTCCTACTTAGGCATAACGGTAGATGAGAAGCTATGTTGGGAAAATCAGATTGCAAATTTGAGTTCGAGAATTAGAAAGCTGGTTTATGTATTTCTTCGGCTGCGCAACATTCTGTCCAAAACAACCATAAGAATGGTATACATGGCCTTGTGTCAGAGTATTTTGTCCTACGGAGTCGCGGCATGGGGCGCTACTACTAATGATAATCTGGATAGATTGACAAAAGCGCAGAAATTATTATTGAGAGTAATTCACAGGAAAAACCGGCGTCATCCATCTGCCTTGTTATTTTCCCAATCCCATGTGCTATCAGCTAAACAGTTATTCATTAAGCAAGCGCTTCTTGCATTCTACAAATCTAGAGATGACCATGCCCGAACTCAAAACAATCTGAACACAAGAATGTCCGCGAGTATCAATTATATAATTCCGTCAGTCAAGACAACATTTGCCCAGAGACATAATATATTCTACATAGCCCCAAAATTATATAATTCCCTTAGTGAAGGCATGAAAAATTATCCTAACATAAAAATATTTAAAGCAAACCTTAATAGATGGCTACTTAACAAGGGATATGTAAAATCTGATCAACTTCTTTGCAACGCACGACAATTTATTTAGTATCACTTATCTATTTTTCTTAATTTAAATTTTATTAAATTACAACTATAAATGTATATATTTATTACATAGCTATATTTTTTATAAAATTGGTATATTTATGTGTATATACAGGTGGTGGGTCCAAATAATTTATTTTAAAAAAAAACACTTCATTTCTTAAAATTGCATAAAATTATGCACATCTAGAGACGGGCCAAATTATCGCCTAGTTAGATGTGCTATTGGCAGTAAAGGTCATGTAAGATGTGTTAAACCTCCCTATATTAATTAATGAATAATTTATATAATTATTATAATATTACATGACCTATGAATGAACTGTATACCTAATCCTATGTACCTAAATAAATAAAAATAAAATAAATAAAAATCGATTGTGTTTTAAAGCCAGTCGACTTTCCTAAACGATGCTCAAGCAGTCGGGATTCTTTGTGTCTGGCAATTTTTACGTGTATTGCCAGACGATTCGTCTGACAATACACGTAAAAGTATTGTCCATAAAACGAAGAATATTTCTCTATCTTAAATTGCTCCTATGTAAACTATTTCTTTTACTTTCCCTGCAGGGAAAGTATTGTGAACGCGCAATTTTTTTTCGAGGTAAAGATGGATATATACATTTTGACCCCTCCCCCCCCCCCCCTCCTCCTCACGAGACGATTAAGACCATTTTAGGACAGAAGTCTGTCTGTAAGTCTGTATGTGTGTGTGTGCGTCTGTATGTGTGTGTGTGTGTCTGTGTGTATGTGTGTCTGTGTACTCCTCCATGGTAGGTTTTAGACAAATTAATTGAATTGAATTGAATGTCATATATTTTATTTTGTCTTTACTAAACCAGCGAATGTTCTGACAAAGAGGGTAGTATTTTTAACATAATATGATTGCCATAAATCTGGCAAATCTGGAATATGTGATAACCATCTCATTCTGTAATCAATTAATATGACACCAATTTAGAATCACATGAAGCCACGAAATATGCCCTCAAAACACAGTTTACTCGCACTTAGTAAAATCACTCGAACCTACAATTGAGGTTCGCGACATACTCGTAAAAACAATGCACCGATGTGACGACTTTCGAAAGTATCACGCGTCTGTTGTATCGTGCCTCTCTTGCCTAAACTGTGTCACTACCCGCTGATATAAAGGGGGAACGCACAACTGTTGCGATGGACGTGACGTGAAAAGACTTGACAGCCACGCTATTCACTAGCTCTCTAATATTTTAATATGGGGCTATAATTGGACAATCGAGATTTAGGGAGGGTGTACACAGAGTAGAGCGAGCAATTCGGTGCCGGTCTTTTATATTAGTATGCCCTGCCGTAGCCAACTTCTCATCGTTAAACTCACCCAAAAATAGTTAGAAACAAAACACAATTTACTCAGTATTCTCCTACATAAAATGGTCGCAACGCAGCGATCACTTGGAAATTATTCCAAAGCATAGTCACTCTACTTTTGAAGGCGGCAGCAGCTGTTTAGAGATATAATTTGCAATGCTGTTGCGGACTTTAGTTCAGCTTTTACAAAGAACCGTTGTTGAATTAGCGGCCTTTTTTTAACACGCTTTTATTAGGTCGACCTGTATGTAACTATGTAATGGAATCTAAGGTAACTAATTTAACCATCTTCCAAGGATCGTAGCGTCATGAAAATTGGCAGCTGTATGTAGTTCTGATGACAATACAATAATATGGTATTGTCGAACTGATCTGATGATGGAGTCGGAAGATATGAACTGGAACTTCATTATGGAACATCGTATCATAGCTGTGTTTAGACTTGTTAGAAAAGTCTTGGAATGAACTTTGACCACGATTAGGTTTCAAGGTCTGATGATGTGGTTTTTACGTGCATTTATAAAAGCGTGTTTTTAGTGGGTTTTTTTATACTATTAATTTATTACACAACTGCCCAACAAAAAAGGAGTGTAATGTGTGCACGGTTCATCTATGTATGTTTTTCGTTTCTTTATTCCACCATAACTTCTAAACGTTTACACCAATTTAGAAGTGTGTGGTATTGTTAAAATCGTTATGTCATCCCGAGTGTCATAGGGTACCTTATCTATCCAAATAGTTGTTACTATCTATCCAAATAGTAGTTAAGTAGTTGTCTAAATGTCCAAATGTCCATAAATTAACATAAACATATCTCGTTTAGTGTCAAATGAAAGGTCTGATTGAGTACATTCCGGAAGTATATATGGATAAATACATAAACCACACATATTTCATAAAAATCCGTTTTCAAAATAATTATAAATACAATGAACTTTCATCGTTATTAGACCCAAGACTGGCGCTTTCAGTCTGACCGAGCAATTGTTTTTTTTTTTGAAAATTGGTTGTCAGCCCTAAACTTTCTCAACAAGTAGCCCAGGACGCAGGGCCGGATTTAGGAGAGGGCATCCGGGGCTACAGCCCCGCGGCCTCCACAAAAGAGGGGCCCACACAATAGAGATTTCGGAAAAAATCTTTTAAATTCCGACGAATAAACTAGTAAACACTAGTAAACAACTGTTCCTTTGATATGTTTTTCGTTGTTTCACCTTTACCTCAAACATGATTATATTGTTCTTAAATATTTTTAAAAAAACGATTCGTATATATTTGTTTACTCCAATCAGAAACAATGGAATGTTAAAATTTGTTTCAACCGTTATTTTTCTTCCTCAACAAAGGGGGCCTCCACTTGGAGCAACAACGGGGCCTCCACTTTTTTGTTGCCCCAGTGCCTCCAGACCTCTAAATCCGGCCCAGCCAGGACGTATGGAAGGATTTTAAACCCCTTCGGGAAAGACTTTCGGGGAAGAGGTTGGCCTGATTGAAAAGGATATTCGGCGACGAACGCAGATAGCGAGAATATACTGACCGGCAAAAAATCAATGTGTTTTCGGGCCAACAAGGCATCCGTGTCAAGTCTGTAAGTCCAATATTTCGAGATTAAAATATGACTAGTGCGTTTCCTGGTAGACCGATTTCAATCACAACCCTTTCAACTCTTGCCATGATCGAATCATGTCTGCATGCGAAATTTCTGCGAAATCGGCCGAGCGTTTGGGCGCTATCGTGGAAGAATACATATAGACAAACAGACAGACATACAGACCATCTGGGGGCTACAACTAGAGTTGTCAACTACAGCGGGCGAGCCCGTCACCTTAGAAAGTTTTAACGATTAGTTGTTCTGTCTCCCTGAAGTGAGCGCAGAAGACTTAAACAAAAACAGTCCACCGTCAAGCTCCGCCATATACCCGTAAGAGGCCACCGCCTTAACCGCGAGATAAACAGGAGTGTTACCCAGCGGGCTTACACTCACGCCCTTACTTCAAATTGCGACCAGATTACTCCAGTCTCTCGATTGGTTACGAGTTCGAGGTTGCTTGCGCGGTCCTCTCCCTTACGAAGCGGTGAAACGGTGTTTTTTTTTCTTCTTTTTTCTTACTTCAACGAGGTGGATGGAGACAGAAGCCAATCTATCCACCACTCGAGCAGTTATAACGGCTATAGTCGTCTTTTCTGCCCGAGCTTAATTGTATATCCAAAGATCAGAGGCTTCTATCCCCATTCAATCCTTCAAGGAGTCATTTATTTATTTATTTCATAATTACATTTTTTCTTTTTTTTTTACATTTTTCATTTACATACACATACATGTATTTACATTACATTTCATTACATAGCTACAATACGTATTATATAAAATAAAATTCAAAGAAATAAAAAATATATGTATATACTATCACTGCAATTATAATTTTATTGTATTTTATTATTATAATTATTTTAACAATTTTTTTTACTGGATATATTTTGATTTCATTATTACTTTTTTATTTTTCAACATGATTATAATTTAGTTATTAGTTATCATTAGAATAACTCTTGAAATTTATGCTAAGTATTTATTAGAGTTATTAGATTTACTATATTTCATTTATTTTTTAATTTTTGTTTTTCTCAGTAATAGTACTTTAATAAGTGTGCGCACAATATAAAATGTACAAGTGACCTAGTCGAGTCTACCTTGGTACGGGCTTCGGCCTAGTTAGGCAGACTTTGTGAATAATGTTTTTGAAAAATTACTTACGAAAATAAATTTATTCTTATTCTTATTCTTATTCTTATATAATAATAAAAAGAAAAGAAAAAAAATACATTCATATTTTGGCAGGTGGTAGTGCATAAGTTATAAATTAAGCAGCATTCGTAAACAGCAGCAAGAAGAGAGTGGGGACAGAACGAGCTTGGTACGGTGGCACCGGCACACCCGTTAGGGAGAGAAACAATACAAACAAAGTTTATTTAAGGTGAAACGGTGTATACCGAATCTATCGCGGACCACGGCATCCTTTGCCCGGCTGTTCACCCAGGATCGGGTAGCCGATGGTCGTTTCAAAAGCAGTCGCCGTAAGGTCCGCAACCACCCCCACTCTATAGGAAACAGTACTGCATCTAGACTCCCCCGACTGTTAGTCAGAGTGCGCAATCGATTGGCTTATGCCGCACGGTGCGCAGACCGTCCAGGAGCGCCAGAAGGTTGATTCCCAGGGAAAACTAACCATAAGGCCAGAGTCCTACCTAGGCTCGCACTTCATGCGTGGAGGCCGTCGGATAGGTGTTGACCCGTGAGTGTGACCAACCCTGAACAGAATGGGTCTTCGTGGCCAACTCAGCAAAGGCCCATTAACTCCCTAACATTGTCAGACAACATTGTTGTCTCACATTGTCAGACAAACAAACAGACATACAGACCATCTGGGGGCTTTTAGGGGGGGCTCAAAGTGGATACTTCCATCTTCATCTCGAAGAAAAAAAAATGCGCGTTCCCAATACTTTCCAGATAGTACAGACCAATAGAGTCCCGGGGCTAAAACAACTACTTAACATTTATTTTGTACCTCCATGTGTCCTCAGTTTTTAAAAAAAGATCTCAATATGTAGCTATAAAGCAACTTTGATTTTTGAGATATCGTAAGATACAGGATTTTTTAAATATTTTTTTACCAAATATTGACGTAGAGGAGGGGCAAGATGGATATAATAAAAACAAACTAATGTAAATATAACTAACCATTACATTAATCTTAAACACTTAATCTAAAACAATCGTTGACTTGGTAACGTATCATTAGCAACATAGAAAGCAGGTAATATTAAAAAGATAATTATTTATTTTTAAGAATAGGGCTGCTTACACATGGGGGAACACACGCCCGTAAGAGATGTGTTAATGAGCCGAAATCACAATGTGAAACTTTGTTTGGTAGATCTCATATAAAAGCTACACTAATGATATTAAAATTTCGCCATACATTTTAATGAAATATTAACGCTGAGCCGCCCGAGTCTAGCCGAAAACCAATCGCGTTCGCCTAGCGGAACCCAAACGGGTTCGTCCGCCGGCCGAGAGGGCGCTCATTGATTTTATTTATGGAATTAATATGCAGATGAAATCACTCACATGATTTTTTATTATTATTAATTTTATTCATATTTTGAATATTTTCGGTTTAAACATTTATTATTACGACATACCCAACTGTATTTGCAATTTTGGATGAATAAAAGACCTAAGTTTATAGTTGAATCTGAAAGTTTAGTGTCAAATCACCTTTACGTGGAATTTGGATCTGAATCTGAAACGTCATAACGTTCAGTGTCAAACCACCTTTACGTGTTCCGGTGATTCCCGGCGGCGATATCATTCGATGGGTTTAATGCCAGTGGGTGCGGCATATAAAAAATGACGTATAACCGCTACTGCCGCTGCGATTATACAAAGGGTCGTCTGTTATTTTTAATTCTTTAGTAGACGGTTGACCCCTCCTCTAAGAATCTTTTCCCCCGCTTAGAATGTCTTTAGAGCGGATATGCATAACGGATTTTTATTAAGAGGGGGGCACACGATTACGATCTTATACCGAGCGTACAATCGCCAGTTCTTCTTCAAGGTTTTCGCCGTGTACGACATCGTTGCTGCCGTGTACGACATCGTACGCGACCATGACTACGATTTTCACTTCCTGTCGCCGCACAGTGTATATAAAGACTTCATCGAAACTCGAAATTCTCAACATTAGTTTTAGTTCGTAGTGACTACCGTCTAGTGAGCAATCTTTGACGTCTATAGGTGGCCATTTTGATTTTTGATAATGACTGAAACGCCAGTGCGTACGTTCAATTTTTGCTCCTGAGCCAGAGCCGTTAGTCGGATCATACAGGGTGAGTTTTAATTAACCGGCATCCTTCAAAGGGGTGAATCAGTACGAGCAAATAAACAACAACTTTTGGTTTAAAAAAATGGAAAAAAAATAAATTTGATAATTGAAAAAATATTACTGTTCAATGAAAGTTTGACAAGCGTTTGATCGTACTGCGCCATCTAGCGGTAGAGAAAATATCACTAATAACCAATATTAGCGATATTTTACCAACCTCTAGATGGCGCATCGTGCTCAGCGCTTTTTATACTATTTTTCAGAAAAAAAAATTTTTTTTTTTTACTTATAGAACTTGACCTGCTGCAACGCCATCTAGTGTCAAATTACGACAAGTGGATAGCGCGATCATATAATCCGGGCTCAAATACTTATGTCTACTATAAGACTCGGACAGACAGATATACCAACATCCATTTTCATATGTACCTATAGATATAGTAAAAGATAACTTATGAAAAAAAAGCTTCCACTGAGATAATTCCAAAATCACCCGGAATATAGGAGTTTTAAAAAAACATTCACGACAGTGAAAAAATACTATCCGAATTAAAATCCCTGGAAAGAGACCACCAAAAATTAAATTCAGACCTTTTTTCGACCTTATTAAATTGCATTGAATTTATCTGTCTTTTTATTCATTTTTAAATACAACTGACTATTTCAACATCACAATATTTAAGTATTAGAATTTTGAATGTTGCTTTTAAAATAACAACTTTTTTATATCTATAAATAGATCTTGATCATTTATGATTAGTATTAGATAATTATAATTTATTTATCCATGATGACTACCGCAATTTGACTCTTTATTTTCCAATGTGCAACTTTTCTTTGTATTGGTACTTATACGTACTTTCAGACTTAAGTTGTAAATGCAAAATATTTTTTTGAAAATTTAATGCCAGCAAATTTACGAATCTTCTTATTAAGTGTGTATTTCTTTTCTAGAATAGTTTTATTTTTTTGTAAAATAAAATGACCATTGAATATGAAAAGACTCGGAAGATTATCGCTCTTGTTTTTCATTAATTTTGTTTCTAGAATCGAGAAAACTTTTAAAATTATTACAACTGCACACCATAATAATAATAAAACTCTTTATTCTTAAGAAAAGGCGAGCTTATTGCCTGCAGGCAATATTTTAGAGCTAACCTATACTATTGTAAGAACATTATTTGCAAGTAGACTACATAACTTAACCTACGTAAAGAATATGACAAATAAAATAAAGGAGGATAGAAAGAAGTATGTATATACTTAACTCTTTGTGGGCACAGATTTGCCACATCAAAATAATCTAACACCTATAAGGACGCTAAAGTTTTAAAAGGAGGGGAATGGGAAGGGAAAGGAAATTTATCTAGAGGATTTCAAATGCTCTCTGAGTCTGTTTTAAACAATCGGGACTGTATTGAGTTCAGGGTTCATCTACATATGTTTTCTCTTTATTTATTCCAACATAACTTCTAATCGCTTGAACCGATTTAGAAGTGTGTGGTATTGTTAGAATCTGTATGTCACGCCGAGTGTCATAGTGTACCTTAACTGTCCAAGTATGAAGAGGGTAGTTGTCTAAATGTCCAAATATCAAAATTTATCGTGTTTAGGGTCAAATGAAAGGTCTAATTGCGTACATTCCGGAAAAATACATGTATCTATGTGGATAAATACATAAACCTCAAGTGTTTCATTAAAAAAACCTTACAAAAATAATAATAATATATAATAGTTGACTTTCTGTAACGGCAGTCGTGTTTTTAAGCTATTGCATAGCTTTTATCGCGGGCCTCGGCTGGCGCGGCGACCGAATGAAGAAATTTCTTAACGAAAATTAATGATTTTAAACTGTTAATTACGTCTAAACGAGTACTGCTTACGATTCGAAAAAAATGTATGTTAAACAAGAACATTTTCCTAATATTCTTAGCTTTGAATATTTTAGATTTTGTTTATATTACATAGTGTAATTAATTTGTGAAATTAGGTCTAACCGAACACAAAAACGACTACTACGCAAATACTATCTGGCGTATTATTATGAAACCTGCACCATTTTAAAGGTAATTTAATTATCTATCTTTTTATCTACGATTTTTATCGAAAAATCCGTTTTTTTTGCTTTATCGAATAAAAAATTCTTGCGCTGCGCTCTATCGGAAGACGTTTAAATTATTCCGAATCATTTGCTGCCGCAGCCGCAAATGATTCGGAATTATTTCAACGTTTTCCGATAGAGCGCAGTTATCTGATATCAGAAAAAATAAAGAAAGAATAAAAAAATACGTGTGGCACTCGGGGACTGCCGCGGTAAAGCTATTGCATAGCATTTTTAACAACTTATGCAATGATAATTATTTATTTTATTAAGCTATTGCATAGCTTTTATCGCGGGCCTAGTAGGCCAGCGCGGCGACCGAATGAAGAAATTTCTTAACGAATATATTTACATAGGTACTTGTTAATAAGATTTCACTGCAGTCTCCATTTCATTAGCTTAAAAATGCTTTCCTCACTGATATTTTTTTGGATGGCTATGATGTGTGTCATAATTGCGCTCATTATCATTTTAATCCTCACCTGTCTGAATAATTACACTAATCTCTTACTGGTTTAATTTCATTCAACATTTATTTATATATCATTTGACAGCGGAGGCGCCTCTATAGTTAACTGTACAAGCACGCGTCACGCTTTCCACCTTATCTAAGGCTGATATCAAACATTTGTTTAACGTAAATGTAAATAATTACAGAACTTGGTCACTACTTACAAACCCACATGATTAACGGGGTTCAACATTAAGTTCAACGACTTGTCTTTCAAGACTGGCGCTCGCACCGCCAAAACTGGAATAATATGGTTAAATAATAGCTAGCGATAGTTGTGCCAGATTGTCGTTGACAAAGGTGTGAGTGAGAGGATACAGTCTGTTTCAAGATTCTATGTTTCAGCATTGATTGCAAAGGTAGTGACAACCAGTGGGTCGTGACCCCCCTGGGGGGTCACGACGAGACTCCCGAGGATCGCAGGCTATCTATAATTAAAAATCGAAAATATTACAAAATCTTTATTATATAATATGCAAACATTTACAGCTTCAGAAGACAAACATTGAATTATGTGTTTTTTTCCATTTTTTTTACTATACTAGATCTAAGATGGAAACAGGTAAGTACAGGTTCGAAAGTGAAAAACAGTTCAAATTAATGTGGTTTTCACCATTATTTTTACAAAATAAATATTGATATGTTACAGTTACAGCTGTGGAAGAGGCTGTGGTTACAGTTACAGCTGTGGGTCGAGAAAACTAAGTTACAGTCTAAGGGGGGTCGCGTAATAGTTTTATTTATTTTTTTACCAAAAAGGGGGTCGCTGTCTAAAATAGGTTGAAAAACACTGGTATAGTGTTTAGGTGGCTTAATGCGTTTTTAAAACTTTTTGACGGTTTTTATTACGAAAGGCAATGTGTGGATGGTACTTATAGTTTCAAATAAGCTTTGGCCAATCCAGTTTCTCTTATCTTGCCCCCAAATTTTATAATTGCCTACCACCTAACATTAAAGACATTTAAATATCATATAAATTTAAAAATAGTTTGAGTGCCTACCTCTTAAATTGTACATATGCAGATATTGAAAACATTATTAAATAATTGAATCTCTATAATCTTTATAATAAAAACATAATAGTATATGTAGTAATATAAATTGATGATTTCTAAACGTAATTTTATTTTAATTTTTGTGAATTTATTTTGTATATTATTAATACATATTATTTAATACATATATAAATATATATTCATTTTTATCATGTTTTAAAATAAAATAATATTGACAATTTTCATGACATTTTCTTACGAATTTTTATTAGGTAATTAAGATATTTCTGTTACATTAAGTATGATTTTGATTATTTATATAAATATAATATTATGGATTTCTTAGGATAACTAAAATAAATTGTCTACCTTGGAACAGGCGGCAGCCTAGTTAGGTTAAGACTTTTGTATATTGAATGTAACCATAATTTTAACTCAATAAATAATTTGAAAAAAAAAATATATTGGGGCACCCTTAGACCATTAAGACCATTCCTAGGTGGAAGTCTGTCTGTGTGCATTCCTCCACGATAGCGCCCAGACGGTTAAACCAATTGAGCTGAATTTCGGCATCCAGGCATCATTTGGCCATGGTAATAGTTGAAAAGGTTGTCTATTCATATTTCAATCTCACCAGGAGACTATTCATATTTCAATCTCACCAGGGGACTATTTATATTTCAATCTCACCAGGAGACTATCCATATTTCAATCTCGAAATGTTGTTTGTTTGTTTATACTCTTTATTGTGAAAATGTCACAATGGGCGGGTTTATTGTCATATGACAATCTCTTACAACCAACCCTACTATGACGTGTTATATGTACCTATGTGTGCGTGTAACATGTCTGTAAGTCTGTGTCTTGTTATTGCATTCGATCGACAGAATTGAAAATGCAATTCCGTTAACTTGATCCCAACGGAAAATGGTGACCCAGCCGGGAATCGAACCCGGGACCTTACAATGTAAGATCAGGCGACCTAACCACTATGCCACCGGACCGTGTGGCATATTAGACTTATAGACAAAAAATCGGCACACAGATGCTAGGTTGGGCCGAAATCACATTGAATTTTCCCCGGTAACATTGAATAAATTTGCGTAAGCGATTGAATTGCACGCGTTTAATGCGTTGCATTAAACACGTGCGATTCAATGGGTGGGTGGGCGGTAGGTGCATTCAAATTGTACTTCTTTTCCCAGTTATAAATCTTTTCTATTTACTAGAGTCGATCATTAAATGCACAAAAAAAACAATCAAGCTTTTTTACAATTGAACGAAGGTAGTCTGGCTGGAAAATTTCTATAAATACAAAATCGAAAAATATAGATATGTTTTACTGATAAGTCGCACTTATTTTTACAGATTTAATTAAAACTTATGATAGAAATTGCTATTATCACATATTATCATTTGAAAGAAGTCTTGCGTAATTTTTAAATTAGTTTAATTTTTTTTTAGTTTTAAATTAGTTTAGTTTAATTTTTAAATTAAAATAGAAACTCGTTGCTCTCATTTTTACAGTCTTCAATTTTTTGTACAGGATAATTGATACCATAATTCCACGAAAAAGACACATCTGGCTAATGTTCATAATGACTAAAGCCTCGACTGACTCTACATAAGTTTGTGGCAGTGCGCAATGTTTTACGCGTGTAATTCGTTTAATGGGCCTCAGCATCGTTTAATGCGTGTCGCTCTGACGAGAATTAAACGAGTCTGGCAAGGCTTTGGCGATCGCAAAACACAGCCAGATGTTATCCTAAAGTATCGTTATAATGTTAGGTATAATATGACCAGTCTTCAGGTCTTGAGAAAAATAGGGCCACCAATTTGTTAGGTTTTTCAGGTGCCAGACGCCTTTGCCATACCTATAGATCAGCCAGATTATTTTTTTCTTATCAATGTTGCATTCGACGTGACAGTAAAACGATTTTCAATAGTACCAAAAAAAAAATGCAGTACATTTGTATATTTAACCCTTCGAGTAGCGGCATAATTTCATGGCACACCGCGGCAATTTATTGGAATTTCTTGCAATATCGCCGCGCTCAACAAAAAGTACTATAACTATGGAACTACTATAGCAAGCATACAAAAAATAACTGTGCAATGATCGCGTTGAAATTTCGTATTATAGTATATTGAAATATCGTTTTGTAAAACAATTAGATAATTATGAGTAAATATGAGAAAGTCGAAAAAGTTGAAAAAACTCGGCATTTCTAACTTGTACTTGTCTTAGGGAAAAATACGGAACCCTATTTAGAAATTGTAGATACTATCGCGATCTTTATTAGATTCTCTATCAAAGGTAATATTTCGTTTTGCTTATTTACATACAAAAATATTTAGATATTAGATCATAAAAACCAATAAAATTTTTGATGATTTCTTGAAAAAAAAATAGTGATGTTTGACAATGGAATTTTAGCAGAAATATCCGCGAAATGACGCGAAATTATTCTAGCAGCCGTCTATGTATCTGTGGTAATAATGAGATATTTGGTATGGATTTTAGGATGCGTTCGAATTAGAAAATAATATTACTGTGCGCTCCGGAAGCAAGCCGGTATTGGTGCAACCAAATTTGGTCGTTACGTAGCCGAAGGGAAGCATTTTCCAGCTCAACCCACCGGAAACCCCCCCACAAAATACATGTTCACTACTTAGAATTAGTTGCTGAATAATGCTATCGACGCTTGATGACTGGGAAAATCGGTACCAAAAAAAATCACTAGCTCCCCAACTATAACAAAAACAACATGATTTACGATGCTGAATACCAGTTTATTTATTGTTTAGCCGAATAACCGAATTATTCGCTTCAACATAATAACCGAAGACGACGTGGAAGTTACAGAAAATAGTCCCACTTCAAATTCATGAAGCTAAAATGAATGTCCTTTCAATTTCAGTTCTACCTAAACACTCGCATCACGTGGTCTGGGTCAAAGCTCCTACGTCATTTCATCCAACTGGTGCTGTTCCTCCTCACCTGGTTCACGGCCATGTCCAGGATCTCAGATTACAAGCATCACTGGAGTGACGTCTTGGCCGGATTCACAATTGGAGTAGTCTACGCTGTTGTCGTGGTAAATAGCTATTTATAGACTAAAATAGAGCACCGATCGCCATTTAATTTAAACAATAAATTTCACATTTTTTATACTGGGGACAAATTTTCAAGGTTAATGCACATATTACTCAATTCCATGGTACGTTTTGGCAACCCTTCTGCGCCGGCGAGATGCAGTTGGCGCGGAGAGCATTACTCGTCGAAATTAATAGCAATTTATTTGGCCTTCCATAATTACATTATTAATGAATGGTTTTTTATAAAATACTGATTGATCATAAAAACTGGGGACAAGTTTCCATGGCGGCCGTGGCGGCCCAAAGCTATATGAAGCATAATTTTGTGGCCTGGTTGTGAGAACACGAAAAAGAATTTTAATACAATTATGCCGGATTTTAAAAACCCGGTCCTTGAGCTATCGTTTCGCCAAAACGAAATTGGTAAATTATTTCCATATTAATAGTAAATTATCTTTATTCTACTGTTTTCCAAAAAAATATAAACGAGCGAGATTTGTCTTCAGTTTTTGAAAAACCTAGAGATGATTCTCAATATTAAAAAAAATACTATTTACACCAGCGTATGGTCTATTTGCATAGTACCAAGACAGTTTTTGGAACGTCCATACAAAAAATATAAGAAAAAACGTTTGAAATTACGTAATTTCCAGAAATGTTATGGCCAAACATTATTTTTTTTCTATTTATTAAAGATGCTTTTGAGTGATAGACACAGTCATCTTAAGTTATTTTATTATTGTAATCTAAATTTTACTTTATAAAAAACTATTCATTTGATAATTTATTATAATATAATTGAAAAGCCAAATCGACTATATTAGACGACGCGCGAAGCCGAAATCGTCATTCGTAATTGGCCACTGCCAACGGTGGGACGTATTCCATTGTCGCCGCGGTATACCTATACATCTTTATGTATATATCGAGAGCGCGCGGGCGCGTGGCCCATGTGGCAACAGTGGCATTGCAAAAATACCTAAATTTTTAGTCGCGTCAACTCGAAAGGGAGCCTTAATTAAGGCATTGATTATATAGGATATTATATTACGCAATTCCTTAGTACGTTTCGGCAACCTTTCTGCTCTGGCGACATGCAGGTGGCGCTGATAGCAGTGCCCGGAGAAACTAATAGCAATTTATTTGGCCATCTATAACAGCATTAATAACGAATGGTATTTTATAAAGTACTTTTTAAAAAGGATTATGGAACCCAATAACTTAACCAATAATAACATTCAATTATTAGTGCCATCTATCACGTTTATACACATATACATACATAGGTTGATTATATCACAGAAATAATACGGAGCCGTCGTTTAGTCTGTCTGAACATTAAATTGCGTAATTATTACGAATTGACACATGTATACCAAATAAAAATTTACATCTTCATGTAAATAATATTAAAATAATAAGAGGTATGATTTAAAAACTCTTTTGTTAACATATTATTATTTTATTTCAAGATAAGATACCATATATGCTTCGCCTCCATACTGCTTTACTTCGAAACATACTATATTTAAAAATAACAGGAGATTAATCATATTTGGAACTATGAGTGCCAGCTATACGTTGCATTTCGTAGTAAAATCCTAGCTGCCAAAACGTTTCCGGTATTGAGCAATCAAATACCATATACGGGTGAGTTTTAATTAACCGGCATCCTTCAAGAGAGTGAATCAGTACGAGCAGGTAAGCAGCTTTTAATTAAAAAAAATTGGAAAACAAAAAAAAATCTTTATTTTTTATTTTAAAATTTAAAGAACAAGCATTTGAGCTCGCTGCGCCATCTAGTTGTAGGTAAAATATCGCTCAAAAACAATATTAGCGATATTTTACATACCGCTAGTTGTTGCATCATGCTTAACGTTTTTTATACTATTTAAAAAAAAAACAAAATTTATGAAAACAATATTTTTTCCATTTTTTTTTTAGTTTTGTCCCACATTTTTTTTAATTTAAGTTGCTTACTTGCTCGTACAGATTCACCACTTTCAAGGATGCCGAGTAATTCAAACTCATCTGTATAATCAATGGTAGTATGAAGAAGAGAATCATAAAATTTCATATAGGGTGACCTGCACCAACCGGCCTATTAACTTCTGCTAATCGTGGTTAGCTAACCACGATACACAATTTAACAGCCGGTTAAATTATGTCGGCTTGCACCAACTATTTGAATATCCCGGTTAGCTAACGCCGGTCGAAGTCCGCAAAATCCAGTTTTGAGTGTTCGAACATAAACATAGACACAACCGAAATCGAGATCGCTCGCCTCAGCCAATCACAGCACAGTTCAAAATGGCAGACAGGAGGCTCTCAGCTCAACAGCTGTCAAACTGCCAAACGCTTTTGTTCATATCTCGCTTTCGCATCTTTCCTCATCAACATCACACATATCGGAAAACATTTTAGGATGGCAATAGCCAAAAGAGTCAAAATAAACATAAAAACCGGGGCCCAGGCGACGCAATCAAATCTAACCTCAAAAATTGTCAGCTAGCATTTCACAGCTCGCTAACAGCTGGTTATTATAAATAGGATAGAAAACGAATTTACCGTGTGAAATTTGTAGGACCCGACGTTTCGGTGACGTTGCAGCCGCTGTTGTCTAGGGTAGACTGACAGTCTACCCTAGACAACGGCGGCTGCAACGTCACCGAAACGTCGGGTCCTACAAATTTCACGCGGTAAATTCGTTTTCTATCCTATTTATAATGTCAAACAACCGCGATAGTCTTCGATTTTATAATAGCTGGTTAGTTTAGTGACGCTAACCGGGCACCAGGGCTCGGTTAGGGAATTTAACTGCAGTTATCTCAACAGAGCATGGTGCAAGCAGTTTCGAGTATTTAACTACGATTAGGCTCTTTAAGCTCTTTAAACACGCAAAAAAGGAAAAAAAGAAAATATGCCCCCAAGCGGGGGGGAGAATTCCCGCTACCTCAGTTGAAACTCCAAACAACGACACTGCTAAAACGACACCGGACCTTGCTTGCCCTATCTGCGCAAAACAATATAAGCGATTAGCATGGTTAAACAAACACATTGCTGGGCACGATGATAGCGACGCTGCACGTCAGTGTCTTAAACCGTCGCAAGGAGTCACGGACAGAGTTGAACCTCACATGTCCCTAGACTCCACATCTGCCCGCAGTTTGTCACCTGACCGGTCTCCACTACCCGCGCAAATCGTATCCTTCCCTCCTCTAAAATTCCCTTCACTTGCGAAAGAGGACTGGGAATTTCATAATAATAATTTAACTTCTATTGTTGACCACTCTGTGAACCGTAATGCCCCTGCCAGCGTCCAGCTGTCGTCCTTCCAGGTGGCGGTCCATGAATACTTCTCGGGTGTTTACCCAAAATCTACCCATGTCGACCCGGTTCACAGAGAAAACGCATTTAAGGCAAAGCTCCGTAGGCAAAAGCGGCTACTTCGTCGCCAGTTACGTGAAGCCAAGAAAGCCGGGGATAAAGCCCTCTGCCACAACTTTTCGCGCGCGTACCGCTCTATACTAAAACTCATACAGAGCGTAGCAACGCAAAACGACAAGCGCAAGGCAGCATGTCTCAAATCCAAAGAGGAAGCCCGGTTCGACAAAAACCGTTTTAACTACAGCAAAAAGGTTTTGTCTGCCGCCAAGGGAAAAATCCAAATCCCGGAAGAAATGGCCACGGAAAACTTTTCGACCACGTATGAGGACCCAATGCGGCTCCATAATTACAGCCCTCCGCTGGGCATTACACCTCCGCACCTGCCTACGGTAGCTTTTGCTTCTCAACCTCTATCTCTAGATGAGATTCTTAATCAAGTAAAGAGGAAGCCGTCGGGCTCTACTCCGGGTCCCGATGGTATTCCCTATTTAGTATACAAAAAATGCCCCTGCCTTCTGCAATATTTAGGATCCATCTTCCGAAATATATGGAATAGCGGTGTAATCCCACAGAATTTTGGCCGAGCGACAGTCATCTTAATTCCTAAGGTCCCAGTTTGCACCGGACCAAAGGACGCTCGGCCCATTGCTCTGACAGACACTGTGGCCAAAATCTTTTTTAGCATAGTCCACACGAGGATGAAGGAATTCATGCACCGGAATGAGTACCTTGGAGTATCAGTTCAAAAAGGCTTCATGCGTGGCGTCTCGGGCTGCCTCGAGCACAATTCTCTCCTGGCTGCTGCCATCAAGGATGCGAGACAGCACGAACGCCAAATCAATGTATGCTGGCTCGACCTAGAGAATGCCTTTGGGTCAGTCCGACACAGTCTCCTCCACTTTGCACTCCGCTGGTACAACTTCCCACCAGTCGTGTGTGACATTGTAGCCTCCTACTACAACTGTCTGACTTTCCATGTTAAAACGCAAGAATGGACTACCCGCTCTATACCGTATTCAATTGGACTATTTCAGGGCTGTGTTGTCTCTCCCCGACGATTTTTAATATAGTTTTTAATATACTGCTGGAAAGCCTGACCGAGTTTGACAGGAAGTGGGGCTACCGTTTTAAAACAGACGGCCAATTCACCTCGTCGTGCCTCGCTTCTGCCGACGACCTAACTTTCATCACCAGAAGCCCCAAGCAGCTTTCCCTGCTATTACAGAAAGTGGAGCTTTTCTGCGACTGGTCAGGCTGTATAAAAGTGAAGCCCTCCAAATGTTTTTGCCTTGGACTCGCCCGCATAGACACAAAATTTACATCCTATGATCCCAAATTGGTCTATAAGGGCTCTAATATCTCCCTTATAGACCCAAACAATCATTTCAAATTCCTCGGCAGAAAAATCACCCATCAGGGAAAAGACGTCTCGGGCGATCATGTTATAGAGCATTTCAAAAGTTGCCTGGCAAAAATAGATGCCTTGCTAATTTCTGGCCCTCGTAAGGCCTGGATCTATGACAATTATCTAACGTCACATTTGTCATGGCCCTTTCTTATTTACGATTTTACCAAAACCCAACTGTCCCGTCTAGATGCGCTGGTGACAGCTAGTTTAAAATCCTGGCTGTCCTTAGCCAAACCAGCTGACCCCTCGACTCTCTTCAGGTCCAAACAAAATTTTGGGCTAGCGCTAAAACTGCCCTCTCTACTCTACGCCAACTCCAGAATAACCAAAAATTCGATTCTGTGCAATTCCAAAGATCCGGCAATATCGAAGCACGTAATAAGTGGCCGTAGTGATTCAAATGATCTACAAGCCCGCGTAGACTTCCACAAAAAGTTCCTTACTGGAATCAGCCAGAATGGCACTGGTCTGGGGTATGGCAGTACAACCACGAGCGACGTGGACTTGAAGAAGTCTCTTTTGCGGGGAGATTACGACAGCAACAGTATGGCTCATGCTATTGGCCTTCAATGCCAGAATGATTGGACAACAATTGGGGACTTTTACATTCCGCCTCCAATGCACTGGAAGGTAATGCTCTATGACTGGACGCCAGAGATGCTGAAATTTTATTTGAATGCCTTTCAGCATACACTTCCAGACCTCAGTAACCTCGCTCGTCGGAGCTTTGCCGAGGATAGTTCTTGTCCCCTCTGTAGCAATACCCCTTGCACAGCTAGACACATTCTAGCTGGCTGCAAGGTGGCCTTAGATCAAGGACGGTACACTTACCGCCATGACAAAGTTCTCGCTGTTATTCGCGAGGTAATTAGTCTCTCAGTGGCTCGTGCCAACAAGGGTTTGACAGTATCCTCCAAACCCCCAAAACAGTTTGTGCAGGATGGCTCTAAAGGCAAAAAACATTTAACCACAAAACCTTTCTCAATAATTGAGAAAGCTACAGATTGGATTCTGGAGGTTGATTCGGTCTCTAAGCAGTAAAAATTCCCTGAAAGTCTCGGATGCACAGCCCTCCGACCAGATATAATTCTTTACTCTCTATCTCGGAAGATGGCCCTTATTGTAGAATTAACAGTTCCATGGGAATCAAATATCCCAAAAGACCACGAGTACAAATTAAATAAATACCATGATCTTGCAAATGCCGTAGCCCGGAACGGCTTCACTGTTCACCTTCACGCGGTGGAAGTTGGCGCTCGTGGCCTGCCAGCTAAATCTCTATTTCACCTCTTTAAAGATCTTGGCCTTTCCAGAAAAATAATCAACTCTTAGAAAAATTATCTAAAACTGCGATTTGTGCATCTCAAATTCTATGGCTTCGAAGGGGGAGTGAATGGGTGGTAAGGTGAACGCTCACATGTGGCAAGACAGCTGTCCTAAACCTACCACAGCCGGTTCGTAAGTCCGGAATCCACTGCTCACCCCCCAGAAGTGTAAAAAATAGTATTATGATGGGCCCGACTCCGGTCGGTGAATTCCATGGCAGCTCCGTTTGTATTTATTTATTATTTATATATCTTAACCGAACTTGGTGCAAGTCGCCCATAGGTACATAACATATCAAATGAAACACTTCTGTTAAAGGTTCAAAATAAAAACAAAAAAAGGGTTATTTAAAAAATAACTTCAAAACCTCTGCAAAAAGATCTGCTTTTACTAAATTGTCAATTTTTTCTCATTTCAGTTCCGGTTCATATTCGATTTTGACAAATCGCATCGTCCAAAGTATATCGACGGTGAAACGGTTGCAACGAATGGGAACAGCACTAGAGTTGTCTAAACTCGCAATCATATCTATTGCAGTGTCAGGGACATGCCGAGAAAACATACATTTATTAGTTCTACTACTTTTAATTTATGACTTTGTGTAGGAATATGATTTCTGACAATTGCTGATCGCAACGATAATATTTTGGAAAAATGTGCAATTATTTGTTAAGTTTTGTGTAAAATAAGCGGACTTTTTTTTTTTTGTATAAAATTTTGAACTATCAAGGACCTATGACTTGCAAGGAGCGAATTAGTTTACTGAGTGCATAATGTGTTTTACACCCGAATCTATAGTCGAGTATTGATCATTACTCGAGTACCGAGTGGTACTCGAGAAATACTTGAGGATCAGTTTTCATTTTATAGTCGAGTATTGAAAAAGCGACTAATACTCGAGTATTACTCAGAGCTGAGTATCCATCTGGCGATACTTGAGAGCTACTTGGATTGGAGCTGTCAAATCTTTTCGTTAATATACATTGGTGCATGTGTACATTATTGTATTTACGTATTATTTCGTGAAATGGCGGGAGTTTCTACAATGGCTGGAGAAAATTGAGAGAATATTCATCGTCGGTGCTGCGGCAGCACGCTCTCGAGGGCACAATTTGTTTTCTCCATATCGAAGTCCAAATAAAAAAAGTCCCAAATAAAACGCAGCAGCCGATATGAGGGCGTTACGCGAAAAATCAGGATAGATGTTCTTACGCACGCTTTGAAAGAATTCATGAAGTTAGAAACGAGCTGTTAAATCGTGGCGACAACAAATTGGCGTTTTTTTAAATCACCGGCTAGGAATTAAAATTAATTAAAATGTATTAAAATAAAATATTAGTAATTTGTTTTCGAATAAATTACGAAATATGTTATTTTCCCCATGTTTTCCCCTCTACTCGAGTATTACTCAGCTAAGTCGATGAACGATATTCCACTATAGAATGCATCCAATACTTAAGTAGTACTTGGCTCCTTAGTAATACTTAGTTGAGTAAAGACTCAAGTAATGATCAATACTCGACTATAGATTCGAGTGTTAGAGTATTGATCGATATTATTTGATGTAAGTTTGCATTTTATAGTGTCCTATTTTAGCAGTATTATCGCTAACATTTAAAAAAATATTTATTGTTAGGTGGATCATCTGCTTGTGATTTCCCATACAAATGCTGTAGTAAATTTTTGAGAAAATTGAATGTTGGCTTGTAGATTGAATGATAGATTACTAGACATTAAATTAGAGACAAGAGCTAGCCTACAACTGCATTCAATGAGTTTCAATCTCAAAAACGATGAGTGATGATTTACCTTCGGATAATAACAATTGTGTCGTGGAATTTTAAACTGCGTCAGATCCAGATAAGTTTATTTTACAGTAAGATCAATTTTCGGTTAACGTAAATGCCTACCAATTTAACGGGAAACGTCAATGCCTGTTATCACGATAAATATTGCCTTAATTATTAATGCGTTAAATTGAGTGGTCACACTTAAACAGCCAACGTCAATTCTCATTCTTGGCAATAAAATTGGCGTTAATGTTCCTTGATTTTTTTCTGAATATAATACGATTTCGGAGAGGTTTCCAGATTAAAAAGAGTACCTAATTTAAACAAAATAGTTAACTGCTACTAACTACTATTATTAGGTACTTAGCACTTTATTTAATGTGCGGTTGCTTTCATATACCACTAGTAGGAAACTGTCCATTGTTTCGTATGCTAACCAGTTAGTTGTGTAAACGTCATTTTTCCAGCTATGGACTTCAAAGGCTTTTTAAATTTATTTGCATGGGTTCTGTAACAACTCATTAGGGTTTCCTTTTTCTTTTTAATTTCTTCGACTGTTGTTTTAAATGGTTATAATTCCATTATTCGTCGTCAAGCATCATTTTGAGATGCTCGATTATTGTAACTTGTAACTTAATTGTGTATCGGATCCCATAAACATGGCTCTGTTTGCCGAATTTCGAGAAACACATGTAATATCGATCCTGTCTCGCCCATGGTGCACAATGAAAAACGTAGTGTGGCCGCTTCAACGCAATAATTCTGGCGCTAAATCTCTTTGATGTACCGCCACTCAACCTATCGCCCAACGTCAAACTGCAATGTGAATGCCGTTGTAAAATAAAAGCGGTAAGTCAAGGCTATACCTTAACGACGTTTGCCGTTAGTGTGGCCGTAGCATAAGAGCTACATAAATATCGGTTTCACAGATTTATGCAATATTTGGTAACTAAAATTACTAGTGTATAATTTTAAAAAAAATAAATTTTGAAATTAGTAATGCATTTTTTAAAGACTCGCTATATTTTAACAACGCTCCTAATGAAGAAAGCATTTCTGAGGCTTTATACTAAGTAGATTTTATGGCAGCTATTTTTTTATTTATTTGATTCAATTTTATATAGTTTATGAAATATCCCCCAATAATGTTACACTTTACTTAGCCCATTTTACACTCAACATTTAATTACATTACAATTCTGAGTTTATGTTAATTTACTGCTCTGTCAAATTAATACCGGGAATTGTTTAATAAAACCAAAAATATATTACCTACCTTTAAATAAATCCCATTTGACGCAATGGGTAGCCATATTAATTTTGATACTAATTTTCACCGTTCAGAAATCTTAAGCTGTTACACAATGAAATTTTTTAAATGTTCAAGGTTATTAATTTAATTATGTTATTATATATGTAATTTTTGTTTCATATTTACCTTTTCAGAAATATAAGGCAGGATTTTTTTGTATATCTTGTACATATACGTTTTAATTTAACAATTCCCGGTATTTATTTCGCAGTATGTAGACTATTATAGCAGGGTGTAGACTGGTGAGAAATTCCCCCTCCAAATAAAATTTTCTACTAGTTCAAATGCTAACAAAAAACTCTAATTCCAATATTGCTATATTGTTGTACAAATTCATGCATTTTATGAAGTGCGAGCTGATATTTTTATATCCATGAAAAGAAATAGTGACAAAAATATATTTTGACTGTTAAATTTGGTATTTGAAAATAATAATATGGTATAATAGTGTCTTGGCTCACTGTGATGTTTATGCATAACATTAAAAAGCAGTTTTTAATTTATATAGTCTAGTATTTAAATTATATTAAAATATTTTATTTTAAATGCGTTTTTATTTAGTTTGATTCCATTTTCCTGTTAGATAGTTACTTATTAAAAACGAAAAAAGTTACACGTGAGTAAAAAAAGAAGAACAATAGTTTTTGGAATATATTTCGCAATCGATGCAGTAGTAAATCGATCGATGTGCATGAAAGTCTCGGATGCACAGTCCTGCGTCCAGATATAACTCTTTACTCTCTATCTCGGAAGATGGCGCTTATCGTAGAATTAACTGTTCCAAGGGAATCAAATATCCCAAAAGACCACGAGTACAAATTAAATAAATACCTTGATCTCGCAAATGCCGTCACCAGGAACGGCTTCACTGTTCACCTTCACGCGGTGGAAGTTGGCGCTTGTGGCCTGCCAGCTAAGTCTCTGTTTCACCTTTTTAAAGATCTTGGTCTCTCCAGGAAAATAATCAATTCCTTAGAGAAATTATCTAAAACCGCGATTTGCGCATCTCAAATTCTATGGCTTCGAAGGGGGAGTGAATGGGTGGTAAGGTGACCGATCACATGTGGCAAGACAGCTGTCCTAAACCTACCACAGCCGGTCGTTAGTCCGGAATCCACTGCTCACCCCCCAGAAGTCTAATAACACTACATATATGATGGGCCCGATTTCGGTCGGTGAATTCCATGACAGCTCCGTTTGTATTTTATTTTTATTTGTATTTTATTTTATTTATCCGTAGCCGTGTAAAAGAGAAATACTTTTGCAGATTGCACACATTTTCAACTGTCTAGTCTACCACCATAAAAAATCGGGCGTCCCTAGAAACGGTGAATCTAAACTCACTGACCAATCGTTCTACCACCGGGCCAAAGGATACTCTGACAAGACGCTAAGTCCATCTCGTCCGCTGGGGCTACATAGTGAAAACATACGACTGTGGAAAGCTGCAGGATGAAGATTACCGCCTATCTTGCCCGCAGCTGTCAACCCGAATCACCCACCAGGGCCTACAAGAGACGAACAACAAGACCGTCCAGACTGCATATTTTGGAGAGATGTGTCCTAAGCTGGCCCGGTTAACTAACTAACTGCTTCGCACTGGTTTTTCTAATTGATTTTAATATTCTAAACCTAATCATAGTAGCGGTTTTTCATAATAAAAAAAAATAATCGAGTCTGGTCAAAGATGACTGAGCCGGTAAAGAGTACGATGCCGCTAATCAAAGGACGATTGAACTTCTGCCGCCTTTCCAGTCTGTCCAAGCGTCCTGAGGGATGTGCAATTCGTTCATCATTGGCTCACACAGTGTTTCCGGCGTAGCTCTGCCTTTCAGATATTATTAGGGAGTTAATGGGCCCTTGCGGAGTTGGCCACGAAGACCCATTCTGTTCAGGGTTGTTCACACTCACGGGTCAACACCTATCCGACGGCCTCCACGCATGAAGTGCGAGCCTGGGTAGGACTCTGGCCTTACGGTCAGTTTCCCCTAGGAATCAACCTTCTGGCGCTCCTGGACGGTCTGCGCACCGTGCGGCGTAAGCCAATCGACTGTGCACTCTGACTAACAGTCGGGGGAGTCTGGAAGCAGTACTGTTTCCTATAGAGCGGGGGTGGTTGCGGACCTTACGGCGACTGCTCTTGAAATGACCATCGGCCATCCGATCCTGGGTGAACAGCCGGGCAAAGGGCGCTGTGGTCCGCGATAGATTCGGTATACACCGTTTCACCGCTTCGTAAGGGAGAGGACCGCGCAAGCGACCTCGAACTCGTAACCAATCGAGAGACCGCAGTAATCTGGTCACAATTGGAAGTAAGGGCGTGAGTGTCGGCCCGCCGGGTAACATTCCTGGCTATCTCGCGGTTAAGGCGTTGGCCTCTTACAGGCTTGTGGCGGAGCTAGACGGTGGACTGTTTTGTCCTCAAGTCTTCTGCGCTCACTCCAGGGAGATAGAACGACTAATCGTTAAAACTTCCTGAGGTGACGGGCTCGCCCGCTGTAGTCGACAACCCAAGTTGTTGCCTTTCAGATATCTGCAAACGTTTTGCAGCAGCAGGCACTGAATCAGAGTCTCGGTACCTGCATTCTCTACTGAAATTTTCCACAAGGTAAGTAAAACGAACACATTTTTTCCCGTCAAATCAACTGGAGCTGTCAACTACAACAGGCGCACCTGTCACCTTAGGTAGTTATAACGATATTAGATAGTTCTGTCTCCCGCGAGGTAAGCGTAGAAGACTTGGGACGAAAACAGTCCACTGTCTAGTTATGCCACTCGCACGTAAGAAGCCAACGCTTTACCGCGAGATAACCAGCTTAATCACTTGCACCCTTACTTCTAGTTGCAACCATATTACTCCGGTCGCCCGACTGGTTACAGGTTCGAGGTCGCTTCCTTACGTAGCGGTGATACGGTGTTTACCGAATCTATCGCGGACCACGGCATCCTTTGCCCGGCTGTTCATCCGATATCGGGTAGACGATTGGTCTATAGGAAACAATACCATTTCCAGACTCCTCCGGCTGTCAGTCGGAATGCACAATCGATTGGATGACGCCGCACGGTGCGCAAACCGTCAAGGAGCGCCCGAAGGTTGACTTCTAGGGGAAACTGGCCTGCAGGCCAGAATCCTACCCTTGCTCGCACTTCTGCGTGGAGGTCGCCGGATGTATGTTGACCCGTGAGTTTGACCGACCCTAAGCAACATGGTAGGTAACTGCAGCTGGGCCTATTAGCTCCCTCCGTCAGATCACCAAAGTTAAGCAGCGTCAGGCGTGGTTAGTAGGTACTTGGATGGGTGACTGCCTGAAAACTGCCACGGGATGTTTTAACCGCTGGGAATTTTGGTTGATTTTGTGAATAAATACTAACAATATCAGTTTTTCATAAATTCCCTCTTGTTATCTAGTAATTAATTTTGTTAATCGAGTATATTATATATTTATATAATACTAGCTGACCCGTGCCCACTTCGTTGGGCGGTAAAACTTTTTACCTGTGATGAAATTATGAGTGTGGTTCGGTTAGTATCGAGTGCTATGATTTATATCCTGACTGCCAAAAGAAGGGTTATACTTTTACTGCATATGTATGTATGTATTTCCATGCCAATTTGACTATATTACGGTTATTTGTGAGTGTCTTCTTGTGAGTGTCTTATTTTTGAGTGTCTTATCTCTTTAACCATTTATGCAGTAAAAGTGGAAATATATGCAGTAAAAAGGAAAAGTCTTTTGTTTTAAACACTTGAGACGATAAATTTACTTATTTTGATGTTAATTCATAATTGTTGATAAAATGACCAATAAACATGTCAATTATTCAATTATTTCAATTATTTTTTTTAATAAAAAATACTACTTTTTGTTACTTAAATATAAACGTTAAACATATGCTGTCGCTGACATTTTTGTAGGCATTATCAATCTCTACAACTTTTCTCTAGAACCTAATCATATATCTCTCATCGTTAAGGCAGCGTTCGTTAGAAACGTTTTCGTTCGACCGTTTTTTCCGACTTACTTTGGAAATCCGACCACCACGAAAAAGTCTTTTCATTTTCCGGATTAATATATAGCCTATGACACTCACAAATAATGTGGCTTTCTATTGGTAAAATAATTTTCAAAATCGGTTCAGTAGATGCAGAGATTACTTCCTACAACCTCACAAACTTTACCTCTTTATAATATTAGTATAGATAGTATAGATATATGGGGGGCGGCTCTTTCAAACGACGCAAAGTGCCTATAGCCGCTGTTAACATCCGACAGGGTCAAAAAAAAGCCAGCCGCCTGTAAGCTAACTGTCGTTAGACATTAAGGTGGACCGTTACCGTATTTAGACTAAAAAGAAAAAAATATTTCATCTAGTAAGAAAAGTTGATCCACAAGTCTTAGTGATTTATTTCTACATCATATGCTAAAAAAGCCAAATCCTAATAAAGTGAATATCATCGAAACCGATAAGGCCGGTGCCTTGGTCAATGAGATAAGCCGGTGCTTATCTCATTGATATAAAAGGGCCAATAGGCTTATCTGAATATAACGCTTAAAATGTGTGTCATGCCGTAGATCGGACGTTGATTTAGTTTTATCGATTGTATAGAAATATTTTGCAAGAATGGACAGTAACGATTGCCGGTTGTTGTTTCGCTTGATTTTCGATTTGATTATTATCGTTGGTCGTAAGTGTTTATTATTGCATTGGTATTTGTTACTTTTCTTTTAATATGGCAATTTTTATTGTTTATTTCAGTGGTGGTTCCTTATGTCCTCGTGCAATATATCGTTCCACCGTTCCAAAGGGGATTTTTCTGTGATGATCATTCTCTCCGATATCCACACAAGGATTCCACGGTATCAATCCTTGCGATAGCAGTTGTTGGATCTTTGGTCCCGGCAATTTCTGTAAGTTCATCGTTATCATTTTCCATTTCCAATCATCAAGTAATGATTTTCTAAAAAGTTGTGCATCACCATATTTCCCATTAGCAAGATAAGAAATGTATGCAGTCTTTAAACCGCTAAATCCGTTTATATTGCGTATTTCCACTTCATAATTATGCATGGGCTACTGTTTTGGGCAATGGCACCAAATTCAAAAATAATTTTTCTCATCTAGAAAAGAAAGAGCTTTACGCAGTATATACAGAGTCCCTCCAAGAAGTTCTTGTTAGCCGCTATTCCTAGAATCAGGAATCACGACTTTATTTTTATCTAACATATATCAAAATATTATGTACGCTCGTAGACCCTAGCAGAAGTCCCGGTGAATAGTGATTTCCATCATCACGATTTAAGGAATAAATCCAATCAATCCATATAAACCAACAGCAACTTAGCAAAGTGCGATACAGTTTTATTCACCTAAATTTGTGTTACTGTAATAAGATTTCAGAGTAAATCAAAAACCTTGAGAGGACAAATTTCAAAAGATTGTCAATGATTTGGTAAGAAACCCAATTTATGGTATTTAAGGGATTTTGAACATTTTGAATTTATTTTCCATGCTGATCATTTGTAAAATTTTAAACATAATGGTATTATGATATCTGATATTCTTTTTCTTATATAATTTAATGTACATCTATTGATTTTAAAAATTACGAAGGCATGTCTCCAAAATGTTTGCATTCGGTATATCCATGGCCTCAGAAAAATTGACCACATCAAGGAGTACAGAGAGAAGCTTCACTGGCTGTCGACCCGGGAGAAAAGAGACATGCGAGTTCTCTGTATGCTTTTCAAGATCTTGGATGGCGTCGCTCCCAATTATCTTACCGGCAGATTTACTGCACTATCGGCTCATGGACGCCCTCTGAGATCAAAAGATAACCTGCTACTTTCTATCCCTAGTCACAGCAGTGACTTCTTCTCGTTCTCTTTCACCGTGCATGGAGCCCGTGTTTGGAATGCTTTTCCGAAAAATGTGAGAACCGTGCCAAGCATAACAACTTTTAAAAACAGACTCAGAGAGGATTTGAAATCTTCCAGATAAATTCCCTTTCGCCTCCCATTTCCCTTCTTTTTAAACTTTAGCGTCCTTATAGGTGTTAGATTATTTTGATGTGGCAAATCTGTGCCCACAAAGAGTAAAGGATATATTATATTTCTTTTTATCCTCTTTTATTTTAATTGTCATACTCTTTATATAGGTTAAGTTATGTAGTCTACTCACAAATAATGTTCTTACAATAGTATAGGTTAGCTCTAAAATATTGCCTGCAGGCAATAAGCTCGCCTTTTCTTAAGAATAAGAGTTTTATTATTATTATTATTATTTTTGGATTGACCATAAAATAATTTTATGTTGATAATTGTACATAGAATTTGCATTTCTATTTTATTATAATACTAGCTGCGCCCCGCGGTTTCACCCGCGTGGTGATGATAGAAAACTATATATCTTTATAAATTATAGCCTATGTGTTATTCTGATGGTCAAGCTATATTATTATAAAATTTCATCAAAATCCATTCAGTAGTTTTTGCGTGAAAGAGTAACAAATATCCATTCATATATAAATAGGATAGAAAACGAATTTACCGCGTGAAATTTGTAGCACCCGACGTTTCGGTGACGTTGCAGCCGCCGTTGTCTAGGGTAGACTGCCCTAGACAACGGCGGCTGCAACGTCACCGAAACGTCGGGTGCTACAAATTTCACGCGGTAAATTCGTTTTCTATCCTATTTATTTATAATGTCAAACAACCGCGATAGTCTTCGATTTTACACCCATACATACATTCTCACAAACTTTCGTGTTTATAATAGTAGAGGATTCTCCTTGAATATACAGTCATATTGGTATATTTTGATTATTTTTATGTAGGTAATATTGATAGTTATGTTTTTAACAGTTAAATTTTTTACATTTAATTTTGTGTCACATCCAAATGTAGGAATGCCTATTTACTGGAGTAGTTCATTGTATTGTATGGTAGTAATATGATAGATCGCTATATTTTCAAACAGATAGTACTACTGGAGCTGCGGAACAAAAAAAATGCGCATTATGTGACATTTTGCGGATTCAGAATTCCGCCATGGATGACTGAATCTTACAGAGTAATCGGATTTTTTGTATTTGGAGGTCTATGCGAACAGTTAACGTCGCATGCCACCAAAGTCATAGTAGGTCGACTGAGGCCGAATTTCTGGGAGGTAAGTCCTATATCATAATCGTTGGTTTTAAAATCACTTCTAAAGCGTATTGGTAATTAAGTTGGAAGTCAGAGCATATAAAAGTACATGTAGGGTAGTCTTAAATATATCATTTATGAATAAACACACTTGAAAGCATGATGTAATTACTTTGTAGACAGTGTAACCAAATGGTTACAGGTATAAAAGTCCTCTCATATAAACAGTATAAAATCCTAAATGCATGTTTTCCTGTAACAAAAATCACTTTGACTCTTTACCATAAAATGGCTCGAACACCTATAGTTCATCCGCCTCGCGGCAGTATTTAACCCAGAAAGTATATATTTTTTTCCCTTGATCTATATACCATAGCACATATTTTCGGTATAGGGAGGTTTTGAAATTCTGAAGATGAAAAAAACGACCCCCCCCCCCGCACAGTACCGTTTCTTAGAACAAAATTAAAATCGAAGTGAGCTACGTCACGAGTCCAAAAGCTCGCATATGGCCGCCACATGTCTACTACTCTGCCGAAGCAGATTTTCAAACGTTTGAGAAATTTGTCAACCTTCGCACACGATTAACGCTAACCAAAGGCGTTTGTCGAGACCTACACCTCTGCTCATTTCCCTCGCACCCTATCCGATCAGTGTAGCAGCGTCTCGATCGAGAGTGCATCTACTGTTCTTCGGTATACTGTTGTATAGGCGAGCTTAGAGCGCCATGTATAGTGCGCCTCCATATTGTTATACCACGAAAGTTGCCATAGTGAACATAATAATAGAAGATTAATTCTACATGTTGCATTTGGTAGCAAAATTCTGGTTGCCAAATTGTAGTATGACGCTGGTCAATCTAATACGCTATATAATCAAAAGTATGTTTGTTTCACGTTTTTAAAGATCTTGGTCTCTCTAGGAAAATAATCAACTAATTCTAGAAAAAATATCTAAAACGGCGATTTCCGCATCTCAAATTCTATGGCTTCGAAGGGGGAGTGAATGAGTGGTAAGGTGAACGCTCACATGTGGCAAGACAGCTGTCCTAAACCTACCACAGCCGGTCGTTAGTCCGGAATCCACCGTTCACCTCCCAGAAGTGTAATAATTATATATGATGGGCCCGATTTTCTGTCGGTGAATTCAATGTCAGCTCCGTTTGTATTTTATTTTATTTTTATTTTTACATGATGTAATGACAATGATATATTATGTATAATGTACATGATGAAGTAAGGTCCGCAGTAAATGCCACGGGATACTCCTGCAATTTATCTGCAATACTCCTGCAATGCATTTTTTAATACTCCTAAACTATCTGTATTATTTACTGTAAAAAAATATGTGTTTTTGTTTTACTTAGGTATGCCAACCAAATATCGACTGCTCTATCGTTGAAAATATGCACCGGTATATCACGGAATACCATTGTAGCGGAACGGATCCATACCATTTGAGCGAAATGCATCTGTCGTTTCCAAGCGGGCACGCATCTTTCGCCGCATACTCTATGATTTTCCTAATAGTATGTATATTCATATTGCAAACCCTACGAAAGGGAAAGGGGTGAATCTTTGAATACTATTTTTATGTAGAAAGTCCCACGAAAAGTAACGGTATTTCCTGAACACCTGGTTGGCCGTATTTTTAGTTTCCGGGCAAAGGGAAAGTATTGTGAACGTGCAAAAATATTTTTTTGAGGTAGACAAATATATACATTTTGACCCACCCCCCCCCCCCCCACCCGAGGCGATTAAGACCATTTCCAGACTGAAGTCTATCTGTGTGTGTGTATGTGTGTGTGTGTGTGTGTTTGTGTGTGTTTATCATAAAAAAGATACAATTACTTTGAAGTCAATAGGAGTGCATTGAACGCCAAACTAAAAACCATGTTTAGCCCAGTGGGCCGCGGCGGACACCTTGTAACTGCCAGTATATCGGGTCCAGGGGGCCGCGTCGGACACCATGTGTCTGCATGCCCTCGATCACTTCAGAAGCCTATAGGTTTTGACTATAAGGCAAGTGACTCGTGCGGCCCCACATTACAAACTGACCACATGACACAAAAAAAAGAAAGACGGTTGGACGTTCTCGCAGGCCGCGATGGACATTGGTGTCTACTATTTGACATTTCGGAAAATAATGAGTAAATCTCTGTTTCCGTAAGTCACCCATTATTTTTGAGTTATTTACTGAATTTTTTGGCTAAAAAGGATTTTTGGACGATTTTAGATTTATTGGGGCGGCCCCGGGGGAAAGTATGCTGTCGGACACATGGTGTCCGTCGTGTCATTCAATGTGTTAAAAAAGTAAATCGCTATTAAATTACTGATAAAATAAAAAGAAAAATAATAAATCTATGGTAAAAGTCAGCAAAATAATCAAAATAAAATTAAAATAACAATTCCAAAAAATAAAATAAAGAACGATAAAATAAGCAAATAATAAAATAATGTTTTAGAGACTGTATTATAGAGAGATAATATTTTAATATTATCTAGAAACGAAAGAATATTATTAAATTAAGTATAAATTACTATACCATTAACTAATTAGTCAACATAATAGTATTCCAATAAGGTTGTACAAATAAATAATTAAAATATTATACAGGATACAAATTAGTCAAAATGCAATTCAATAGAAATAAGGAAAGAAAAGAATAAAACAAGATTGGAAAGATTATGGTACTTCGTATAATTAATATTAGAGTTAAAACTCACTCAAATTATCTAAACATTGACAACAAATATTGTTTATTAGTCTGTTTCCTAAATTCAGTGTAATTATCGATATCTTTTTTATTTTGTGGTAGCTAGCTTGTTGTGATAATTTACACTTCTATATACAGTTGTGCCTTAAAATTCTAAAGTGGCAGCCTGCAATGGCCAACGATGCAACTGCAAAATTTGGTGTTTTGATGCAGAAAGTATTAAATATTTCCGCTATAGGGCAAATGCGTCGGTGTTCCATTTACCACTTTTTAACTGCATTTCTATACCAACTTCGACCTTTCAGTCAGTTGTGCTGTGAATCCCGGGACGGCGCACTTCTTCCAATTGAACATCGACGCAATTTTGTTTTTTATGGATTTTTCATTAAAGTTTTAGTGTCGTTTCAGAACAACATGTATGACTAGGGCCGGATTTAGAGGTCTGGAGGCCTTGGGGCAACAAAGGAGTGGAGGCCCCCTTGTTGCCCCAAGTGGAGGCCCCCTTGTTGAGGAAGAAAGATAAAGGTTGAAACAAATTTTAACATTCCATTGGAGTGAACAAATATAGATTAATCTTTTTTTTTTATATTTAAAAAACAATATAATCATGTTTGCACAAAGTACTGTTGGTAAAGTGAAACAGTGAAAAAAATATCAAAGGAAAAGTTGTTTACTAGTTAACTCATCGAAATTTGAAAGTTTTCTTTTTCCGAAGTCTCTATTGTGGGGGCCCCTCTTAATGCCATCCCCTAAATCCGGCCCTGTGTATGACATTGTTTATTAACAATTATAACATTGGTTATCTACATTTTACTTTACCGGCCTACCATTCGATGAGGAGGAATCGACGATATCGTGAACGCGCATTTTTTTTCTAGATGATGACGGATGTATATATTTTGACACCCCCATTTAGACCATTTCCAAACTGAAGTCATGTTGTTCGTCTGTCTGTCTGTGTGTGCGTGTGTGTGTGTGTGTATTCCTCCACGATAGCGCCCAAACGCTTCATCCGATTGGGCTGAAATTTGGCATGCAGACATCACTTGGTCATAGCAAGAGTCGAAACGATTGTGGTTGAAATCGGTCCACCAGAGGGTGCGCTAGTCATACTTCAATCTGGAAATATTGCACTTAGAGACTTTGAATTCGATATGCAGTTGCCTTGTTGGGCCGAAATCTTATTGTGACATTTTGGTTGGAATATCTCATATACAAGCGTCGAGCGACACAAATGATATTTAAAGTCCGCCATATGGCGGACTTTCATCATTTAACACCAAATATTTAAATTTACGGTGTTTCGCGATGTACATTCGAAATTTAAATCTTCATTGCGTTGTGTTGCTCGCTCGGAATTCGAATGTATAACTGCAAATTTATATAGCAAAGCGCGCTTGCGATTCCATTTTTATATTTAACGAGTGGTATTACCCGGCGTTGCCCGTGTTATATCTTTTCTCAAATACCAATGTATACCAATTTTCATGGCGATCGGTTGAGCAGTATAGAAGTTGGTGTGCTGCAGCGCCGTCTAGTTGAAAGTTGCAACAAAGCGGATATATATAAAAACCTTAACCATGAAAAAATACATATATATGCCAACTTTCATGGTGATCGGTCAAACGGTTTCGGAGTCTATTAAACTCGGACAGACGGGCATACAGATATACCAACATCCATTTTTATATTATATTATTTTGGCCTGTTTTTAAAATTTAAACTTTGAATGCCTATATCTCGCTTATTTATAGCGACCGACACAATTTTCTTCCAGATTTAGCATTAAAATGAAAAAAATTGGAGAGAGGTTCCTATACCTACTGCAGTTATTCCACTTTTATAACTATGTGATAATACTTACATGTATATATTTTAATTAAAGAGTTTTGAACAATGAAGCACAAATAATTAAAAAGCAGGAATAATTTCACTGTATTACCTTCACAATATTTTGAATTTAGAATAACGCTTGGCCGACTATGACGTTTGTAGGTTTAACATAGCAGCGCCATCTATGGATTACTCAATAGATAACGCCATCTGTTAAAATCGTTTGGAACTAACAGATAATTGCGAATGTCAAATAATAGACATTGCAATAAAATAATATCGCGACTATAAATTAAGACGTAAGCTATCCTATCTTTCAAGTTGGATCAAACTGCACATTGTGTGCAAATTTGATTCAAATCGGTTAGGTAAGTAGTTTAGGAGTCCATCGCGGACAAACAACGTGACACGTAATTTATATATATTTAAGAAGATGATATTACGTCCTTGGCTAATTGCCGGAAAAATCTTGGTTTAACACAACCGATTTTTTTATTTCTGCCAGTGGCATGAATGTTTGACAACATGTTTTATAACTTTTTTAGCTTTACATACAACGTCACATAAAATGGTCCGGATCAAAACTTCTACGGCCTTCCATTCAGCTTATTCTTATTTTAATTGCTTGGTTCGTCGGAATAACAAGAGTAACAGACTTTAAACATCATTGGGATGATGTGTTGATGGGATACATCATCGGAATTGTCTACGTTCTCCTCGTAGTGAGTTTTATCCATATTTATTTTTTTAAATACAAAAAGGAAAGTGCAAGTAAAATATTATTTTTCAGTTCCAATATCTGGTATATCCTAAGACAATGACACAAAAAAGAAGATCCTCCGATACCAACAGAGAAGGAGCCATCTATTTACCAAGTATACGTGTACCGACGGAAGATCAACGATTTGTGTAAATTTGATAACGCAAGAAATAGTTTAGTGACATCTGTCGTTGTTTGTTTTTGCCTCTACTCGGATAATTCGACTTTTCGATACTAGATGTCGCGGCGCGGCTTTGGATTTAAAAGCACGCGTGAATACCGATGACAGTTGCCGTGTTTTGAATTTGCCGTATAAAATATCGTCCCATACAGGCTCAAAACGTCTTACCTGTCGGCCGTAGGGATGCAATTTAGCGTTTATCGTTATTATCGCACTAGAATAAAAACGACGAAACTGTACATTTAGCATTTGTTTTAAGACAAAAATCTACATTAGATATTTATGATCATCATGGCAAACTACCGTGTTTGATGATGTCCTGAAAGGACTTAAAAGGACAATGGAAGTTATCTCGTAGCTAAACATGCGAAAAGCATACTACTGTCGAACTTATACGCGTCCGAATAAATTCGAGCATATTTCGTGCGGTGTAAGATTTGACCTTGGCGGGCAGATTTGACCTTGGTAATGCGAAAAAGTGACAACCGGTCATCTCACACTCCGCTTTAGCGTATTGCCCCGTCTCGTTCATACGGACTAATTTCCGATTTTAGTTCACGAAGAACCGCAATCGAGCCCAGTATACCAAATCTAGTATACTGTATCTTAGTGGTCGAATAGTCATTATAAATTGTCACAGAAACTAAAATAGTATGTCTTGGATTTTTCTTTTATATTTATTGATCTTTTGCTTGATACTGGCAGAGGCATTTTGTTGTAAAACAGCTTACTCTGGCAAAGGAAACTATTTCGTTGTTAACTGTACTTTGAAGGGATGTAAGTATTATTTTTTCGTATATTACGCGAGTGAACTTCTGAAGTTATATAGCAGTTATATCGATGTGTGTTACTAATATTTTTCAAACTAGACAATTTTATGAATATTTTATGGATGATTTGATTGATTTCTCCAATATATTTTATTTGCCCAAACAATAGAGACTAGCATGGAAATAGGCTATAAGCCTCTATATAAACATGAATTTTAGGGCGCAATGATCTTTGGTCAGACTTGTGAACTATTTTTATCGCAATATCGAAACTGTGTATGAAAACTATTATACTATGAAAGTGTAAAAATATGCAAGTTTGTTTCTATTCAGAGAACCCGTGGAAAACCTTCTCTAAGTAAGAAAAGTGTGACCGTGATTCCTAAAAGTTCGTTGGCCTTGGAGATACGGAAAATAAATCGGGTTCAGTCTCCAGGAAAATAATCAACTCCTTTCTATAAAAAATATCTAAAACTGCGATTTCTGCATCTCAAATTCTATGACTTCGAAGGGGGAGTGAATGGGTGGTAAGGTGAACGCTCACATGTGGCAAGACAGCTGTCCTAAACCTACCACAGCCGGTTCGTAAGTCCGGAATCCACTGCTCACCCCCCAGAAGTGTAAAAAAAAAAAAGTATTATGATGGGCCCGACTCCGGTCGGTGAATTCCATGGCAGCTCCGTTTGTATTTTATATTTTATTTTTATTTATTTACATATTTTAAAACGTAGGGTAGACCGGGGACAAATGATACAGGGGACAGTTAAAACAAAGCCGTTTTCTCAGTTTCTATGATAGCTATCAATGTGTGAGTGCCAACAGATTATACCTCTATAGGGCCCCGTATAACCTCTAGTTAGTCGCCGACGTCGGATTGTGCAAACGCCTACAGGGAGCCGACAAAATTTCACGACCCCAAATGTAAGTTTTACGTAACATTTCAATCAACTTATTTTTCATGATGGATGTAATGATGTTCACTTTTGCCTTACCTATCATGTACCTTTGGGTCTTGAGATTCTTTTGTGTATTATTTTGTCTGGATATGTGCTATGTAGTTCAGAATAAATTGTTTTTTTGGAAAAAAGTGTCGCCGGGGACGATTGATACAATATTGAAGGGGACAATTGATACGTATCAATTGACCCCGTGTATCAACTGTCCCCGTTGACGATTCATTATCCAGTATTGTCAGTTTTATGATTGTCATGACTAATTAGTCTTCATGACGACATAATTTTGATTTATATGGTACAGCGCTCCTCTATGATCTGTTGTTATCGTTAATATGATAGCCATCTCCTTTTTCACATATCATAATTAATATCTCAATAATACGTATTTCGGCAAGAACCAAAAATAAAATCGCCTAATGTCCGGTGAAGAAATGACCAACGGACTCATAAATTTATTATTGTAAATTGGGAATTTCAAACAAAAGATAATATACACCTGAACAAATAAAAGGGCACTTAAATAAAAAGGATCAACCAAATTTGTAAAAGCAGGTACCAAACGCGAAATATCTTAAAAACGGACGATTTAATAAGGAACGTAGGAAAAGGTATGATGCTAATTTGACAAGTCATTAGCAAACGGGAAAGACCAGGCACCTGCGGTTAAATGAGTAAAAAGTTTCGAAGTCACTATGGTAGACTTGTGTGAAAATTCAAAGTGAACGGGTGTCCATTTGTGTGTTTTATCTACACGTATTAAGTGAGTACAGATACAGACGTAAGGGTCCTACAAACCCTCGTTACGAGCCTTAGTACGAGGAGACGGCAGCAGCGGGACTGTATCCAGGAAGTGCAACAGCATCCAAGGTAGGAACTTCTAGTTCATTAGGCTTACGTGACCGAGCTCTCCCCAGGGTCTGATCATCGCTAGTGGATTGCGAAGCTGGGCCACCAAGGACCATTCTAAGCCATTTAAGCCTTTTAATTCCCTTAATTTCAAATAATACCTACAAGAAAAAATATGTTGGTTTACACTTTTTTACGGTAAGTAAATAAATTTAAATCAATAAGATTGAATGTTATTTGTTTAAGGTTGGGGCACTTACATCTGGAGAGCGAGGTACCCTTGTGACAGTCACCGTTGCAGCTAACGCTTTAGGAAACGCCATTCCCGCCATGTTCGTCTTTCCGCGAATACGCTACAATCCTAATTTTGTTCGCGATGGACCCGTTGGTTGTATAGGTGCCGGAAATAAGTCAGGGTGGATGGAGGAAAAAGAATTTTTAATATTCTTGGAACACTTCAAGAAGTATTCTCAGGCATCCATCAACCATAAAGTTCTTCTTACTTTAGATAATCATCCGTCACATATAACCATTGCAGCACTAGACTACTGCAAGGCCAACGGAATCGTTATCCTCTCATTTCCACCACATTGTTCACACAAGCTCCAGCCAGTCGACAGAACAGTGAATGGTCCATTAAAGAAAGCAGTTAATTCAGCGTGTGATGCGTGGATGCGCAACAACCCTGGTAGGACGATGACAATCCATGATATTCCTTCAATTGTTGCTCAGGCCTATCCTAAGGCTTTAACACCGACAAATATTCAGGCTGGATTCCGCTGTACGGGAATATATCCATTTAACCGACAGATATTCACGGAGCTAGCCTATGACCCTTCTTTTGTCACGGACAGACCCCTTGAGACGAATTCACCTACTCCAGTTGCGGAGGTTGCTGAAAATGCTCAGTCTTCCACTTTCCCCATGGTGGCTAGATCCACCCTAAGGAACTTTCGAAGTGTAACTCACACCGTGCCACATATCCCTCTGAAAGCAAATTCTCCCGCCCCAGACGACAAGATCCAACTAGCCACTCACACCGGGACGTCAACGACTACAATATTTAATGACTTCCGACCTCAAATGAATTCCTCTGTCTCTAATTCTCCTATCATAACTGCGGACGTTTTTCAAACAATTATGTCAATGGACGTGGACCGTTGTGATAAAAGTGATCATGAAGGATTTATATCAGCAAACATGGAGTCATTATTTGTATCAGCCGATTCTCTAGTGCTAGAGGAGGCTATTAGAAACTTAGAAGCCACTGAAGACCTTATAGACCCGCTAAGTGTTAAGGATACCATTGGTGATATTTCTCGAAAGCACACATTTTCGGAATACGTGGATAAATATCCAGCTGCGAAAAGAGAAATAACACCTAATCTAAGTCCCAGAAAGACCGATAATATTTCTAAAGCTTTCAAAAAGCCATACCCACATTTTCCTGACGAAATACCTGGCACTTCCACGTCCTTTACAAAAAGACGTCAACTACCTTTGGTACAAGACTCACCCATATTTGACCTGGAAGCAATCCAACCATTTCCTAAAGCTCCACCACGAAAAGATACAGTCAAAGGCCGAAAAAAAAGGAAATCAGCTATTTACACTGACACACCTGAAAAGGATCAAATACAAAAAGAGACTGATGAAAGTAATAAAAGAAAAGCAGCAAAAAGAGCAAAAATTAATTTAAACATAAAAGACAAGAAAAAAAACTAGCAGTAGCTGAAAAAAGAGGAAAATCTCAGGAAACCAAAAATAAACGAGAATTACAAAGTTCAGCCAATATAAGTGACAAAGATGTAGAAGAATATTTTTGTTTGGTATGTGGTGAATCATATTCGTCAAGTAAGCCAAATGAAACTTGGATACAATGCACTGCATGTAATTTATGGGCACACGAGGAATGTACGCCTCAAGATGGAGGGGGATACGTTTGCCAAAACTGTGACTCAGACTAATTTACTTAATTATATGTATTATAATTCCGGGTAACGTAAGATTTGTAATACTCTTGTACATTTGTGATACTCTTGTACAACCAAAATATTTGGTGAAGTTAGTTTTTTTATTCTTGTTACAATACCTATATGTATGTATATAACGTTGACTGAACTAAATTAATAATGTCAATTTTGATCTCGATTAAAATAAGTAAGTTACTTATGCCTATGTTCTAAGTTTGGTTTTTGTTTAATCTTGTTTAATAATTTGTTGACATTTTAGATATATTTTAGATGTATCTTGCCGTGCGCCTTTCACAGCGTTTACCTCGCATCGTCTGTACATGGCTTTATGATTATGATTTAGAATAGAGTAATTATAAGGTTAATTTTTAACCCCGAAATAAGGAGTATTTTAGACCAAAATATTTGGTGAAGTTAGTTTTTTAATTCTTGTTACAATATCTATATGTAGGTTTATAACGTTGACTAAACTAGAATTTTGATCTCGATTAAAATTAGGAAGTTACTTATGCCTAAGTTCTAAGTTTGGTTTTCGTTTAATTTTGTTTAAAAGTTAGTTATTTTTATGTATTTTATATGTATCTTGCCGTGCACCTGTCACAGCGTTTTCCTGGCATCGTCTGTACATGGCTTTATGATTATAATTTAGAATAAAGTATTTATTAAGTTTATTTTTAACCCCGAAATGATTAGTGTTTTAAACCAACATATTTGGTGAAGTTATATTCTTGTTACAATACATACCTATATGTAGGTTTGTAACGTTGACTGACCAAGATTAAGAATGTTAATTTTGATCTCGATAAAAAAAAGGAAATTACTAACGCCTAAATTTTAAGTTTTCGTTTAATCTTGTTTAACAATTTGTTGACATTTTAGATGTATCTTGCCATGCGCCTTTCACAGCGTTTGCTTCGCATCGTCAGTACGTGGCTTTATGGCTATGATTTATAAAGTAATTATTAAGTTTATTGGTAGCCCCGAAATGAGGAGTGTTTTAAACCAAAATATTTGATGAATTAGTTTTTTATTCTTGTTAGAATACATACATGTAGGTGTATAATGTTGACTGAACTAAAAAAGAATGTTTGTTATGATCTCGATTAAAATAGAAATGTTAAATGTATATGTACATTATATCTAATAAAAATGATCCCGAACAGTTTTACTAGTTTTATTCGTAAATACCAAAGTGACTTTTAATGTTTATTATTAGGAAAATAGTAGTTAAAAACTGATGGGGACAGTTGAAACATGGGGACGGTTGATACAAACTTATTTTCATACAATTTCTTACTTTTAGTTTTCATTAACTATTTTGGATTTGCTTGCTTAATTTACAAAAAGAAAACTTGAATTATACTTGTTTCTTTAAGATTCGTCACTTTGTTTTCATTATAATGTTATAGGACTTATATATAAAATTTTAGAGGATGATTTATATAATTAATTTTTCAGATATTCGCACCTAAATATTCTATTTCTTTTCATATCTGAGTTAAAAAGCATAAAATTATCTATCTATTACCGTTAAAAAATAGTCTTTCATGGAACAAAATGTATGTTTTTTCATCGGCTGAAATTATGTATCATTTGTCCCCGGGTATGGGACAATTGATACAATCTACCATGGTCTCTTTTCTGGTCTACAGTCGTTGAAGTATTTGACTTTAATTAAAATTGATTATTGAATTAGATAGCTGAATAAATTGTCTATTCAATCATATTGATACATCTATCTAGAGTTTAATACTTTAGGCAATAATCACCTAAAAGTAAAAAGTGATCCAACTGTCCCCGGTCTCCCCTACCTATAGTATATCTCTCAAACAAAGCCGATGAATTTGTTTTTATGTAAAGTTCCTTTGGCGGTTTTTTGATTTTTAAGACAGCGCCATAGACATTAGGCAGATTTACATAAATAAATTGAGTGAAACATAGGTGCCGCCCGTAAATATGTTTCCACGGTCAGCGGTAAGGTTATATAAGATCGGGGAACAAGGAAACGGGATCACTTTCTTTATTGAATGGGTAAAATTTATAACAAATATCAGAGAACCAAAAATGGAACATTGTAATATCGATGTTGTATTTGCTGGGGTTGAATCAAGGGGGCTCACTCGACATCATTAAAAAACAACTCTGGTTTTTGGAAAGTAAACTGTATGATCCCTAAAAAAGATAATTCACACATGCTCGCCAAGGACCTCTCACGATAAATCAATGGTATAGGTTTTGTAGTAAGCAACAGCACTTCGACGCTAATAGCATTGGATAAAATCTGCAACATCAGGTTCCGCAGCGTATTCTAAAAATAATACGAATCTTTACAGCTATTTTTGAGAAAAAAACCTGTTTTGGAGAATATATAATTGTTTTTGAAAAAACGAGAAAGAAAACTACATTTTGAATAACAGATAAATATGAATATAAAAGTAAAATTATACGAAAGGAGCCGGAGAAAACCGCGACTTTGGATGTAATCATTCAAGCTGCCAATTTTGTCATGGGAAGGATAAGGAAACTTGCTTAGCGGAATTGCATAGGGTAGTATTGAGTCTATCCCGGACAACTGCGGTTGTAGCATCGCCGAAACAGCCCCCGAAGTAGCGATTGTCCATCCCTTTTACAACTTCACTACCAATGTGCAGATCTTGTGATAGGTGGCGGTGACTTTGACCGCACATTTGCGGGTAGCCTTAATATCCTTTGTATAACTCACTGAGAGCCTGGAATCGGCCACAAAATGTGGTTTATGTGCAGGCACTGTACTTGGATGTTATTTTTCTTCAAAAAACAAAGTTACTGTTTTTTATTTTTGGTTGTTTTTGACAAGTTTTTGGACACTAAAATGGATAATAGAGTCACTTCGTACTATTCAACTTAGCCGACTCGGTTATTGAAAAACCTACAGGTTTATCTATAACCGAAGGAAAAACCTACCTAAACTTATTTTCTATTTCTATTTTCGGGAATTAATTGAATCAAAGGATGCCTCTACATGAATACTGGGACCGAAATTACGGACCCTTAATATTCACAATAAGTTATTTCTATGTATTCAATAATATTCACAATAAGTTATTTCTATGTATCGTTTATTAATAATTATTTAAATAGACGTATATTGGAATTATAAAATATTGCCATTTTGACATTATAAAAATAATAATATTATAATAATCCTTATTAAATTTGTTCTGTGCGAAACGGATAAAATCGCACTTATGAGGGCTTGGCGCTGCCGTTAAAATTTTCAATCTCTATGCCGATCCCGCCCATAGGCGAAATCCTTTTTATTAGCTTTTTTTATAAACATCTTACTAATTATTACAATAGGTATTACAATAAATAGAAAACCAGATATAATTACAATATTTAAAATACACGACTGCGGTTACAAAAAGTTACTGCCGTTACAAAAAGTCGTCGGGACATTAGTCCCGACGACTTTTGTTGGATTACCAACACCCGTGAAGTCTTCCGCGGGACAATTACCGTTTAGCGGGACTTTTCGTGAGCCGTACCCATTGTGATCCGTCTTTGCGTCTGCTTGCCCTGCGGCAGGTATATCGTGATAATCGGGCGTCTGCCTATATGTAGCCACGCACCGGCCGCCGCCGCCGCACGCAGTCGGTTGCCCTCGGTGCTTTAGCAATAAAACACTTTATTATTAAATATTTATGTATATATCCATATAGATACCGATATATTTTCGGATTGTACTCAAGCAGTACCTTTCATTACTTAACATTTCATTAGTTAACGTTTTTTAATTTCATTTTTTTAAATTTATTTATTTGATATTTGCTACCCTATGTCACCCGGGATGATATAACTCTAACAGTAGCACACACTTCTTAATCGGTTCAATCATTTATAAGTTACGGTGGAATAAAGCAACGGACAACATACATACATGAACCCTGGAAACACTCCTTTTTTTTGGGGCAGTCGTGTAAAATACTTTTAAGTAATTAAATAAAATGAAAAATATCATATTTTTTTCCGATATACCTTCGCATTTATCTGGCAGCGATGCTGTTAAGACCATTGATATAGGTATAGGTTAATAGTAAAAACACATTGTCAAATATAAGCTTTTATTAAAACGCTCTGTCCCGAGCCAACCCTGGAGCCATGTCATAGTGGAACTTAGAACGGGCTATCATGATTGAATGCTATACAGAATTTCGTGTTTATGCTGTTGACCGTTGAGGAGTCCCCTCTTGGGAAGCCAATCTTAATTGCAGCAGCCTTGTCGTGGTGAAATTTAGAACGAGCTATACGTATACAAAAAATCGTTTCTGTGCTATTGATCGTTGAGGAGTCCCCTCATCGGGGGCTAACCCTGTGTGCAGCAGCCATGTCATGGTGGAATCTAGAACGGGCTATCATAATTGAATGCGTACCTATACTAGATTGTGTGTCTGTGCTGTTGACCGTGGAAGAGTAGCCTCGTCGGGAGCCGATCCTAGTTGTAGAATCGGGTCATGCTCACAATAAAAATGCATTGCCATCGTAACTGAACCAAGGTGTAAAATTCTAACTTCATATGACAAGAGAAAGTGGATCTGATTCAGATTGCAAGATTCGACTTAAACAAACATACATAAATACTAACATACATTGCAAGGTAAATTTAAAAAAATGACTTTTTTATATCCATGGTAAGAGACTGCCTTATTGACGTTTTTTTTTATCTCGGCAGTATACGATTGTTTCAAAGAAGAACATTCTGCCTTTCTGAGGGAGGCGGATCAGCAGCGAGCGAGCAGCATGAATCGCGCGGGCCTCGGGCGAGCCAGTCAGTTCGGTTTCAAAAGCAGCGCCGACGGTCGCGGTGTTCGTCGCCACCGCGGTGCTCGTCAGCCGGTTACAGCGAATTCCAAAGATGTACCACGGCCTGCCGCGGTAAACTACCTCTCTCTCTCTGCACACCCGCGAAGGCTTGTTTACTCCCGGCCTCGGCATGGACGCGTGGAGGAGCGGAGGGTCGCGAGTGTCTTGTTGTGTTCGCATTCCTGAATGGAATGAATGACCCGGCGTCGTGCTATGATGTGTTTCGGATAACAGGTGGTTCCGTGTACGAGGATCGTAGCGTGTGTGCCGAATAAACAAACAATACACGCAGTGAATGAACGTTAAGATTTTGTGGATTTTAGAATGTTTATTCATTGTTAAGAAGACCGCGACGTCAACGACCTTATGCGATGAGCGCGAGCAATAGTTCTCACTATTCACAGTTGCGTTTTTACTTTTCCTAGAAACACGACAGTGTTCTTCCAATACGACTCCCATTAAAACCTAACAGAATTGCAAACACTGTTATTATTCTAGTATTGGTACCTTTTCTATATCCTTGATGTTTTTTTAACGTCACCCCGACTATATTCACCACGCTGAATCCGAAACTGTCTAATCTTTTTGCGACCTCAATAAATAAGCGAGATATAGGCATTTACAGAAGCGCCAAACCTATATTTCGGTAGGTTAGGTGAGTTTTTTTAAAACAATTAATTAAAACCTATATGGAGGTTGGTTAAGTTAGTTTTTTAACTATCATAAAACAATCTTTTTTTTGTTATGTAGGTAAATTTGAAAATTTTATGTTTCGAAATATTGGTTGTCCGACGCAATTCAGATTTAGTATTATAATGATCGAATCTAGTAGTGTTTTTCTTTGATAAATGAAAAAGGCGCCAATACCATATTAATTCCGAAATACGTCTGTTTTCTGTTGAAAAAGGTACCATTACCATATAAATTCAAAAATAGATCTAGATTGCGAAATGGTTAGCTTCTATTCATGTTCCATATCGTCGTAATTTTTGTCTTCTAAAAAACCGGTTTGAAATCTGACGTTAATTAGCTGGCGTTGCCGGACTAAATAACAAAACATACGATTAAATCTATAATAACAAACTGCACTTTTCATATTTACCCCAAACGTCAAATTCAAATTTGGAATTCCCGCCAACAGATTCTAACCTCCCAAAATGGTGTGCAGCAGACACGGCGACGGCAACGGCTCCAAAGATCATAGAAATATATAGGGAACACAGTTAATTATACTATATAATATAGTGATTAGAAGCGATTGGCAAGATGTACAGACCAAACTTCTACGAGAGCACTTGCCTGCGTTGTGCGGAAATCGTGTACCAAGTGGACCGAGTCGGACCACTGAAAGACTTTACGTTCTTCCATAGCGGCTGCTTCAAGTGCTCCGTGTGCGGAACTAAGCTGACATTGAAGGTTTGTACTTTTGACAAAATATATGCTTATGTTTATAATTCTTCAATAACTTTTAATAAAATAAAAAAAAACAAATATCTTGAAAATTTTGAGCCACTATTAAGCTATTTTTATAGGTACGTTTTGCATTTCTTGTTTCAACAAAATTCCGAGTACTAGACATACGCCAATTAAGCAAATGGGTATAATACGTACAGAATACGCAACCAGTAAAAGAATCTTTCTTTTATAAAAAAATAGCACTGCGGAGCATATTGTATAAGGTAACGGTCAGTACCTCATGTAGAGAAAATTTTAGTACGGCAAGGATAATGACAATATATTCGGCGTCCATATACCAGTGCTTAATATATGCTACAGCACTGCACTGCACTGCTATCAGAAACTGCAACTAATGGTGACATTCATTCTCACCATACCCTCGGTAGCTCCCATGTATGCGTACCCCGAATAAGACCGGCAAAAGTACATAAGATCTTCTACAGCTCTAAGATATAAACCTTAGCATTAAATTATATAATCTACTATTCTGCAAACAGCTGGAGGACGAAACATTTAAAAAAAAACACTAAGGAGGTGCTGCTATGCTGCCGTCGTAAATGAAAACACAGTAACTTCATTTACTGTGTTTATACAAGTTTGGTTCTTTAAAATCACGAGTTGGAGTACTATAAGGCATTTTTTTTCTGTTTTCTATCGATGGATAGTTACCGAGATAACTTAGATAAAAACACAGTATTTAAAAAAAAATCTGAATATTTAAATAAAAAACACAGTAGGTATGTATATTTTTTAAGTTAGAATACAGTAACCTATTATTTACTGTGATCTTTTTCAATACTTATAAGCATTTAAGAAATATTTTTGTTTGGTTACAACACGGCTTCTTCAGATACTGTGATTTAGGTAAAATTTTGTTAACATTCAATTTATTAATACACGAATTAATCACAGTATCTCAATTACTGTGTTTAAGGTGCCTGCAGTTTTTTAATTATTTAAAAATATATATTTATTTTACATGGTTATAACACAGTAATGGGTAAAATTTACCTATAACACAGTAACCACTCAGTTACGGTGTTATAGCTTAAAAATATTAAATTTATCAAATTATTTTCCTAATTTAAAACACAATATCTAATTTAATTACTTAAACAATTATAATTTAATATATATTTTTATGCAGAATTGAAGTTCTAGATATTTTTTAACATTAAAGATTGAAAGAAATAATCTATATTGATTACTTTCTTCATGAAAACAAATATTTAACAACTGAACTTTGACCGCGTTTTTCTCAAAACGTCTTTTTTCAAGTTACTGTGTTTTCATTTACGGTGGCAGTATGTGTCTAGCACCTAAACCCTTTCTATGATCTACTAACCAAATTCGAGCGCCGGGATTTTTCAAACATTGTACCCACTTTTTCATACATTGTACCCACTGACTATATTGCATTTATATTACAAAGCAACAGTTATTGAAAAACAGCATTTATAGCGTAGCTATGGATTATATAGGTTAATTCGGCACTGCTTGTACCTAGTATATTGTGACACGCCGTGAGCGATAAATTCAACAAACGGATACGAATGTAATGTAATGTAATGCCGTAAACTGCCCTTACTACATATTTACCAATATTCATATAATTTTAGCGTTAACCCTATATAGTTATAGATATATAATTGGTGTGTTTTTTTATTCAATATAGATTATTTAAGGTATATGGAAAAGTTCTAATACAATGAAAAAGTATCCCAATATGTTTCTGTGATGTTTTGAAAAGTGGCACCTTGACATCATTCTTCTGTTTACACGCACTCTTTTACGGTCCATTCTGCTCGTTTATGGAATCAGCTCCCTTACTCTATCAGGCATGCACCTTCGCTGCATACTTTCAAAAAGTTGTTGAAGAAACATTTATTTTTACACAGCCATTAACCAAATACCTCACCTTGTCCTCTCCTTTATCCTTCCCTGGGCAACCTTAGCATAAGTTACTGACATATATCTGTATAAGTTTATTTTAAATTTAACCTTACTACTTCTTTGTGTATTGTACGGTGAAAATTAGGAATTATTTTATCAAATGGTTGACTGTAAGATATCGCTATAGCGATAAGTCCGCCATTTGTGTATAAATTGTCTTTTTTATAAAACCAGAGCGTAATATTCATTAAGTTATGTTTTTATAGCACAATAAAGTTATTCTATTCTATTCTATTCTGTTTTATAATAATGGCATTGTGTCCAATAATTTAATATCACATAAATATCATTCAATCAATACCAATTCGTTAGGCTTGGGCGTTGCTTTGAATAGATTCTCAACAGTAGACTATCCTAAATAATATGCAATGGAAAATATGTTTCACGTAAAAATGACCAATCAGTTCAATGATAGGTCGAAAATAAAATTCGATTAACTAAAGGAATGGCAAAGAATGTTCTGCAACTTTGATATTTTATATAGTTTGCGCTTAGAAGACACAAGAGCTGATGGTATTGTTTATTTCGACACGTCTTTCTGCTTATACAGCATCCGATCTTCATCTTCTGGCCATGTCCAGGACGCTCCAGATGTCTTCATGCTTGCGTCAATGCCTATTTTTTGGGATAAATCCTACAAAAATACATATGAGCAAGTATCAACACTCTATCAAAACTCTAGATTGCAAATAAGTTGTCTGAATGTCTAATTATAAGAAAAGTTCCGAATGCTTACCAGATCCTATCCACCTGACAAAGTTTGACGAGGTTCGTTGATAGCAGAAATTATTCCGAAACACAAAAAGTGCCTCCCCGTTCCCATTCGAAACTCAAAGGAAAAGCAACAGATATATTTTAAAATAAGAAGAATCTAAAAGTGTTAACAACCTTCCAGATTTCATTACTTTTTCAGCAAAATTCAGCAAACAAAAATCATTTAGAAAAACCCGCAAAAATTTGTAATCAGAAAAAAATATGGAGTATTTTAATGAAAGGGTTCGAGTCGACTTAAAATGTTCTTCGACTTTATTGTTACGTTTGTCAAAAAACGTTTTGAATAGGTGAGAATATAATCCCAGCAAACGTATTTTTGAACTTGTTTGTACTTGCACACGTAATTATCATAGTATTTAGTCGTTTAAGGCGACATTATACCTGGGAACGACCATATCTGAGGAATTTTAGTTTTATGAGTTTTTTGAAAAATATAAGCATTTATTTAAAAAAGTTTCTGAGTGAATCCCTCGATAAGGAACCAATTTAAAATTTGAACTCAAAAAAGTTGCTCATTGCCTTGGACATTAAGGCACTGACTTCAGGCGCATTTACTCCTACAATGTAAGCGGTGAGTGTGTTTTATTATAATTTCATTATATTGACTGGTTAATTTTCTAGGGCAGCACTTAGCCACAATTTTTATTTAGGCCCTTAATTAATTACAATTAATTAAAACGTGAAAGCGCTCTGAGAGTTACGCTAAATATGCTTTGCCATTAACATCCTTATACCACCACTGCGTAAAGATAGTTATTCTGTGCTAGCGCTGCGATTGACCGTTTAGTATGCGTCTGGTTCCCGGTGCTAGCAAACGTGGGATCTGCGCTTGAAGCTTCGTCAACGCTGGATTTTTATTGGTCAAAGCCTACAAAATTGACTCCGCCTATTTTTTCGAGTGTCCGCCCATTTCGGATATTTTTCTGAGGTCTCATGTCGCCTTAACAAAATGAGATTTTAATCAGAATGCACTTTAGACCTTGATCTACCTGTATATTGTATCTATTTATCGTATATTGTATAATTTGAAGTCTATAGATTTGAAGTCTATAGATAATATTTTTTCAATTGTGATGCTACAAAGTGGTCTTATTTTAATGGTGGATTTACGTAAATGGTGCAGGCCTTTGCTACATTATATAAACGATAACCAACGGCAAAGCGTTACTGAGTTTGTTCGTAGCTATTTTTGGTTCAAAGCCGCCCAACTGGGATATACTCGTTCCAGGGCTAGCGTTTTCAAAGAATTTTACATTTACACATTAAAGAAGATGCGACAAAACGTTCCCACCATTAATAACGACTGGAAATATATATACAGTAGAATTCCAATTATCCGAATCAATCGAAAATTCGGATAATTGGATTTATCCCAAAAAAAAGGTCTATTTTAATTAATTATTGTATATATGTTTAAATTAGGAGAAAAAACTATTTAATATTAAAATTTATTATTAATATCAATATTAATTAACTGTAAAGGCTGCACTTTTACATATTAAGCTCACTTAGAAAGTGCTGTACAATAGTACATCATCCCCAAGGGCAACAGCGCGCGTAGACAGAATCATTATTTTGCGAATCGCAGTACGTTTCCGTCCTAATTGTTTTCTGTTTAAATTTCGGATAATCAGCGATTCGGATTATCGGAGTTCGGATAAGTGGAGCTCTACTGTAGTTGAAAAGCTCTTTTCGTAGCTGTTATTTGCTACTATATGGTGGTCAGTTTCAAATCTGATTTCAAATCAGCGGTTTGCGGCCTAACCGCAAAACAACGGACTGACAGCTCTTCAGTCTACCCTAGACAACGGCGGCTGCAACGTCACCGAAACGTCGGGTCCTACAAATTTCACGCTGTAAATTCGTTTTCTATCCTATTTATAATGATTTCAAATCAGTTTCAAATCACATACACGGTCGGTGATAAGCGAAGATTTTTTATATAATAACACAAATAGAGCTGTCAACTACAACGGGCAAACCCGTCACTTCGGAAAGTTTTAACTTAATTAGGTCGTTCTATTTCCCGCGAGGAAAACAGTCCACTGTCTAGCTACGCTACTCGCCCCTAAGAAGCCAACGCCTTACTGCAAGATAATCAGGTTAATCACCCAGTGGGCCGACACTCGCGCTCTTGCTTCCAGTTACAACCAGATTACTTCGGTCTCCCGACTGGTTACAGGTTTGAGGTCGCTTGCGCCGTCCTCTCCCTTACGTATCGATGAAACGGTATCTACCGAATCTATCTTTAAAAAAAGACCTAAAACTTAGGTCTAAGTATTTACATACTGAGGTAAACATTTATTTTGATGAAAGGTTGTTCGGAAAGCGAAGGAAGAAATTAGGAGGAGATGGCGCTGAATTGCCTGAAAACTAAACCGTTAAATAAAACCTCCTATGAATCAGCAAAATGCTGACGAAAGAAAAAATATCAAAATTTAGTTTCTTGACCGTGCGTTAATATCTCTTAGACATTGGCCGTTTGCAAAACAAGCATAGTCTTCCAAAGATTTACGCTTTAACGGTTTTTTGATGAGATGTAAACATGAGTAATATTTACGAGTTTTTTGACGTTTTGTTTTGAAAAGTTTAAATAAGTACTCAAACTTAGCTCGTTTTCTTCGAATACGCTTGGAGTGATTTCTTGTTCTAATATAATTAATTTACATAATTTATAATCACAAGGAATAGCACAAAATTGCTCACATGTTCTTTAATATACGCTGGTATCTTTTTTCAGTAAAAGTAAAATTTTCTCATTATTTACCTTCAATAAACCATACTATTTTTTTTAAATCACTCAAAATAAACAATATTTAAATATTATAAAAAAGCCCACCCAAAACCCGCATTAGATATAACGGCGCCGCAAGGCGTCGCTACAAAAAACTGATGAGAGAGGGGCTAACTGCTAACCCCCGAGCCTCCAGTGCTAACTCTAAGCCGGAGGACGGGACTGCAGAGGCCCCTGGGGCTCCTAAACGCCCCAGACAAGGGCCAAACACCCCAAGCCCCTCCCATCAGGCGACAGGGAAAAGACCGAAAGTCTCCGACCAAGGTTCTTACGCCCAGGCCACGAAAGGACTCCTCAGGCTAGCCCTCATAATAAGGGGCTACCCTGACAAAAAACTTGAAGCCGGCGACATAGAAGCCATCCGGGACAAGATTGTGGACGCCATCATGGAAATTCCTGTTGGCACTAAAACACCATCCTTTACCGGCAGCTGGGAGAGGGACGGTGCAATCGTCTTCTCGTGCGCAGATGAGGAGACGGGGAACTGGCTCAGAAGCCTTTCCACGGACTTACTCGTCCAAGGTGAATCCGTGTGTGTGCTGCCGGTCGATGAGCTGCCCAAACGCCATCGAGTGGTGGTCCACGTGGAGGAGCCCAAGTACACTGTCGAGAAAGTACTTCTACTCCTCGACAGGCAAAACCCAGGTCTGAAGACCGATGGGTGGGCCGTCGCTAGGGGGAGCACGAAGAAGGATGCCTCGAGCGTCCACTTCGCCTGTCTGGTGAGCGACTCCTCATTGGCCACTCTCAGGGCCTGCAACTTCCGACCCTACTGTGGGCTAGCAAGGGCATCCGTAAGGCTGCTCGATAATAAGCCTAGGAAGGAGTCGGACGCAGTGGAGGGAACGGAAGGAGGTACAGCAAAATGAACCACCTAAAAGTCCCCATAATCCAGATCAACTTGCACCACAGCAAAAGCGCCTCGGCGATATTAACCAGGAGCATGGCTGTGGCGCAGACAAGTATAGCACTAATCCAAGAACCTTGGATTGTTAGGGATACTATAAGTGGATTAGGAGGTTGCGGAACCATTCATAAGGCCCAACCGACTCGGAAACTCAGGACCTGCGTGGTCACTAAGGGCGTCACAGCCACTTTTCTGCCACAACTCAGCGGCGATGACCTAACGGTCGTTTTAACAAAAATCAACTTGACAGGAGACAGAACGGTGGATCTACTCATTGGGTCAGCATACATGCCTTATGACTCCACTGACCTGCCACCGCAAGAAGATATAACCAACCTAGTGACATATGCGAAACAACGCGGGCTCCAACTCCTTCTGGGTTGCGATGCGAACTCCCACCACGTGTGCTGGGGTAGTTCCAACATAAACCCGAGGGGGGTAAGCCTGCATGACTTTATCCTAGGCAATGAACTCACCATCCTCAACAGAGGAACAGAACCTACCTTCATAGACTCAAGAAGACAGGAGGTACTGGACATCACGATCTGCACAAAAGAAGTGGCCGACCTGGTTCAAGACTGGAGGGTCTCTGATGAACCCTCAGGCTCGGACCATAGGCAGATCCATCTAACGCTTCGGCACTCATTGGAAATTCAGTGGGCTCGCAACCCTAGAAATACCAACTGGGAAGGATTCGATAGGGACCTGGCTATCAAGCTCACCACGGTTCCGAATCGATTCCACACCAAAGAGCAACTAGAAACAGCTGCACTATCACTGTCTAATGCCGTTATAGACGCCTACGAGCAGAATTGCCCTTTGAAACAAAAAAACCTCTCAAAAAAGGTCCCATGGTGGAACCCAGAGCTGACCAAGCTCAGGCTTACGCTGAGAAGGTGTTTCAATAGGGCGAGAAATCACAACACTAACTCGCAACATCTTTGGGAGGAATACAAAAACGCCCGAAACGAATACAACAAGGCCATTGTTAAAGCCAAACGAAGAAGCTGGAGGGACTTTTGTGAGAGCGTGGAAACAGCTTCCGAAGCCTCCAGGCTCAACAAGATCCTCAGCTCTAACAACCGCCCCCAGCTGGGATGCCTTAAACGACCAGAGGGGGGACACACAAGCGACACCAAGGAAACCTTGAAGCTCCTAATGGAAACACACTTTCCGGGCTTCCAGGAATCCTCACACCCAATTGCCGCAGGGGAGAACTCCAAGAAGCTCCACAAGCCCAGGGAGTGGGCCCTTGCAGCCAAGATAGTTAATCCAAAAGCAGTAGAATGGGCCGTGAGCACCTTCGACCCCTACAAATCACCTGGACCGGATGGAATATACCCAGTCCTACTACAAAAAGGGTTAAGCCAGCTGCTGGGCCCTCTAACAAAGGTACTCAGAGCGAGCATAGCCCTCAGACACGTCCCTCATGCCTGGAGCAGCGCAAGAGTCACGTTCATTCCAAAGGCAGGCAGGAACGGCCACATCTTTGCCAAAGACTACAGACCCATTAGCCTCACCTCCTTTCTCCTGAAATCACTGGAGAGACTAGTTGACGGCTACTTGAAAAACAACCACCTAGCTCTTCAACCGCTTGCTGATGCTCAGTATGCCTATAGGGAGGGCAGATCTACGGACACTGCCCTACATCACCTGGTGAGCACAATAGAGACACAGTTAGCGGCGAAAGGTTACGCTCTGGGAGTATTCCTGGACATCGAAGGAGCATTTGACACCACATCATATGCAACTATAAAAAACGCTATGCACAGACGAGGAATACCAGAGACCATTATTGACTGGACATTGAGTATGCTATCAAATAGGAATCTGACCGTCTATCAAGGCGACACCTCCATCACGGGAATCCCTGCTAAGGGCTGTCCACAGGGTGGAGTCATCTCCCCCCTCTTGTGGAGCATCGTTGTAGACGAACTCCTAATAGATCTACAAAACCTAGGCCTCTCTGTCTACGGCTACGCTGATGACGTGGCCATAGTAGTCAGAGGAAACTTCCTATCAATACTTAAGGAGCTCATGGACATAGCACTTAAGACCACCCAAGACTGGTGCCAGGCCAGAGGTCTATCCGCTAATCCAAGCAAGACTAAGGCCATGATTTTCACCAGAAAATACAAACCCGAACCCGTTGAGTGTCTCAAGCTCTGGGATAAGGAGATAGAATACGCTACAGTAGTTAAATACCTTGGAGTCTATCTAGACCCAAAGCTCAATTGGAAGCACCACCTCGAGCGCAAGAGAACAACCTTCTATGCCTCGTTGTGGACGTGCAAAAGAGTCATGGGAAAAACCTGGGGGTTCAAACCCAGGGTCGCCTTATGGCTCTACAGGGCAGTACTGCTGCCTAGACTAACCTATGCTGCAATAGTCTGGTGGTCCAGGGTGAAAAAGCTTGAGACAGTAAAAATGCTTAAAAGCCTTCAAGGTAACTACCTGAGGGCTGCAACTGGCGTCATGAAGACCACCCCAACAGCGGGATTAGAGGTGGCACTCTGCTGCCCGCCTCTGGACAAGCTCATCATCCACTCCGCCAGACTTACAGCATACAGACTGAAGTGTTTGGGCGAGTGGAAGCGTGGAGGGCACAATCATCCTGAGCTAAACCTCCTCCACAAAAGCCCATTCACTCTGACCCAGGATCGACTACGGAAAAAAACTTCGGTAGAGAAATCCTATAAAATCCTAATCCCCACCAGGGAAGAATGGAAAAATCCGCAGTGGCTTCAAAGCCACAACGCAGACGCCTGGTTCACCGACGGCTCAGGAACAAATGGACGTTTTGGGGCAGGCGTGTACGGACCCAAAACCAACCACAGAATCAGCATCCCCCTTGGACAATACGCTACGGTTTTCCAAGCCGAGGTACTTGCCATATTGGAATGCATAAAACTACAAAGTCGACTTGAGGTAAAAAACAGACAAATCCTCATCTGCTCTGACAGCAGAGCAGCACTGGACGCTCTGGCTAAAGCCACCACAGAATCTTCTGTGGTCTGGGACTGCATGCAGGAGCTCAACAAATTGGGAAAATCCAACAAAATCACCCTAATGTGGATACCGGGTCACCAAGGCATACCCGGAAACGAAGAGGCCGATAGACTGGCAAAACTGGGCACACTGGATTGCCCAGTGGAGCCAGCTGTAGGGGTCCCCTTCGCTACAGGTAAGAAAATCATCAGGGACTGCTTGGAGCAGGAACATCGGGCTTCCTGGAAACAGAGTCAGGGATGTCGCCAGGCAAAAGCCATGATGGAGCAACCACTACAGAAGAAAACCAAGGCCCTACTTGACATGAGCAAGAAGAACCTTAGAACCACTATCGGTCTCCTCACCGGACACACGACCCTTAGAGCTCATCTATTCAACCTTGGCTTGACTGAGAGCAAGGATTACCGAATATGTGGCGAGGAACCTGAAGACAGCATACACATTGTTGGCCGCTGTCCAGGGCTCGCCGCCAAAAGACACAGTTTACTGGGACGAGCCTTTCTCGAACCCAGCGATCTGCCCAACTTGAAGGTCAGTGACCTACTTAGTCTGGTAAGAAGTACCGGGCTACTAGCTGACAATTGACCTAACCACACAGTGGGTAGTTACAAAAGACCTTACAGATCTAGGTGACATCAAGGGCTGGAAACAAGCCCCCCACTGTAATGATATAAAATCGAACGCCTCCTGTCAAATAAAATACTTAATATCTAAACCAAACCAAAGCCATGTAAGCACACCTATTGCCATCTATACGCAGCAATGGGAAGGCAAGGTGAATGGTCTTCAAAACGTAAAAGTAGTAATTAGTCGATTCATTCATGATCCCAAAATTTAAATCAATTTCAAAACGTGTAGCGACATCTAGCGGCATACGCGAGAAATGTTACCAGTCGATAAGTAGATAAACTGTAAAATAAATTGTACCGACGTTGACAGGGAAGACAAAAATATATTAAAATAAGATTAAAACTCAATAAAACAATGAAACGTTTATATATTCGTTAAAAATGAAGCGTAATAGCAATAAACCACTAAATAAAATAAAACTAAATAGGCTTTAGAGAAAAATAAAGGAAAAATCGATGATTAAAGAAACGCCGAAATCACATACAAAAATGGGTCTTCAAAAGATGCATGATAGAAACACAGGATATTTAGAAAGATTTCAGCGACGACACGCACTATAGACGTAGTATAGAATAAGCACTATCCTCTGAAACGAAAGTAGAATCTGAAAACAGAATAAATAGTTAGCAATTGATTTAAATAGAGCAGAAAACGAATACGCAGCCGGCTAGAAACTGACAGTTCATATTATGATTAAATTGTCGTACTTTTACAAGAAAAATCGCCACTATAGACGATAATGCTAATTACAGCCGATATAGATAGAACACACAGTAGATAGACTTACTAGAATAAAGCCAATGAAATAAGCTATTTTATGAGGCAGAGCATATATTCTGTACGATAGTTTACAGGGAGAATCTAATGTTTGAAACTGAATAAATGACGATTTGACGGAAAAATAAATCGGAATTAACCACGGCAAGAAAGTGTTGCCATGTTTTGACATCAAATAGAGTCGGAATATCGTACAAATTTTTATCACTAGAGGCGCTGTAGTTCAGAAATAAAGGAAATTTTAAGGTGGACCACTAACAAAAAACAGACGAGCGTCTCAAGGAGCGTCATATGCATATTTGGCGGGAAGTTTTGGAGGGAAAGCCATATCTAAAAAAACCGACGATAATACAAATATTAGAGTATACAGAACGAAGAAGCCAGTTAAAAAGGTCATAGGTGACATATTTTTAAAGGAAACGGATGAGTAATTTCGATGTAAAGAATTGTTTTCAAAATGGGTCACTGAAAAACCTACTAACGCCGAATAACTTTTTATAAAAACCATATAGGATTATAGTAGAAAAAAAATGAATAATAATAGCCGTAATAGTTAATGAAATAGACATACTTTTTGGAAAAATATACACGTACCTTTAGAAGCACATAGCGCCGCGAGGAGGCAACATAAAATTAATATATATACAGAAATTAGATACTGGGGATACAGATTATAAGGGAAAAATAAGGAAATCAGCTCAAATGAGTGAATTAAAGAAATAAGAGTGCAAAAATAGCTCGATGTGCACGAAATGGTACGGAACCCCAATGCGGAAAAACGATAGTTGGTAACCAGACAGAAAAAGCATGATGGCCGCGTTATTTTGCATAGGAAGGGGGTGAAAAGCACATCTAAAAATGGAGAAATTGCCGTATTTTGAAGGGTATAAAAAGGCGGTGGGCGATGCCAAAATCAATTCAGTTTACCAGGAGATCCACCGCGTAATAACCTCGTCACCCAAACGTCGAAAAAGTGCCGGAAAATGTAAAAGTTCAAGTTAAAACGAGGGAATGTGGGCAGAAATGCTGTCCACATTCCCATAAAAAAAATCATGTAGAATCTAAGTGAAGTTTTTTTAACACATATTTATTTTATTAGAAGCGGTACATCAAACATTTGGCGGGAAAGCCAACAAAATTAAACAGTGCTAAAAATTCGACGAGAAATCGACGTAAAAACAGTAAAAACCCTCTATAAGAGACGCCACGTACATCAATTATTTGGCGGGAAAGCAAAAATATTAAACAGTGCTAAAAATTCGCCGAGAGATCGACGTAATAACAGTAAAAACCCTCTATAAGCGACGCCACGTACATCAATTATTTGGCGGGAAAGCAACAATATTAACCAGTGCTAAGATTCGACGAAAGATCGACTTAATAACAGTAAAAAACACATTTATATAGACGCCACGTACATCAAATTTTGGCGGGAAAACATAAGCATGCAGAATCAAATAGTAGCAAGATAGAAGAAAAATTAAAGATATTCTTTTTAAATAAACATTCACGAGGAGATCATATAAATGAACCAAGACAGACATTCGCAATAGATTTCGAATCACAAAGACAACTTCAAATCAATTACATCTTTCAACAGAACGGGGCGAAAACAATCGTACGAGACGGCCGACATCCCTACGATGCAGCTGTCAAAAATTTAAAAAACAGTTTGTTGTTGTTATGTGTTAGTTATTAAGAAGTGTATAAAGGTGTTAAATTAGTGTAAGGTATGTGATATTGGATTGGATGGCTGCTTAATACAAGTAAGATTGTTCAAATTATTATAATTGCAGTATATCCGTGCGTTATAACTGCCGAAGCTGGCCATACTATAAAACTTGTTATTGTTGATAGTTTTTTTAATATTTTAAGCAAATATGTATGTTGTTATGATTATGAATAACATATGCGTCTTAGACTGTTTCGCGCTATAATTGAAATAGAAAGCCAATACCATCTGCTTTTCGTACTGCCGCTACTACATTGTTAGCGTGAACCTTTTTTTATAAGGCCAGTACTTGATTGGGACTGCAGGCCGTCAATAAAAGACGAAGCCTCATTGATTGAGATACTTGAAACTGCCTGGTTTCACGTGAGACAAAGTCCGTGAACCAGCGTAGCGATAAACTAAGAAAAAATGTATATATGTATGTCGTAATTCACTCTACATACCAATTAATTTAGGATATGATAAGTTGTTTTTTTGTGCTATATTGCGTATTATCATATTATTATGTTATTATTATTTAATGCAAAGCTACAAAAAGAGCCATAATATATGTAAATGAATTGTATCAACTAAAAATTTTATTTTACAATATATCGAATATTTTGCCGGAAAAAGTGTTCATATTTTTTAATCAAAAGAATACCATACCTGAGAATACAAATAGACTGAGCTAAATCATAAGTAGAAATTGATTCGATAGATCAGATGCAGCACTAACGGATGAACGAACGCAGTAAAGGAATACGCGAGATTGGCGCCTTATTATAAATTTATCTCGTGATCCAATAGATGTATAAAAAAAAATAACTCCTGAGTTCACAACGCCCTGACGGAAGACTGTAGCATCCGTCAGTGTGATAAATAGTGCAGCGACAAATCAAACGAAGTCCGATATTCAGTAATGATCACTAGCGTACTTCTAAGTACATTAAAAAATAAAAAATCCCAGCTGATAGGAGCAATCGTCGATCGATATTGAGAAAGTGACTAAAGACTATTAGCATACATTGATCTGGAAGTATCTAACTATAGAACACCTTTGATAATCCACTAGAAAGGAATTGTGTCATAGAACATCAAAAAATCAATATTTCTCATCGAGACGAGATCTTAAAAGTGTATGTTACAAGCCGATCCTAATTTATAAACCTCAAATTGAATCAAACTATCTAAAACCAAGTGCATAAGGGTCTAACAAATTGGTCTAGACACATAGAATACTCCTTATTATTCTTCTTCTTCTTTTGGAGAATACATTTTAGTCAGGACAGGAGAATTTCATATATGAGGGAGATCGTACAAGAGAAAACAGGGCTATTCACTTGAAATCTCTATTCTCTGCATACTTTGAATATCTTTATACATATATTAGCATCATCCTCTTCTTCTAGTCACTTCTCCGTTCAATCTTCTTCATCAAGCGCTTATCGCTGATGATACGTCGCGCACGTTTAAGTAACAAATATTGCTAAATATTATTATTATTGAATAATATTAATTAATGTTAGTGTTAATAATATTAATAAATATATTAATATTGATATTAATAATATTAATAGATATATTAAAAAATAACGCTACAAAATTGGCAACCCAACTAGTGGGGCCACACAAAATAATATATAAATTAAAAATAAATTACAAACAAATAATAAATTAAAAAAATAAATTCTCTACAATTGCTACAAAATGCCGACCCAACGCGGGGCCTGATTAAAACATTTTAAAGTGAACGGGAACTACTTAGTAGAACATAAACATAGTAATAATTAATACTTTTGAATAAATATCGTTCGTTCATCGGTGAGGCTAATAAATATATAGATACTATCATTGGATGATAATATCATTGGATGTTAATACATGTATATATTGGTTCTTTTTGTGAGTTTTGGCGAGGAATTTGAAATTTCACTCGCGAATATTTTATGGTTTGCTTGTTTGTTTTTTGAGTGTTGACAATAAGGTCGCACCACATATATGATAAATATTAAGTTGTAATTACTATCTAGCAAATACTATAATATTATTTTTCTGTGTTACGGTGATACCATCCCACAGATCATCTTGAATGTTTTTATGTTATCTTGTTAAATATTTGCAATATTAGCAAGTGAGTTATATCTGAGGTTGATTATAAGATATATAATATTATAAGATATAATAATAAACCCCGTTCTGCGAAAGGTGCGAATTAATATTTTTATGCGAATCTTAATTATTAATTTTCTTTATAAATGTTCTGTCTTGTCTGCATAAATTATTATAATATCATCTCGTGAATTGCAAAATAAATATAAAATATTATAATAATAAATAAAAAGATTTCCAATATAGAAAAATAATAACAATATAAATAATGTCGTATACCGCATCAACGTCAAAAAGACGCCGACTAGCATTAGATATTGAGCAGGGCCGTATTAGGAGCATGTTCGATAGGGAGCTTAGTCCGCATAATTCATTATATGAGTATAATAGATTAGCAGAGCAAGCAGCTGATCAGGTTTTCATAGATAAGGAAAGAGAGAATATGGCTAATATAATAAAAAATTTAGAAGAACAGTTGAAGGAGGCAACGATAAATAATAATAATATCGCTTTAAATGAAAATAATACAAATAAAATAATAAAGCAGGAAGGTGCATATGTGCCACCAACTGCGGGAAATATAAATGATGTGTTTCGTTGGGGAATTAAGTTTACCGGAGAAGGATCAGTATTAGATTTCATTGAGACGTGCGAGGATAGATTGAGGTCTCGACGCGTTAGCGGAAATACATTAGTAGAATCATTTACCGAATTATTGACTGGACCTGCATTGAAATGGTTTCGTTCAATAAGAACCGATCAGTTGACATGGTCCGAGTTAAAGAGGAAGTTAATCGAGCGTTTTGAAGCTTTGAACTACCAAATTAAAATGGATAGTCACATAAGAAATCTAAAACAAAAGCCCCAACAGAGCATAGAAGAGTATATGACCGAGGTTAGAGGTTTCAACGCACTATTGCGTGAACCAATAAAAGATACAATTTTATTAGAAATACTAAAAATAAATGTTGCCGATCGTTATAAGCCCATATTAGGCGCACAAATTCTGACTACTGTCGAAGAGCTCGTAAAGTATGCTAAAAACTTTGAGCAATACCTAAATAAAGAGGAAGTTAACCCAATTAAAGAAGTATATCGCGGAAATTATAAGAAACCGATGGTCGCAGCGGTTATAGAAAAGAATAACTATAATCAAAATAAGCGCTATAATGACTTTCCTAGGAATGACCAGCGCAATACAAATGATATGCCGTTTAACAATAATAGATTCCAAACATCAGGTAGAGGGCGCGGAAACATGAATCGTGGGCGCGGGGGATATAACTTCTCCGGACAGAGTAGAATTGTGAACGAGATTAGATGTTTGAAATGTGAGGAAGTAGGTCATCACTTCACCACATGCCGGCAAATAAGGGGTAAAATCTGTTTCGGGTGTCGTGCTGAGGGCGTGACAAAATTTGAATGCGCCCGATGCAATAATAATAAGGGGATATCAAATATAAATAATATAAATAGAACGTCGGGAGATGTAAGGAACGATCAAGATTCAGTAGTGAGATCAGTCTCTCGTCAGGAGAATTCGGGAAACGAATAGAAGCCATTCCGTTAAGAAGATTTCATATCAAGGATTTAATGAAGGTTAGCGGACGGTGTTAAAACTTACAAGTTGTTATATATACATAGAGTGCAAAGATAATGTCATTATTATTATAGAGCAGAGATACGCAACCTTTTGTTAAAATATATTTTAAAATGCCTATTTTTATTCAGCGCTACTAATAGTGACTGACGATTAATAATTTATTATGATGTTCTTTTGAGGGACATAACCATAAGTAGTTTGCTTGTATTATATGAATAGTCAATGAATAATATTATAGTAAACATACCATTTAATTACTACCTATCAGTACCTTGTAACAATATTCATTCCATCCTGACCCGCATCCTATTCATAGTCCTCAACCACCAATCCTACTCACATTCCTCAACTACCAATTCCATTATTCCACAAACCTTACTTACACTGTACTGAAACGTTTTAACTTTTTGAGTCGTCATTAAAAATTTGCTTTTAAGCAAGGCGTTGACATTTCATAGGACAAGAAGATAATTAGTTTAAAGTAGTTACACATAATTAAAAATGTATATATGTATGTATATGAATATATATATATATATATATATATACATACATATACTATATGACAGAGGGAGTTAGCAACATCCGCTAATCAAAATATCATTAGAGAAGGGAAATTTAAAAATATTATAATATAAATAATAGTGGACAACATGTCTCACTACATAATAAATATATAAATAAATAAATTAAAGATAGACATCACGTAGTCGAAGTCAACGACACCGGAGGTTAACGACAATAATAGTTAAACCCAAAGGGGATTTTAATAATATAATAATAATAAATAACCATATACGGAATAACGTTGATTATATACCGTAAAATAATGAGGATGAAAATATGTTCTGTGGTAAAATTTTATAATAATGAAGTCTTGTGTGGTATAAGCCGCGACAAGATATAAATATATTTTTTTTTGTTATCAAGATATTTTAGAGTAGTTAAATATGGAAATATAATAGAGACAAATATTATGATAAAAATATAATAACGTGTGCCATATAGTACATGTCCGGTTATCAATGTATATGGAGGATAACAAATATATGTTTAATAAAAGTATAATGGAGCTAAACCTTATACCATAATATAGATACGTATGTCATATAACATACGTACGGTTATCGATTTGTAGGGAGGATAACGATATATAAAGATAACAACGATGTGGCAGTAAATGATCTTGGGTTGATAATGATGATTTTTCGGTGGGTCTGAAGACTGACATGTCGGCGAACAAGCCATAGGACTGCAGGGCTAGGACGGATGTTTTTTTGTTAGGAGTTTATAATAGGAGTGATTCATGACGCTCCGGAATGCCTGGTGACGGTTTAAATAGGTTCGTCCAATAATCCGAAGCGCAGGGTTCCAAAATAATGCAACGAGTTGAGTGCGTTGGCATTTTCCCCAGGGCTGCTAGATAGGAAGATATTATTAGATTATAGGCTGATATGGGTCCTCTCACGAGCTCGTGTAGATTGGGACGGGGGTTTTGGAAGATAGGAGATATAATAATTATTATCTATAATATTTAGTTGAGAAGTTGAAATAAATATATAGAAGTTTCTAAATTAGTTTAAATATTGGAGGAGATATACAGTAACGTTCCAAAAGAATGAGGCGAAGTATGAAGACGCAAATTTTAACTTTAAAAATATGAGATGGAGACGATGACGGGTTGTAATTTTGGTATGAAGAGATGTATGAAAAGGTCACACGAAAGGGAATGGATGAAAGGTAGTGAATTAAAAGGATAAGATAACGTCCCGGATTCTGACTTATTACATGAGAAGTAGCTTCAACATAAAAAAATCTGATATCAATAAATGCACAGCAATAGTCCAGTTTAGTATACATACGTTAGATTAACCATAATTTAGCTATACAGACGGTGTAAGTTCGGCGTGAAAATTCATACCAGTTATAATATTTTTTTAAATATGATATATCCCATGCTTAGGTACGAACTTTGGTTTGTACGTCAAGGTCGAGTACTCAGGTCAGTGGCCTAGGGCGAATATTTAATTATAGTACCCAAGAGACTCGCCATGGCATTCGCATATTCAACATAGTTAGTGAGTTAGACAGAATAAAGTTTCAGGTGACGCCCGTGTAAGGATTTAAAAATTCATCGGTTAGCGCACGCGTGATTCGGAGAAAGAAATGAAATTAATTTAGACTTTTCAACGGAAGGAAGTAGTATTTATATATAACTATATTATTGATAATATAGCGAGAGAGATGAAACAAGTAGGCGGAGATGTGATCGAGGACTCGGAAGTAATTCTGTTGAGCAGGTGCACATTGAAGTGAAGGAGAGAGATTGAAAGTTGGATTATTATCATACGTATATCAATATTATTAATATATGATACTGAGAATTTATAATTTTTTTTAAGGGAATAAAGCAGTGGTTGCTCTAAAAATAATCAAATTAGAATGTTATTGAATACAAGTAGATCAATTATACCACAGAACATAACATAACGAACTCAAATATAATATAATATGATGAACTCAAAATATAATACGATGCGTTGAATTTAAAGTATAACATAATATGATGAAAGCTGGAGATAAATATAGGATATAACCTGAATGAGGAGATGTAATAAAATAAAAAAAGAATGAATACATAATCTAAATAAATATAATGAGGATAATATAAGGGGGATTTATAAATATGATGACACATCAATAGACATAATATCAAATAAAATAATATAGTTCAAAATGGGAGATAAGAAATAATAAGAGAGCGACATGAAGCGATAACAAAATATTTTTATAACCCAAGAGCTAAAGTAAGAACTGGTTGACTACACGTATGATGAAGTCACGTGGTTCCTCGAGGGCGAGCAACGATCTGGGGAGGGGGTATTGTAATGATATAAAATCGAACGCCTCCTGTCAAATAAAATACTTAATATCTAAACCAAACCAAAGCCATGTAAGCACACCTATTGCCATCTATACGCAGCAATGGGAAGGCAAGGTGAATGGTCTTCAAAACGTAAAAGTAGTAATTAGTCGATTCATTCATGATCCCAAAATTTAAATCAATTTCAAAACGTGTAGCGACATCTAGCGGCATACGCGAGAAATGTTACCAGTCGATAAGTAGATAAACTGTAAAATAAATTGTACCGACGTTGACAGGGAAGACAAAAATATATTAAAATAAGATTAAAACTCAATAAAACAATGAAACGTTTATATATTCGTTAAAAATGAAGCGTAATAGCAATAAACCACTAAATAAAATAAAACTAAATAGGCTTTAGAGAAAAATAAAGGAAAAATCGATGATTAAAGAAACGCCGAAATCACATACAAAAATGGGTCTTCAAAAGATGCATGATAGAAACACAGGATATTTAGAAAGATTTCAGCGACGACACGCACTATAGACGTAGTATAGAATAAGCACTATCCTCTGAAACGAAAGTAGAATCTGAAAACAGAATAAATAGTTAGCAATTGATTTAAATAGAGCAGAAAACGAATACGCAGCCGGCTAGAAACTGACAGTTCATATTATGATTAAATTGTCGTACTTTTACAAGAAAAATCGCCACTATAGACGATAATGCTAATTACAGCCGATATAGATAGAACACACAGTAGATAGACTTACTAGAATAAAGCCAATGAAATAAGCTATTTTATGAGGCAGAGCATATATTCTGTACGATAGTTTACAGGGAGAATCTAATGTTTGAAACTGAATAAATGACGATTTGACGGAAAAATAAATCGGAATTAACCACGGCAAGAAAGTGTTGCCATGTTTTGACATCAAATAGAGTCGGAATATCGTACAAATTTTTATCACTAGAGGCGCTGTAGTTCAGAAATAAAGGAAATTTTAAGGTGGACCACTAACAAAAAACAGACGAGCGTCTCAAGGAGCGTCATATGCATATTTGGCGGGAAGTTTTGGAGGGAAAGCCATATCTAAAAAAACCGACGATAATACAAATATTAGAGTATACAGAACGAAGAAGCCAGTTAAAAAGGTCATAGGTGACATATTTTTAAAGGAAACGGATGAGTAATTTCGATGTAAAGAATTGTTTTCAAAATGGGTCACTGAAAAACCTACTAACGCCGAATAACTTTTTATAAAAACCATATAGGATTATAGTAGAAAAAAAATGAATAATAATAGCCGTAATAGTTAATGAAATAGACATACTTTTTGGAAAAATATACACGTACCTTTAGAAGCACATAGCGCCGCGAGGAGGCAACATAAAATTAATATATATACAGAAATTAGATACTGGGGATACAGATTATAAGGGAAAAATAAGGAAATCAGCTCAAATGAGTGAATTAAAGAAATAAGAGTGCAAAAATAGCTCGATGTGCACGAAATGGTACGGAACCCCAATGCGGAAAAACGATAGTTGGTAACCAGACAGAAAAAGCATGATGGCCGCGTTATTTTGCATAGGAAGGGGGTGAAAAGCACATCTAAAAATGGAGAAATTGCCGTATTTTGAAGGGTATAAAAAGGCGGTGGGCGATGCCAAAATCAATTCAGTTTACCAGGAGATCCACCGCGTAATAACCTCGTCACCCAAACGTCGAAAAAGTGCCGGAAAATGTAAAAGTTCAAGTTAAAACGAGGGAATGTGGGCAGAAATGCTGTCCACATTCCCATAAAAAAAATCATGTAGAATCTAAGTGAAGTTTTTTTAACACATATTTATTTTATTAGAAGCGGTACATCAAACATTTGGCGGGAAAGCCAACAAAATTAAACAGTGCTAAAAATTCGACGAGAAATCGACGTAAAAACAGTAAAAACCCTCTATAAGAGACGCCACGTACATCAATTATTTGGCGGGAAAGCAAAAATATTAAACAGTGCTAAAAATTCGCCGAGAGATCGACGTAATAACAGTAAAAACCCTCTATAAGCGACGCCACGTACATCAATTATTTGGCGGGAAAGCAACAATATTAACCAGTGCTAAGATTCGACGAAAGATCGACTTAATAACAGTAAAAAACACATTTATATAGACGCCACGTACATCAAATTTTGGCGGGAAAACATAAGCATGCAGAATCAAATAGTAGCAAGATAGAAGAAAAATTAAAGATATTCTTTTTAAATAAACATTCACGAGGAGATCATATAAATGAACCAAGACAGACATTCGCAATAGATTTCGAATCACAAAGACAACTTCAAATCAATTACATCTTTCAACAGAACGGGGCGAAAACAATCGTACGAGACGGCCGACATCCCTACGATGCAGCTGTCAAAAATTTAAAAAACAGTTTGTTGTTGTTATGTGTTAGTTATTAAGAAGTGTATAAAGGTGTTAAATTAGTGTAAGGTATGTGATATTGGATTGGATGGCTGCTTAATACAAGTAAGATTGTTCAAATTATTATAATTGCAGTATATCCGTGCGTTATAACTGCCGAAGCTGGCCATACTATAAAACTTGTTATTGTTGATAGTTTTTTTAATATTTTAAGCAAATATGTATGTTGTTATGATTATGAATAACATATGCGTCTTAGACTGTTTCGCGCTATAATTGAAATAGAAAGCCAATACCATCTGCTTTTCGTACTGCCGCTACTACATTGTTAGCGTGAACCTTTTTTTATAAGGCCAGTACCTGATTGGGACTGCAGGCCGTCAATAAAAGACGAAGCCTCATTGATTGAGATACTTGAAACTGCCTGGTTTCACGTGAGACAAAGTCCGTGAACCAGCGTAGCGATAAACTAAGAAAAAATGTATATATGTATGTCGTAATTCACTCTACATACCAATTAATTTAGGATATGATAAGTTGTTTTTTTGTGCTATATTGCGTATTATCATATTATTATGTTATTATTATTTAATGCAAAGCTACAAAAAGAGCCATAATATATGTAAATGAATTGTATCAACTAAAAATTTTATTTTACAATATATCGAATATTTTGCCGGAAAAAGTGTTCATATTTTTTAATCAAAAGAATACCATACCTGAGAATACAAATAGACTGAGCTAAATCATAAGTAGAAATTGATTCGATAGATCAGATGCAGCACTAACGGATGAACGAACGCAGTAAAGGAATACGCGAGATTGGCGCCTTATTATAAATTTATCTCGTGATCCAATAGATGTATAAAAAAAAATAACTCCTGAGTTCACAACGCCCTGACGGAAGACTGTAGCATCCGTCAGTGTGATAAATAGTGCAGCGACAAATCAAACGAAGTCCGATATTCAGTAATGATCACTAGCGTACTTCTAAGTACATTAAAAAATAAAAAATCCCAGCTGATAGGAGCAATCGTCGATCGATATTGAGAAAGTGACTAAAGACTATTAGCATACATTGATCTGGAAGTATCTAACTATAGAACACCTTTGATAATCCACTAGAAAGGAATTGTGTCATAGAACATCAAAAAATCAATATTTCTCATCGAGACGAGATCTTAAAAGTGTATGTTACAAGCCGATCCTAATTTATAAACCTCAAATTGAATCAAACTATCTAAAACCAAGTGCATAAGGGTCTAACAAATTGGTCTAGACACATAGAATACTCCTTATTATTCTTCTTCTTCTTTTGGAGAATACATTTTAGTCAGGACAGGAGAATTTCATATATGAGGGAGATCGTACAAGAGAAAACAGGGCTATTCACTTGAAATCTCTATTCTCTGCATACTTTGAATATCTTTATACATATATTAGCATCATCCTCTTCTTCTAGTCACTTCTCCGTTCAATCTTCTTCATCAAGCGCTTATCGCTGATGATACGTCGCGCACGTTTAAGTAACAAATATTGCTAAATATTATTATTATTGAATAATATTAATTAATGTTAGTGTTAATAATATTAATAAATATATTAATATTGATATTAATAATATTAATAGATATATTAAAAAATAACGCTACAAAATTGGCAACCCAACTAGTGGGGCCACACAAAATAATATATAAATTAAAAATAAATTACAAACAAATAATAAATTAAAAAAATAAATTCTCTACAATTGCTACACCACTCCAACTACTACTACTACTAAATATTATAAAATATACTTAAGTGTTGCCTAATAGGAAAAAAATTACGATAAAAAATCACGTTTTTCTTAATGGCTTTATTAACTAAAACATTCTCAGAAATAAAGTCATATCTAATTAATTTTAAGATCGATTTTTTAGACTTCTATTACTCGAATTATACGACGTGTGTATAACCTAACTGTTATTAAAGTGCTTGGATTATTAATTTAAACTGAATAAATTTAATTAATATATAGTTTATATATTATTATTATTTGATTATGCTTATGATTATTAAACAACTATCATGTTTTTGATTATTTTTCCTATTTTTATTATGTATAATTTAACTTATTTATTTGTGATTTTGTTTTTATAACTCTTATATACGTATTAAATATTGTTACTATATGTTTATTGAATGCCCGCCCAAGGACAAGCTATTCTTAGTTAGGCCACATCGTACAATAAACCTCATTTAATAATTAAGTTTAATTTCTTTCTGTGCATTAAGTATAATATTTTATTTGATGTTTTAATTGTGAATTGCTTTGAATAAATGAAATTTCTATCACAAACCCAAGAAGTTTAAATGGGGAGTCGAATAATCGGAATAAATGCCCCTAAAGTTTAACTAGAGCTGTCAACTGCAACGGGCGAACCCGTCACCTCGGGAAGTTTTAACGATATTGATCGTTCCGTCTGCCGTGAGGTGAGCGCAGAAGACTTGAGACGAAAACAATTCACAGTCTAGCTACGCCACCTGCCCGTCAAAGGCCACGCCTTACGGCGAGGCACCAGGAAAGGTACCCAGCGGGCATCCTCGCCCCCTGACTACCAGTTTGGAATAATATATCCGTCTGGAATTAACCTTCAGGATACCTCCTACCTCCTGACTGGTTTCAGGATCGATGTCGCTTGCGCGGTCCTCTCCCTCGTGAAGCGATGATACGGTGTAAACCGAATCTATCGCAGACCACGGCATCCTTTGCCCGGCTTATTCACCCGGGATCGGGTGGCCGAATGGTCGTTTCGAGAGCAGTTGCCATAAGGTTAACAACCACCCCCGTTCTATAAGAAGCATTACTGTTCCCAGACTCTCCCGAAGTGCACAATCGATTGGCTGACGCCGCACGGTGCGCAAGCCGTCCAGGAGCCCCCGAAGGTTGACTCACAGGTGAGACTGGCCCGCAGGTCAGCGTCCTACCCTGGCTCTCCCTTCTGCGTGGAGGCCGCCGGATGGGTGTTGACCCGTGACTATGACCGACCCTGAACGAATGGGTCTTCGTGGCCAAACTGCAACATTATCCCCCCTAAAATTTAGATGAGGATCGAAGAAAACTTCCAGATCTTTTAGTTTAGTCACTCTAGCTAACCCACACTCAGCGGTGGCGTAAAATACCTACTCCTCGGCCGTTTCCACCTTTTTACTCTTTATACGGTTTTCAACATTGTCGTCCCGGATTTAATTTAATTACCGTTCAAACATTTACTTAGAGCGATCGTAAAATCATCGTAAAATGGATATCGACCGATAGCCGGGCAATATTCAGTGATGTAAGAAACCGGTCCGGAAATGTATCATTTTTATGTAAATTTTTGCATGAGATTCAACTTACGGCATACGGTCAAAAGGCGGTAGTCACTAGACTTCTAATTGGCAATTAAAAACCGTATTTGGAGGAGTAGGCCGAATAGATTTCTAATGTGAATCATAAAAACTAATTAATAATAACTATTGATGAATTACATCGGGCGTATCTTTATTGATGTATGTATTTGAAAATAATCCGATGGATACGGCACTGACTTTGAGGTATATTTCATATTATAGAAACTTGGACCCTCGTAGTGCACGTGATTTAGCATCTGGACGACCAACAGTCGATTATTAAAGCTACGATGATCTCATCATATTATTTGTTTTTTTTAATTAATACTTTATACATTTATTTTTTGTACATTTAGCCACATTGTTATCAATGTTATAAGTAACTCGAAAAAACTGAACACTGAAATGCATCAAATGCTCAGTGTCTACCTAACTAATAGAAATAAACTGTCCTGTATCTAGGCGGGTCAGAGCAAATAATTAAAATAAGCAATAAAAATATGTAACAATTAGCCTAATTAACGTAAAACAAAACGTTTTGTTTTTGTAAATAATGGATATACCTAATTAAGATTTAATAATATATTATAATAAATAAATAACACTATAATACAAATAAATATAAAAAAATGTATGAATAATATAACGTAGGTATAAACCTAATCGTTTTATACAATAGTATGGCAAATTCACATATAAGTTAATACGATTTCAATAAATAATAAATGTTCTAATGGTATAAACATATTTATATTATAACACAATGTATAAATACAATTATAAAAACAGTGCTGAAAATATTAAATAATATATGCATAGTAATTTATATAAATATTTTTTTTATTTATTTTATAATTTTTTTATTTATCCTATTTTTTATAGTTTCTTTAAAAAGATTGCGTTAATTTTTTAAACACAGTTTTAAAATAATACATATGATGAAAATCGCAAAAGGGCAATAACTTGTCAGGATTACATCACCCCACTAGGTATACGCCTGTGTTGGGGTGATGGATACAAATTTCTGTGGTATTATTTGCTGAGCCTGTACGCCTTGCCTGCTGTCCTTCCGTCTCATAAAAATCAATACGTAATTTAATTTAGCATAATATAATATAAATAATATAATATAACATATTACAATATAATATCATATCATATGTTATAACATAAAATAATGTATCGTATTTTTATATAATATAGTATAACATAATAAAATATAACATATTATAATCTGTATATCCATGATTTACATCTATATATCCTATAATTTGTGGTTAAAAATAAAATATTATATCATACTTTCGCATTCATCTTTAGTATAATTTGAGAGCCAATGAGACACCCGTCTCTTGAACTGGTTGTCGGTTATGTTTAAAATCTGTCCTGTGTACGAGTTAAATATATTATAGAGTTTAGGTCCGAGATATGCGTAGTGTCGTTGTCCGTATACAGTCCTAATTTTTGGTTGAATCTGTTTGTCTTTGTGTCTAGTGTTGTGAAATATTATTTTTTAAATATGCAATATTATTTTTTAAATCAACCGTTATACATACGCTTTATAAACCAAGTTTTCATATTTGGACCTACCTAATTCAAATAACCATTTATTAATATTATACAGATATATCTCAGATAATATCTCTTTCAACTAAAAATACTTTTATCATTTAAGGCGCTGATATACGACTTTAATGATTTTAAACTGATAATTACGTCTAAACGAGTACTGCTTACGATTAGAAAAAAATATATGTTAAACAAGAATATATACCCAATATTCTAATCTGTGAATATTTTAGATTTTGTTTATATTACATAGTGTAATTAATTTGGGAAATGAGGTCTAACCAAACACAAGAACGATAATTACGCAACTACTATCTAGTGTATTATTATGTAACCTGCACCATTTTAAAGATAATTTAATTATCTATCTTGTTATCTGTGATTTTTTTCGAAAAGTCAAAGAATAATATCCGATTTTGCTTATTCGAACAAAATTGGTACGCGAGTTATAAAGCGGGCCTCGCCGGCGACGACACTCAGTACGACTGCGACCACTGTCACGGGTGGATGCTGACGCTGCGCTCCGAACGAAAAAATTATACGTTAATTAAAAACAAAATGGCCAGAAACTCAAAAATTTTAAAACTTAATCGCAGTATATTAGAGAAAAATAGATTATTAAGGTAAGTAACGTGTATTAGTGTATTATTACGTGTATATTATTACCATTTGTCTACTCTGATGCTCTTTGCCTGACGTCAAATTGGGGTGACCACACGAATAGGATTCGTGCAACAATTTAACTAATCAACACATAAAATAAATTACTTCTTTTATTTTATAAACTGACGTTATTACTGTTTTCATTTTAGGCGAATACGAAACAACAGTAATTCTGAAGATGTAAATTCACAGACGAGGTGAGTAAACAGTGTAGGTAAACAAAACTACATCAAAAGGTAATGCTCACAGGTAAATGCATACCTAATTTAATATTTTGATTTTAGTGTAATTCGAACAATAATTATGTTTTATCAGAACTTTAAAGTTTTATCAGAACTGTCGGAATCAGAATATTATTTTGAAATCAAATATCAAACTTGAATATTGAATTTGAAAATCGATTTAGGGCCGATTTATATATGAAACCTGAAGTACAAATATAAGTTGAACCATCGGTTTAGTAAATTCATTCATAAAGCGACAAAATTTAATTCGGGTTTTCGTAGTATGACGTAAATTATACTTTGGTTGGAAGGGGTTGTTATTGTTGCAAAAAGATAATTGTGGTTTTTAGCCAAAAATTTTGTAGTAATAATAATAAACCTACTTATAACATAGTTACGCGCATCCCTGACTCACTGACTGATTTTGTAACGCTGTAGGTAAAGACAGTATTTTTTTAAATTTGTCAGTTTTTAAACTTGAAATGCTACTTCGAATTTCGAATTTGAGATTGTACTTCGAATTTCAAACTTGAAATTGTGCTTTGAATTTCGAACTTAACATTCTACTACGAATTTCAAACTTGAAATTCTACTTCGAATTTCGAACTTGACATTTTACTTCGAATTTCGAACTTGACATTCTACTACGAATTTCGAACTTGAAATTCTACTTCGAATTTCGAACTTGACATTTTACTTCGAATTTCGAACTTGACATTCTACTTCGAATTACGAATTTAACATTCAAGTTCGAATTTCGCACTTGACATTTTGACATTTGAAATTCGGAATTTCGGTTAAATTTCGATAATTTCAGACAATGAAAATATTGCAAAAAAACAGTTGTCAAAACAAGAGAATGTGAAAATAGACCCGAGTGGACTTTTTCTTGATGAGGAAGTACCATTTCTTGGTGCGTCACCAGACGGTATCATTGATGAAAATACAATTGTTAAAATAAAATGTCCAATCACAGCTTACAAACTAGGATTAGAAAAAGCTATTCATGAAAAAAAGATATCGTTCTACAAAAAAATACAGAACGGTAATTATATAATAAACAAAGAACATAGTTGGTGGTATCAAATACAGAGGAAATTGCATGTAACAAGAAGATCTAAGTGTATGCTAGGTATTTGGTCTGGGGATAAGTTTCCTGTAAAAATATAATTAATTTACAAGGATTGCACCTTTTGGGAAACTAAAATGAAAAATAAGTTGATTAAGTTCTACACAGATTGCATGCTTCCTGAACTGGTAGATCCCAGACATACGAGGAATATGATAATTAGAGAACCATCTTATATAGTTAGTGCTATAGAGGGGCGCAAAAGGAAAAAGGAAGAGGAAAAAGAAAAGAAAAGAACACAGACAAAAAACGAAGAATGACGATTTTGAATGAAGTCAATAAAGACGAAGACACACTTCATGATCAAAGTCCTAGTATAGCTGCTGAAAAAGTACTGATTTTTGATGAGTTTTAAATTCAGTTACCAATCGAAAAACCCACACGAACACCGCACACACACACACACACACACACACACACACACACCAACACATGCACAAACACACACACGCACACACACCACACACGTGTGTCGAAGCTCATCATTTGCTTCAATAGCTGACAAATACACCCAGTGCACCACTGCTTATTACGGTTCAATCGTGGCAGTAGTTTTCGATGGATACCCAACAGATCCTACACAAAAAGGCACGAAGAGCTCTGAAATCTCCGGAAATAATATTTGATAAAAATACTAAGGCTCAGGTTTCACAAGAGAATTTCTTATTAAACGACAAAGTAAAATTCGTTTCACCGACCTGCTGAAAACGAGAATGGAAAAGCTTAACATATTCGGGTACTGCATGCTAAGGAAGATGCTGACAGGCTCATAATCACTACAGCTGTCACTTTTGTCTCTTCCTATGATATAGTGTTAGACGCTGGCGAGGACATGGACTTGTTTATAATCCTCACTGGGATCTCACGCCATCGTGACGTTTTATTTCAAGAAACGTGTAATACACAATGCTGCAGATGTGATCTATTCCAGAATCACCTCTTCAACGTAACATCAAAACCGGACATTTTTCTTTTCATCCACACCTTCAGTGGGTGTGACTCGGCATCTTGCTTCTTCGGACAAGGGAAGATAAAAATGTTTTTCATACTCCAAAAACACTCGGACCTCGGAAAGAAAGCTGCTATTTCTCTTGACACCACCTTTACACCTGATGAGATAGCAGCAGCAGGGGACCAGATTTGGTAGTTTCTCTGTACAGTGGCAACCCCGAATACGACATCCAGAGCCTTGATGAGCTGCGGTATCATCTATTCGAGAGGGCTGCAGCCAAAACGAGCTTCAATCTCGCCAGGTTGAGTACAAGAGAGGCTACCCGTCAATTCTACCGCACCTACCAGCTATCAGGTACCAAATTAAATCGTTCTTATACAGCTCGTATACAGCTCTACTCTATATTTCTAAACATATAAATTGTCTTTCGTCATTTTCTCTTCAACTGTCAATTCTGTTCCAGGTGCATAAATGGCTGGGAGCCGGACAGGACCCTCTCGACTGGGGATGAATATCCGCCTCACAAGGCCTCAGTCCCAAAATGATGACCAGAGACGCAGTGCCACAACACCTTTTGCCGATTCAGCAACTATACCAGGACTTTGATTACGAAGCGTGTCTTCGTCTTTATTGACTTCATTCAAAATCGTCATTTTTCGCGTCTTGTTTTTTTTTCCTCATCCCTTTTCTATTTGCGCCCCTGTATAGCACTAACTATATAAGAGGGATCTCTAATGATCATATTCCTCGTATGCCTAGGATCGACTAGTTCATTATCCTATGTTTTTTATTACCTTTATGCTATGTTTTTTTGCTAATTGCGGGCGTTTTTGTTTACGTAATTACGTAATTCTTGTTTACCAAATTTTCTAACAATAATAAAATGATTACAATACAAATCCGATTATTATTTCACAATACGTACTTTTATTTATTTAATACCTTTGAATCTTGAAGGTACACTATTTTCGTACGTATGGTCACTCTACAAGCCGCTCTCGGCGCGCGCGGCATTTCCAGTTCTCTTATCACGCGTTGGCTCCGCCCAATCGCCCAAAGCCGTTGACAATAGTCGTCGCCTTAAGGTAGATATGACTCTTTGAGACATGTCAAACGAGCCCAATTTAATGACTTATTGTTAGCCATTGAAAGTGGGTTGTAAAATTTTCTTTACAATGTTACAGGTGAAGCTAATAATAGCGTGTTAAAATGAAAGGTATAGACAGTATGAGCTCACTTACGCAACGCATGCAGCGCATTATGTGACATGTGGACCCTTGAATTTGCACGAAAACAGATGACTTAGAAACGTACTTATCATCCGCCACGCTGTCACACGCGTCCCACGCAACGTCGATCTGCGATCTCCAGATCGGCATTCGTAGGTGGAAGGTTTTACAGTACCCTGTCCCACGCGTAAGACCAGTGTGTTTCTATAACTTGCGTTCGCAACGCGTCAGACGCACATAGAACTTCCGTGCATGCAAAGAGAAAAGGACCGGTGCATGCGTTTATTTTTTTTTTTGTTTGTGTATTGAAAATGGGAGATGCATAACTGATTGGTAATTATTGTACAATTGATTTGGTAAGGCGATATAAAGCCATTACCAATATCTGAATCCAATATCTTCTTTTCTTAACTTTTTTTGGTGTTTTTGTCGTGCAGACATATTCATTTAAAAATAGCAAACTGAATAAATCGTTCTCCAACTCACTCTCAGAATCAGAAACAGTACTGCACAGTGGTTGTGTAACAGTACAATGCAAGTGCACCTTCTAAGAAGTGAGAACAACTTCTGACAGTGTGCACAGCAACGTGGCAGCGTTGCATCGTATACGTTGCGTAAGTGGGCTCAGTCTATTTCTACCTTTAGGGTAAGGGGGCCTAAAGCTGGCACCCTCGTGTATAGTCATTAAAAAAAATGGCGTGCTCTTGTACCGCGTGGGTAAACCCCGCTCCTGTCATCTTGCTGAAGTCATCCCGTTCGCCTATGAGCACGAGTTTAGAGTTTATGCAAAAAAAAATATTTTTGTCGGATTATTTAACTAAATTACTAGGTATTTTACTTGTTTTTACTCTATTTTTGTGTATGTCATGGTATTATTACTACTCATTTGTTATTGAGTGTGTATCTGGTCGTGATTTAGTTGTATTTACTTTTACTTGTTTCAAATTTTGAGATTAGTTCTTGATGGCATATACTTGTGACGAAAAAAAGAAGTGCCCGCTTTAGGCCCCCTTCGGGCGAAGCGGGCATTCGTGGGAGTTTGGTAATTTGCGTTATATTTTTTTGTTTTTATCACTTGATCAAATTTTATCAAACATTATAAATAGGATAGAAAACGAATTTACCGCGTGAAATTTGTAGGACCCGACGTTTCGGTGACGTTGCAACCGCCGTTGTCTAGGGTAGACTGAAGAGCTGTCAGTCCGTTGTTTTGCGGGTAGGCCGCAAACCGCTGCCGCCACTGCGTAGGTTATAACGGTGGTGGGGGGCCGGGCTCTGAGCGCGGGAATTTTTAAATCCGTCTTGCACACAACACTCACTGTATCCTGTTTTACGTCTTTGCGTTCGGCGTTCGGCGGCGGGAACATTTTAAGAAGAGGGTTCCACGTAGAAGAGAGTTTGTAGCCGTCATCTCTATTGAAGTTCGGAGTTCTTCTTATTTCAATGGCTTCCCGGATCATGCGAGGAAAGTAGAATTGTTCCTTGGATAGAACAATGGGATTTTGAAACGGCATCCAGTGGTTACTTCCGCTATCCAATATATGTTCGCAGATCGCCGATTTTTCTCGCTGAACGTTTTTAACAGCTTTGATGTGTTCTGTCAGTCGCGTGGCTATGGGCCGTTTCGTTTGTCCAACGTAGGCTAGGCCGAAACGTCGGGTCCTACAAATTTCACGCGGTAAATTCGTTTTCTATCCTATTTATAATGTCAAACAACCGCGATAGTCTTCGATTTTATCAAACATTATTGAAATGCTTGAGGCATTTGAATAATGTTTGATAAAATCAAGCATTATTCTTCTCAATTTAAAAATCAAGCTGCAGTAGGTCATTCCTAATAACAATAATGTTACCTTTCTTTTAACCCATTTACAACTACCGATCTTTATAAATATTTAAAAAAACGTATGGGGAATACCCTCAATTTAAAAATATTAACGAGCAGATAACTTTTGCTTATTGTTGACCAATCGCCGCAGTGATCGTTTGTCAGTGTTTCTCTGTGCATAGATAATTATTTTATTATCATAATTTTGAAGTGTTTTTTCTATTTGAATTCGTATTAGCGTAATTAACTTTCACTATGTCTTCAAAACGGTAAGTGTTTACAAATAAGCTAGTAATTCAAATTTATTTTATACGCGTTTTTTATAAATTTATGACCTAGATAGATATATATTATATAGATAGATATAGATAGATAGATAATAAAGCCATTTTATAGTAATAACTGTGTTTCTTTAATTTAAAATAGGCTACAATCGATAAAGTAGTAGTTATATGAGCGTTAACCTACCTGCCTATTACTACTGATCGTTAAAACGATCCGCATTTTCCGAGCTTTCCTGAAAAGTCAGATTTTTGGTATTTTTCCATGTTTACTTTATGCACCAAGGTAATAATACTAAAAAACTACTGTGATACGTGATAAAAAAAAGTTTCAGTAGCAACTGGGTTAAGGTGACCGCTTTGGTCCCCTTTCTCTATAGCTAAGCGTACCACATCTGAACGCCGAACGCTTCCCTCACTCCCAGCAACACAATACCACCCGAACGGTCTCACTAATCAAAGCTTGATCCTCATTTTGAGAACACCGTCGCAGTTAATATTCATTATTACAACGTACAGTTAAAAGTGCAGACCGTGAATTTAATTAAAGTTCATAAGCGTGTCTACCGTTCATGCATTTGTGTTACTTTGGTTATCATATTAACAGCAAAAAAACAACCCATAAAAACAAAGCTTTTAAATATAATTCATCTTTATTATCATTCTTTGTCCTTTCCATTTGAAATGTCAAAGTTGCCACCTTGGTTGAATAGAATTTAAAAACTTGTTAGAATGCATTGTCGTCGACAACGAGTCTATCTGAAAAGTTAATTAGCTGTCGAAATATTTGCCCTCATTCCAAAAAATGCGAAAATAATACAGATAAATAAAAATAACCTTAAATGTTGAGATACATTGGGTAAGAACGACGTTCGCACAGGGGCAGGATTGGTACTTTGCACCCCGAATTTACAGTAAACTAGATGAATATATTAAAATATTAGATAACATTGATAGTTTTAAAACTGTAAATATTAAAACGCTATTGAAGTTGGGGCGCTCTGTAACGGAAAAGGAGGTGTCAATTATAGTCTAATTTGTTCAAAATGTTGTCAATGAAAGATGTTAACTATTGTTACTATTATGATTATTTTATTACTATTCTATTATTATCATATATTTTTTTTAATTTTTTTTAAATTTCATTTTAAACAACATGATTTACAGACGAATGGCAATGATATTCGGTATACAGTACAATAAAACGTGCAGGAAAAACAAGTTGAACCCATAGCCGTTGGCTCATCGCATACCTAACTGAGCAAGAACCCCCCGTATCTAGGGATGCTGATATTTGACTTAGAGCATATTGCGAGCTCACATGTATGACGTTCGGTTATATAATTATTATTGGTATAAAGTTCAAAACATTCATTCTTGCATAATACAAATACACAAGCACAAAAAGTTATACCAACATACAAAAAAAATATATAATAGTAAGAAATTATTATTAAACCCAACACCAATATATAGTAATACATAAATACAATAAATACATATTTAAAATAAATATACATACTAAAATAAAATACTAATATACACAAAATGTACACAAATAAATTAAATTGAAATACCTCTAGTCCTAAACCTCACATATACGTCTTTTATATTTATAAATAAAAAAATATTACTTTAATCTTTAGTATATTGTTAATATGTCGTGTATTTTTTTTAAACTTTACCTTATATCGAACCTTTAATCTCTGCTTATAAACTTCTAATGTCAGGTCGCAATCTTAAATTAGTCTCAAATCACAAATCTTGGCACAGGCGTATAGTTAGATGTGTGACATGCCTGCGGTTGCATGGGATTGTAAATGAATCAATTATTCGCTTAATTTGAATTTAAAAGTCATTTTTTGTTTTCTTTTATAATCCTAGCTGAGATATAAGATATGTAATATGTAAATAAATTTGTATGATTAGTAGTCTTGACATGGAGCAAATGTTAACTCTGTTCTCCAGTAGATAAAATACATTTACAATAACGTCATTTAATTTAAAAGTCTGTCTTTATTTAATTAAAAAGTCTTTTTTCAAAATCTTTATTTTTTCCTTTTGTAACCTTAGATAAAACATATAAAATTAAATAAATAAATACATAAAAAACAAGTATAACACCAAAAAAACATTTTCCAATTTTAAGTTTTGTAGTACAACGAGGATTAGGCACCTATAGTCGTTTTATTACTTTTAAATCCTAATTAGTTCTAATTTTATTTTTTTTATGTATTTTTTTCTTTTTTTTCTATCAAAAATATCCAGAAATATATGAAAAGTATTTACGTATTTTTTTTTCAAATCTGGTAGCAAGAAATCATGGAGAAAAATGGTATATATATTTTTTGGAAAATATATATTTTGTTACGTTACATTTTTATTAATAAAAACTGTTTATTTTTGGCACGTCTTTAAAAAAAAATCGGGTGTTATAACACCCCATGAGTGTAGTCGACGTATTCTGAATTCCCGAGTGGCGCTAAGGTTTAACTGACAACTATGCCATGCCACCGTAATGATGTCATTGCGATTAATTGGCCTGTTGTTACTCATATTACCGACGTGATTTCTCGCGCCAGTGTCTAATGGTCTCGTTTTGTGAAAGTGAACCTCTCCAGCAGATGACATTGACACTTAGTGAGTCTTAGCCGATCGGACCAACCAACCACCTCGATCGAGCGCTTTCTACCCATATTAATAAAAATATAATAGGAGTCACGGACGTCGAACCGTGATCAAGAATATTACATATCTTAAGAATAGTACACATCATTACATAGTATAAAATAGAATAACTTTATTGTGCTATAAAAACATAACTTAATGAATATTACACTGTTTTATAAAAAAGACAATTTATGCACAAATGGCGGACTTATCGCGATCAGTATCGGATCTTACAGTCCACTATTTGATAAGATTATTCCAAATTTTTACCTAGCAATACACAAACAAGTAGTAAAGTTAAATTTACAATAAACTTGCACAGTCAGTAACTTATGCTAAGGTTGCCCAGCGAAGGATAAAGGAGAGTTCGAGGTGAGGTATTTGGTTAGTGACTGTGTAAAAATAAATGTTTCTTCAACAAAGTATGCATTTTTTTATGTTTTATTCAAATTGCCGAATATATGTGAACTAAAAACTAGAGAGCTAGCTGCCCTGGAACAAGTCCTGGCATTAAGTTGGGCAGCAGCAGTATATACATGCTAATGCTCATATCGGCCGTGTTCAATAATTTTTTTTTATTTTAATTATATATTATTTTTATTGATATGATTATTAGTGATACTTATGCATTGTAAATGAATTGGTAAATAAATAAATAAATAAATAAATGAAACGAAGGTGAATGCCTGATAGAGTGAGGGAGCTGATTCCATGAACGAGCAGAATGGACTGTAAAAAAGTGCGTGTAAACAGAAGAATGATGTATCGGAATGGCGAGTGTGTTATCCCGTAAAATGAAATCGGAAATAACTAATGTATGTTTATCCGCATTTTTCTTTTAAACCACTCAACGGATTTTGATGCGGTTTTCACTAACAGAAAGAACAAAAAACGAGGAAGGTTTTTGTATATAATTAGTAAATTATGATGGTGTATTTCAAAAAACCATTAAAATGAACGCCTCTGTCGAGGGACATTGTAACGTTTTGACATTAAAATGAACGCCACCTGTGTAACGACATTGTAGATATTGTTATGTAATAATTTAACAAATTTATTATTAAATTTAATTAATTTAATTAATGTTATTATTAAAAAGCCTATATTTAGGTAAGAAAAAAGTACATAAAGAATAAAAATTAGATCTATGTTTCACGATAAAATTGCGTCTCAAAGTAATTTTTACATTATTCATATTTCTCACTTGTGACATACTTAAAAACTTATAAATAAATAAACGTTATAAAATAAATATACTTCATAATTCCTTACTAAGCGCACTCCTTATTTTATTTATTAATAAATTGCACCCGTGTGAAGCCGGGGCGGGGCGGGTCGCTAGTTTACTGTGGTCTTTAAACAGTTTGGAGTTGTCAGCTACTGCGGGTTAACGTATAACGATTTTTAATCATTCTTTCAACCGTGAGGTGAACGCAGAGACTTAGGACAAGACCGCACACCGTCTAGGTACGCCAAAACGCCCGTATGAGTCCAACGCCTAATCGCGAGGCACTGGGAAGTGAACCCAGCGGGCCGGCCTCACGCCCTTACTACCAGATCTGGCCGGATGTCTCCGTCCTCCCGCCTAGTCAAGGTCGCTTGCGCAGCCCTTACCTATTCTAGTATAGTGGTAATTCAATTCGAATTCATCGCAAACCGTGCCGTTCTTTGCCCGTCTGTTCACGCGGTATCGGGTGGTCTATGATCGTTTCAAGATTGGCTAACAACAGATCGACATACATCCCCGCTGCTTAAGAAACAGTATATCACGTATACTGTTGTATAAACATATATAAACAGTTATTCGTCGGATTGCACAGTTGATTGGCGAACGCCACACAATGCGCAAACAAGACATCCCAAGAGCAGCGCCCGCAAGACATCCCAAGAGGAACCGATCTACCATGGCAAACAGAGTCCTTACCGGGGTAGACCACCTTCGGGGAGGTTACTGGATAGACGATGAACCGTGAGTTGATCCGACCTGAAACAACGAGATGGTCCTAATGGCGCAACTGCACGAGCTGCTAAAACAATCTTAAAACAATGGTATTGAATTTTTATAAATAATAATAATTTACTTCACCAATAATGCGAGCACTTAAAATACACCAGGGGGTGCCGATACAAAAACATACTATTGATGGATGACACACTAATTTAAAAAAACTATTATTCAATGCTCCTATTAGAGTGGTTGAATGTGTGTAAAAGACCTACTAGGGTTGACGCAAAGTTTGAGTTATAATATTAGGTATGTATAGGAGTTCGTTTATTTAATAGCTCATTTAAAATCATAACTTAAACTGCTAAAGACTTGGATCTGAAATCCCTGTTGTTGTAAGCAAAAAAATTATGCCTGAAAGACTAATTATAAAGAGAAAGGTAGTTAGGAGTTCTACTTCTTACAATTTTCATTACAAAATTGTCTAGTACTAGTACTGTTATCCCGTGTCACAATGTAAACCGTAAAATGACCCTTCAGCAGCCTATAAAGAAATGTGATTGACGCCAATAATAATTAATACTTTTTATATAGGTTAAATTATGTAGCATCTACTCGTAAATAATGTTCATACAATAATATCTCCTTCTCCGTCGTTTCCTCATTACTGAGGATCGTGGCCACTAGACAACAGTTTGCCTACGAGGCTCCTCCACTTCGACCTGTCTTCTGCATGGCGGGTCGCAGATTGTATTGACCCTTTTGTAACTTCTTTGATGAGGTCGTTCCATCTGGTCGGTGATCTGCCTCTGCTTCTTCTTTCCTCCACTTGACCCCCGGAAAGCATTTTCTCTAGATTCTCTGGGTTTCTCCTGGCAACATGACCGAAGAACTGCAGGACCATTCTCATGCATACGGTGGAGAGCCGCACTTGGATGCCGAGTTCTTCCAGGACAGATTTGTTGTTGTGTACAATAATATAGGTTAGCTCTAAAATATTGCCTGCGGGCAATAAGCTGTCCTTTTCTTACGAATAAAAGGTTTTATTATTATTAATAGTAATAATAATTGAATGGTATTATTGTTATGGTTGGTTAAATTATTGGGTTTTATAATCAATCAGTCCTTTATAAAAAAAACATTCATTATTAATGTTATTTTAGATGCTATCAGCGCCACCTGTATATCGCCGGCGTAGAAGAGTTGCCAAAATGTTTTATGTTCATGAGCAATCTAATACCCTATCTATATATTCAATGATTTGTATATAGATCCGGTTGGTGGTTGTATTTTTGGAAAATTTTTGACAATTTTAAGTAGCATTTTTGAATTATTCTGACCTTTTCCGATTTTATATTTTCTTAATTATTTTAATTTGTGGTTTTAGTATCTTAAAAATAATTTTTGAGTATCGCCGGTATTAAAATGTTGCATATCGACATGTCATAAAATCAATATTGAAGAACTTTGAACTGTATGTACCTGGTGATCAATTTTAATATTTTAAAAACGGACGACTAGACTGTAATTTAAATGTACCTATATATTACGTTTCTTCAATCTGTTAAGATTTCTTGGAAATAAATTAATTAAAATTGAAAAAAAATATATAAATAAATGTGTATTTATTTATATATTTTTTTTCTCTCTCTATATTATAGACGATTTTAGTCTTCTTGTGCTCATGGAAACCAGACATCCTTATAATTCAGAAGACATGAAAGAGAACAGACTGATAATATATTTAAATACGTATTTCCTATATATTCTATATATGACGAAATTAACATGTATGCGTATTTTATTCGCAGACATACTACAACAATCAGCATCGACAAGAAGACAAAGAAGTGTACTGTTCGAGTCATGTGCCCAAAATTGGTCCTGGACACCTGGACAACTCCTCGGTGGGCATTAGAAGCGCCCTCAACGTGCCGAGGAGTTCCAACTTCGTCAATGAACAGATAAGGGGCTTCTCTAGGAACAACCACGATGGCGAAGGTGAGGTTTTATTTTTTTTATATCTTGCAATCCGATCAGATCTTAAGTATGTCATTAACCGCCCTACCTTTGAGCTATTATTCAATAAGTAGGTAAATCCTTGTTTTTTTTCATTAGAATTCTATATATATATATATATATATCATGGTTGTATATTTTATGTATTTGTTCTTTATGATAATATAGCGGATGTATCACGTACGTTCGTTTAGGTAGGACGGCACTTTTAATTAACGCCGTCACTGAATGGTATTGATTCTAGAAACTGTAACGGTGGCTTACGCAGATAGTCGTTTTAACCTGACATGATGGCAAACTGTTTGTATGCTCATTTCACGTACATTAAAAATACCCGCATATTATCCCTGAGTTGTGTTATCCTCAAAGCAGCAACTTTTGCTCCTTCGTTTTTGTACGAAACTGAACAGTGGCTTACATAGATAGTCGCCTTAACCTGTGATAGTAGTATGATAGTAAACTGTTTTGTATACTCATTTCACATTAAAAATACCCGCTTATCCTTGAGTCGCTTCAACTAGAGCTGTCAACTACAATGGGTGAACCCATCACCTCAGGAAGTGTTAACGATATTTCAATACAATACAATACAATCAACTACTCCAGTAGATATGCATTCCTCACAAAATTAAATGCAAAAAAAATAATTATTAAAAACATAACTATCGTGATAACTATCATGACTGTAAAATTATATTCAATATTACCTACATCTCCCGTGTCGTAAACAGTCCACTGTCTAGTACGCCCCCGCTGCGCAGGGGAGCAAACCGTCTAGGAATACAACTGGGTCTTAGTGGCCAACAGGGCGCATTAGCTTCCCCTGAGGCGCTTTAGCGGAATAAAGAAGTTTTACAAACATATCCCAAGTTCTTTCGTTATCGTGGCTTAACCGACCTATGACGGGAGGAAGGAACGTCATACGGCCACCAAGCTGTGGCATACAAAAAGCCTTGCAAACCTAATGCTCAAAAAATATGCTAGAAACAAACACATGCACAACCTCAAGCTCCGAGAAACGAAAATGTCCAGGTTCTACCAAGGGGCAAAGGAAACTCCCCTGCACCTTATGTGCTAGTGTGGCCCGCTGATGCGTAAGAGATACACCCACTTAGGTGGTCATTACCTCCAACCTGCGGAGGCAAAACAATCTGGCGCCAAAAGCCTGTTGCGGTTCTTAAATGACACGAGGCTAAGCGCGAAACTATAGTAGATGGCGAACACAATAGATCAGCAATGGTGGCAGTGTTACATGGCTCATAAAGACATTAGAAAAGCCCCAAACAACAAATTACAAAAAATGGTTGACCTACCATCAAGATTCCTAAGGGGCGAAAATACAGCGAGAAATTAAAGCCGCAGGTATGGCTTTTATCCCGGTATAGCGGTGATACGTGCGTCCACACATTTGGCAGAATATTGTCGTCGTCATAGTTGTAAATCAGTCTCATTGGACATCGTTTATGAATCAGAGCTTGAAATCTGAAATCTCACCATTCTCCTCTTGACAGCCGGAGTTTTATTGTCATCCGGCGCCTTCCTCTTTCCGCTCATCGTCTGACGCCAATCAGGCCCGAAAAACAGCGCACCCTCAGCCTGGGACTGCCTGAACAGCTCCCCCTTCCGCTGCCTCTTCTTCTTATCCAGCGTCCTGCCAGACACATAATTGCGAAGCCGCTTCTTCAGCAGCTTGTCACCCTCAATCCTCGACCTCCACTGGTCGGTCGTCGCTGAGGCCGAGTATAGCGACTTCGGATCCAACATCCTCAAGACCAGGCAGGCCACCTCCACCGGAAGCTTAGTCATGATATCAGCTTCGAGTGAGAGCCCGATGCCCATCAGCGCAAGAAGCGAACGAAAAGACATGTTGAAGCAGTGAAGCGAAGAAAACTTGCTCACGAACATTTTGGTGATTCCATGATTAGCGCTCCCTTAAAAGTTGTCGGACCGTGCAGACAACGGCCGCCATGACACTCCTTTTTTTGACCTAATAATTGATTTTGGGTCCTACTCCTTCTCCGTACATGCGGCTCGGCTGTGGAATCAGCTGCCTCCGCCAATTAGAGGCACTAGTTCGCTTTCCAACGTTAACGGGTTCGTCCGTTGTGGTTGACAGCTCTAGTAGGTGTGCAAACAGTTCAGGAGCGCCCGAAGTACGATTTCCAGGGGAAACCGGCCCGCAGGCACAGATACCTACCCGAGCTCGAACCAATCAAATCAAATCAAATCACATTTAATGTCTTCAAAAACTTTTACATAATTATTTAGACACTTTATATAACCGCTTAATGTTAAAATAACTTTAAAATGGATACTAAATATTTCATAAAAGACTCCCCACACAATTTATAATATTTGTATTAAATACTTAAAACTACAGTTTGTCATGAAATTATAATATTAAAATTAAATTGTCCTACAAATAACAAATATAACCTCTACTTGGAGGCTACCGATGGGTGCTGACCCGTGAATTGGGCCGACCCTAGACACGGGTCGTAAAGCCCAATTGAGCAGGGCCCATTAGCTCCCCCATATGTAGATATGTTCGTGCTGTCATTCCATTCACGACCCCAATCAATATCAGTCGACGAGCCCTGATAGGGGCCCGTGACGTCTTCCACTATTCGCTCTGTTAGGCGGAGCTTCTCGTGAGCCGGGCCCATCGACCCGGCTTTCATTTAGGTCTTCACAGGGCTTGCTGGCCCTGTTGCAGGTATTGTAATGGGACGCCTGACGGATCAGTCGTCTTATGGTGATAGGATGATACGGGAGTGTGTACATGGCATCTTCTGAGGCGATGACTGCTGTGCTGCAGTACCCGCGCTGGTGGTCCGCTAATCTAGCAGACTGCGCGGGTACGGCTTCCTGACATCTGGCTGTCTGGTGTGCAGCGGAGCGAGCTGACGAATGTGCTCGTGCGGCGAGATGTCGGCCCTCTGGTACATGGCGCGCGCGAGGCGCTTCACGTAATCCTCCACTGACTCTTTCTCGCTAAAGTCGCGGTCCAGAGTCGAGAGAATATTCGTCTCGTTGGTCGAATCTGTGAACGCGGCGTGAGAGTGCGATGTAGGCAGGCCTGGTGTGCGGTGCGGGCGGCGCGGCGGCCGACTCGCGTGGCACAGATTCCTCCGCTCGAGGGACCAGCCGAATTCCAACGCAGCCGCGGACGAAGCACTTGCATAACCACTCTACTGCGTTTCGCTGGCACTTGCGCTTAGGTAATTCAATAAGACGACTAGCATTGCCACTAGCATTGCCACTTCAATAAGACGACTAGCTTGCCACTCGCACATACATTTCTTGTAGAATTGAGTGCATGGTAGACTGGGCCATTGATTATAAAGTGCGTTCTTCGATAAAACGCACAAAAATGGGGTGAAACTAGACCTCATCCCATCAACAAAAAAAGAATTAAAAAATAAATTAATGATTAAAAAAATATATACTAAAAACACGCTTTTATAAATGCACGTAAAAACCACATCATCAGACCTTGAAACCTAATCGTGATCAAAATTCATTCCAAGACTTTTCTAACAAGTCCAAACACAGCTATGATGCGATGTTCCATCATGAAGTTCCAGTTCATATCAGATCCTCCATCATCAGATCAGTTGGACAGTACCATATTATTGTATTGTCATCAGAACTACATACAGCTGCCAATTTTCATGACGCTACGATCCTTGGAAGATGGTTAAATTAGTTACCTTAGATTCCATTACATAGTTACATACAGGTCGACCTAATAAAAACGTGTTAAAAAAATAACTGCTTCTTTTATTTTTAAGCTATTGCATAGCTTTTATCGCGGGCCTAGGCCAGCGCGGCGACCGAATGAAGAAATTTCTAAACGAAAATTGATGATTTTAAACTGATAATTACGTCTGAACGAGTACTGCTTACGATTTGAAAAAAAATATATGGTAAACAAGAACATTTTCCTAATATTCTTAGCTTTGAATATTTTAGATTTTGTTTATATTACATAGTGTAATTAATTTGTGAAATTAGGTCTAACCGAACACAAAAACGACTACAACGCAAATACTATCTGGCGTATTATTATGAAACCTGCACCATTTTAAAGATAATTTCATTATCTATCTTTTTATCTACGAATTTTTTTGAATAATCCGTTTTTTTTGCTTTACCGAATAAAAAAATCGTGCGCGGCACTCTATCGGAAGAAGTTTAAATTATTCCGAAGCCGCAGATGATTCGGAATAATTTCAACGTTTTCCGATAGACCGCAGTTATCTGATATCAGAAAAAATAAAAAAAATAAAATAAATGAATAATTATAATTGCGTAAGTTATTAAAAATGCTATGCAATAGCTTTACCGCGGCAGTCCCCGAGTGCCACACGTATTTTTTTTTTATTTAATAAGGTCTGCTGTGTGTGTAAATATTATGATAACTTTTGTATTACTGCATGTGTTGCCTTAAAATATAATTTATTATAATCTATATTAATAGATATTTCGCAGCAGACCTAAAACAATATAAAAAAATGGTAGTATCCTTTTTAAAAAAACAGGCGTTTTTATACATCGTCTTCTGTTTTTGCTGTCGATAAGATGTGGTCTGGTTTCATCCTATTTTTTGTGCACTTTATGGAAGGAAACATTGTATATGATATTTGATTGTTCAACTCCATAGTTCGTTTTGGCTACCCTTGTGCGCCGGCGAAATGCAGGTGGCGCTGTTATCATTGACGGCGAAACTTATAGCAATTTATTTGGCCATCTAAAATAACATTGATAACAAATGTATTATTAAAATGTACCTACTGCTCGATGGGCTAATGGGAGCTAATGGGCCCTGTTGAGTTGGTTAAGAAGACAAATTCGTTCAGGGTAGGTCACACTTACGGGTCAACACCCATTCGGCGGCCTCCACGCAAAAGGGAGAGCCGGGTAAGACGCTGGCCTGCATGTCAGTCTCCCCTAAGAGTCAACCTTCAGGCGCTTCTGGGCGGTTTACGCACAGTGTGGCGTCAGCCAATTGGTTGTGCACTCCGACTAACAGCCGTAGAAGTCTGGGAACAGTAATGTTTCCTATAGAGCGGGGGTATTTATTAACCTTATGGCAACTGCTCTTGAAACGATCATTCGGCCACCCGATCCCAGGTGAATAAGCCGGGCAAAGGATGCCGTGGTCCGCGATAGATTCGGTAGACACTGTATCACCGCTTTATAAGGGAGAGGCCTGCGCAAGCGACCTCGCAAGCGATCCTGTAACCAGTCAGGAGGTAGGAGGTATCCTGAAGGTTAATTCCGGACGGAGATATCTTTCCAAACTGGTAGTCAGGGGGCGAGACTGCCTGATGGTTACCTCCCGGTGCCTCGCCGTAAGGCGTTGGCCTCTGACGGGCAGAAGGCGTAGCTACACTGTGGGTTGATTTCCGTCCCAAGTCTTCTACGCTCACTTCACGAGAAACAGTACGATAAATATCGTTAAAACTTCCTTAGGTGACGGGTTCACTCGTTGCAGTTGAAATCTATAGTTGCTCGATGGGCTTCCACCGGGATATTTTACTCTAAAACGTCAGAATCTTTACAGTCATTTTGGCTATTTTTAAACCAAAATTTCTCCGCGTGTTTCTCGTAATAGATATAGGTATTTATTTTAATAAAAACTTTTATTTTCATTATGCGATGTAATGTTTAGAAAGTGCCCATGATAATGAGTAAACTAATATGAGTATGGCAAGCGTCGACATCCTCAGACGAAAGTGTAGCAGCTGAGGTCGCAGCGAGCGGTGTTGTTACGTGTTCAGCGGCCAAGAATGGAAACCTGCGGCAAGCAGAGTTTAGGCGACCACCTGATATGGAATCGTATCTTACCCAACCGCATCCTAGCTCCGAATTGCACACTCGACGACAACTTTTCGATTGCCGCATTGCATTCAAACCAGGTAGAAAGAGTAGAAAATAAACATGGTGACGCATAATGGGGTCCCATATTTCAAAGTTGATTTCTAAAAAATAATAGTTTCAAAAACTAAAAAAAAACACGCTTTTGTAAGTACTGCACTACAAGTGGGGCGCTTTTTAGAGTAAGTATTTGTTTAGGCACCTACATGTTATGTATCACCTTATACGCTGTGTATAAGTGGATCTGAATAATTAATTACGCCTTGTCGACTACGCAAACTAGTGGGACTGATAACAGGACACAACACACTAAACAAACACCTCTTCAACATGGGCGGAACGAATAGCCCTATGTGCAGAGCATGCATGGAGGTGGAAGAAACCACAAAACACATTCTGCTAGATTGTAAACAGGTAGAAGTATACAGGACAAAACACCTTGGGACTCCAGGCACCCTGCGCGAGGCAGCAGGAAACCTGAAAGCCCTGCTGGCTTTCGTAGAGGAACTGGGGTGGGTGGAATAGAGCTACCCCCGTTACACGCAAAATAGGCACACTGGATGTCGACTTGCGGAGGAACGCCCAGTATAACTAACTAACTAACTAACTACGCCTTGTCGATTAGCTTTTATCGCGGGCCTAGTAGGCCAGCGCGGCGACCGATTGAAGAAATTTCTTAACGAAAATTAATGATTTTAAACTGATAATTACGTCTAAACGAGTACTGCTTACGATTCGAAAAAAATATATGTTAAACAAGAACATTTTCCTAATATTCTTAGCTTTGAATATTTTAGATTTTGTTTATATTACATAGTGTAATTAATTTGTGAAATAAGGTCTAACCGAACACAAAAACGACTACTACGCAAATACTATCTGGCGTATTATTATGAAACCTGCACCATTTTAAAGATCATTTAATTATCTATGTTTTTATCTAAGATTTTTTTCGAATAATCCGATTTTTTTGCTTTATCGAATAAAAAATTCGTGCGCGGCGCTCTATCGGAAAACGTTTAAATTATTCCGAATCATTTGCTACCGCAGCCGCAAATGATTCGGAATAATTTCAACGTTTTCCGATAGAGCGCAGTTATCTGATATCAGAAAAAATAAAATAAATAAAATTAATAAATAATTATAATTGCATAAGTTGTTAAAAATGCTATGCAATACTTTACCGCGGCAGTCGCCGAATGCCTTTTTATTTTTTCCTTTTTTTCGTTTTTTTTTCGTTTTTTTACTCTTTAGTCTTATTACAAAACGTGATAAGACTAGTAAGTACTTTTCGTCTTATCACAATCTTGACATTCGTGATTAGAGTACATCTCAAAACGTTTCCAACAATCCCAAACATTAGGCATTTATTATCGTCCAGTTTGCAGTTCATCCATCCATACAGACCACTAACGTTCAAGTTTGCCATCTAGTTTGCATGATGCCGCACCAGTTGAAACCATGGCGTCACCAGTGACGGACGACGACGCTTTAGCCATCCTAAGTTTATTGCTCGCAATTAAGAATACAGATAGAAGAGATCGTTCAGTATGGTGCAAAAACTGGTTATTGAAACGAAAAAAAATATCTCATAAAAAAATAGTGAAAGAATTGAAGATTGCTCCAAAAGATTATCGTAATTATGTACGAATGAATGAAGACATTTATTTAAGCGCCGTCACGTGCATGCGCGCGTCTTTTTCGATGCCGACTAACGTCATGCATACTTGACCGCTCATACAAAAGGAAAAATAAATTTCCATTCTGCCAAGTTGATCAAGTTTGCAGCGTCATGTAAACTTGAACGTGTGTATGAGCGAAGTATGCATGAAGTATGCATTAGTCGGCATCGAAGAAGACGCGCGCACGCACGTGACGGCGTTTTAAATAAATTTCTTCATTCATTGGTATATAATCACGATAATCTTTTGGAGCAATTCTTAATTCTTTCACTAAATTTTTATGACATATTTTTTTTCGTTTCAATAACCAGTTTTTGCACCATACTGAACGATCTCTCCTTTCTGTATTCCTAATTGCGATCAATAAACCTAGGATGGCTAACGCCTCGTCGTCCATCACTGGTGACGCCATGGTTTCAACAGGTGCGGCATCATGCAAACTAGACGGCAAACTTGAACGTGAGTGGTCTATGTGGATGCACTGCAAACTGGACCACTTCAAACCCGCTGCAAACTTGACGGTACACTGGATCGTGTATGGCGGGTTTTAGTTTTCGATAGCAGTCACCTCCGTATAATTAACAGATTGTTATTCTTGGACGTTCTGGACTTTTGTGAGCGTGATATGTTACAGCGATGTAATTTATTTTAACGGAGGGTCAGATCGTCCAAAGATCACTACTTTTAAACGATATCCACAATAATTATCAGTATAACGGACAACATGTACAATTTAAATGTCATATACAAAATCCTTATGCACTAGCCTTTGTTTACTTGGTACGCTTGCCTTAGTAGCCTAGGCCTAGTTAGGCGGCGTTGATCTGGAGAAATACTGGGCTGCGGTACTCTCTTTTTTGCTACTATTTACAATGGAGCCTAGTGATAAGAAATAAGAAATAAGAAAAATTTATTTTCAAAAACCCGATCTGGGTATAGAAATTACATATAACAAAAAATAGTATTTCTACAAATGAAATTACATTTCAAATTATAAAAAAAGTGTATAAAAAACTAATAAAAAAAAATAGAAATTAAAAAATAACAAAGACATAAAAACTAGAAAAATAAAAATAAACAGAAATAATGAAAAACATAGAGAATCAGCAATTCAATAACGAAAATATATGAAAACTAGAAAAATAGAAAGCATCCAAAGAGTTCTACATAGTCTACATTTAATAAGGATCAAACTATCAATCAACAATCAAGAAATAGAAAAATGCATCGACTCTTCAAAGAACAAAAAATCAACTGGTCTCGATGATATACCTGTTAGCGTAATTAAAATCCATAAACGTGTACTGGCACCCTGTCTAACATATCTTTACAATTTAAGCTTTTCAGAGGGAATATTTCCAGATTGTCATAAAGTAGCCAAGATTACACCGATATATAAAAGACGGCGATCCCACGAGCGTAGAAAATTATCGACCCGTAGCCCTACTGAGCAATTTCTCAAAAATTTTGGAGAAGGTAATAGAGAAGGTAATTTTGGAGAAGGTATGGAGATAATGTAATAATGTACTGCATTTTTTTTTAAATGCGCTTTTCTTTGAATAAATGATTAAAAATAAATAATTAGATAGTTGCCTAATGTGTTCCGTGAAGTTTAACTGGAAGTCGAAAAAAAGTCCTTGACTTTAGTCACTCTGGGAAGCATACACCCAACGTATGGGAGGACGGATTGCTAGGAGACAGGGGCGCCGAACGCGGATGTTTTTTATTATTATTGTGAAACCTCCGAATTATTACTATTAAATTACTGCTTGGCCCACAAATCATCGGTGATTAAGAAAAGCACGCGTCCAGCGCCCCAGGCGAAACGAATCAGCGTGTCTCTCGTACTACTTCGTATAGGCCGCGTCATTGTAGCTGCATGATTATTATAGTCCGCAGTCAGCACCTGGCACGCGTGTGTAATCACTGTATCGCCTGACCAACGAAATGCCCGAAGGCTGCTAATTTATATATACTACCGCCGAAATCTTCATAATAGACTTTATAATAATATGATTTTTAGTCTCGTCGTAGGTTAAACTCAATTCAGTGCATGTTTCCGCAAGATGCAAGATGACTTTTTATTGTGTAAAAATGCGAAATAGAAAGAGGACATAGCGACTAGCATTGTAATCGGCATTTAATAACCGTTAAACAACTTAGAAAACCGAAAAAAAAACAGAAAATTTACTAAAAAACCAAAAGAAATTGAGATTCATTTACCTTAGCCTTCTCTTTCGTTTACTTCAAACCAACTCGCCACAGACTGCGGCGCACGGCTACGTTTCACACGCGGCCTTAGCTTTGTTCAATACGAGCTGCCATCATAATAATAATAAACTCTTTATTTCAAATTAAAAAAGGCGAACTTATTGCCTTGCAGCAATGTCTATCAGCTAACCTATATCAACATATGGCGGACCACGCGTACGATAGGCACAGCTGCGTGGCCACGGCGAACATGTTACCTCTCCGCTCGCCCGCTTCCGCCCTTTCCTCTCTCATAAACCATCCCTAAACCGTCGCAAGCGATTTACAACGTGCACTTAAACACGTGTGCTCTCTAAGGCAGTCGATACGAAATGCTCATCTGAGTGGCATAATTCAGCTAGCAGTGTGTGGCAGCATCGCAAGCTCGAGCCACGTAGCTTCCGTGTCAAACGTGGGCGTGTATTGTCTTGCGCCGCTGTCTGTAGCCGCCTCCATTCGAACATGCCTTCTTATCACTTTCTCGGCCCACCAAGCGACGAGGAGAAGGAGTATTCTAAACGCGCAAACAAAATGTTTTCGGATCATTTCCAGATTAAATTCTGTCTGTGTGTGTGTCTGTATGTGTGTATTCGTTCCTCCACGATAGTTCCCAAGGTCTTAAATCGATTGAGTTGAAATTTGGTATGCAGCCATCATTTGGTCATGGCAAAAGTTGAAAAGGTTGTGCTTGAAATCGGTCCACCAAGGCAGAGTACCATATATCATTCTCCAACTATTGGTATTAAAGGCTTTTTAAATGTTGGTTAGAATATCTCATATACGAGCTACACTAATCATATTTAAATTCCGCCATACATTTTAATCAAATATTAACGACTTGGGCGGTGCGGTTCGTTTCTCGGCTAAGGGCCAACAGATGGAACGAAACCCAATCAGGTTCGCTCGCCGACCGAGAGAGGGTGCTTACCGATTTTATTTATGAAATTAATATTCAGATAATATCAGTCCTTGGCTACTTACCGGGAAAGCCTTTGGGTGACACTACCGATTTTTTAAATAATTTCTTCACCTCTATAGCCTTCTATTACGCTTTCTGGAAAATTTATTATTGGAATTACCTCAGCATTCATCAACCTCTATATCCAGGCCATTTGCAGTGCAGGTGGCCCGAATATGGAACTCTGTGCCTTTGCCACTAAGACAAAGTGAAAGTTTGATCAGGTTCTAACCTAACCTAACCTAACCTAACCTAACCTAACCCCCCCCCCCCCCCCCCCCAACCCCTTCTGTCTTTTAGCTTGTCCATATATCCCATTGCTCCTATCGATATTGAGTTGACACATAATTTTTACCGACTTCAAAAGGAGGACGTTATCAATTCGGTTGCTTATTTTTAAGCTATTGCATAGCTTTTATCGCGGGCCAGCGCGGCGACCGAATGAAGAAATTTCTTAACGAAAATTAATGATTTTAAACTGATAATTACGTCTAAACGAGTACTGCTTACGATTCTAAAAAAATATATGTTAAACAAGAACATTTTGCTAATATGCTTGGCTTTGAATATTTAGATTTTGTTTATATTACATAGTGTAATTAATTTGTGAAATTAGGTCTAACCGAACACAAAAACGACTACTACGCAAATACTATCTGGCGTATTATTATGAAACCTGTACCATTTTAAAGATAATTTAATTATCTATCTTTTTATCTACGATTTTTTTCGAATAATCCGTTTTTTTTGCTTTATCGAATAAAAAATTCGTGCGCGGCGCTCTATCGGAAGACTTTTAAATTATTCCGAATCATTTGCTACCGCAGCCGCAAATGATTCGGAATAATTTCAACGTTTTCCGATAGAGCGCAGTTATCTGATATCAGAAAAAATAAAATAAATAAATAATTATAATTGCATAAGTTATTAAAAATGCTATGCAATAGCTTTACCGCGGCAGTCCCCGAGTGTCACACGTATTTTTTTTTATTTGAAAGGATATACTTGCAGATTAGTCCCATTTTTATCAAAATCCTGTTCTGATGATGGGATCCCAGAGGAATTGAGGGAACTCCTCAAATATTATCATATGAAGTTGAAAATGTACGTCTTGATTCAATTCCGATGACAATCTATTTTTTTATGGTAAGCATAACCTGATTCTACACCCTGGGTTGGCTCCCGACGAGGGGACTCCTCACTGATCAACAGCACGGACACAAAATAATGTACCTATACAAATTCAGTTATGCTCGCCCGTTCTAAGTTTTACCATGACATGGCTGCTTCAGCCAGGGTTGGTTCCCGACGAGAGGACTCCTTAACGGTCAACACGACAGCCCGTTGATTCAATTACGACAGCCCGTTCTAAGTTTCACCAGGACTGCGGCATTCAGGGTTGGCTTCCAACGAGGGAACTCCTCAACGGCCAACAACACAGGCAGAATAAAATGTATACTTATTCAATTACGATAGCCCGTTCTTAGTATAACCATGACATGACTGTTGCACTTATTTAAAAAATGGAGTGTTTTTTTTTTAATTGTTTGTGTATTATTGTCATTGTTATGTTTCTTATGTAATTGCATTGATTTATTATGACCACTACTTTACACAAATTACACTTGTATATACATATTTATTTTCCGACATAAACATTCAGTCACAATAACCGTGGCGGTGTGACCGTAAGATATTGCCACTTGGCAATAGGCCCATAATGTTGTACTATATTATGTGTGCAATAAGGTTTTTCAAACAAACAAACAATTTGTGGGTACTGTGACCTGGAAAATAAAGTAGGAAAACCAAAAAAAAATAAGTCACTTACCCACAAATTACGCGCTAATGTCGCGAAATACAATAGAGTGATTATTTTGCTAACCTTCCGACTCTACCGACCACTTTATCACAATAAAACGACCACAATTAGGTTAGGTATACAAATATTATGTATCTCGAAATACGTGTCGCGACATTTTCGACAACAGCCGCTTAGGGACTTATCTAGCTTCGAAATGAGGTGAGATCCAGAGATGGCAGATGAGGAAACGGAACACCCTTGGTTGAAATGTTATAACAAAAATACACCTAGTTTTTCACTATTTCCGGGCAGTAGGGCAGTGATGACTACAACGAACCCGTCACTTCAGGCTGGTATAACGATATGTGATCATTTTTTCAGCCGTTGGATGAACGTAGAAGACAATCTACTGTCTAGCTCCGCCAACAAGACCGTTAGAGGCCAACGCCTTACGGCGAGGCACCGGAAATGGTACTCAACGGGCAGCCTCGCCCCCCTAACTACCAGTTTTGGTAGGATATCTCCGTCTGGAGTTAACCCTCAGGATACCTCCGTTACGGGTCCGAAGTCGCTTACGCGGTCTCTACCTGTTGTATTACAGCGGTAATTCAATTTGAATTTATCGCGGACCTGGGCGTCCTTTGGAGAGTCGGTGAAATGGTTCCTGTCCACGAGAGTTTTACAGCAGATGATTTAAGCAACTCCCATTAAAATGGCAAATCTGCATAGATAATAAGGGTCAATATTTCTCTCAATTAAATATAAAATTTTCATATTATCTGCATAGATAATAAGCCTTCCGGTAGTAGCCTGCAATCTGAAACGGCAGCTCAGCAGTTTGAAAAGACAGTTTTTAAAATATAACTTACCTTTAATAAAATTTCAATTTGGGTGATCAACCGTCAATTGTATTTTATTTTTGTATGTTAGGTAATGGTACTTAACCTATTCAAAATGTAAGAAGATTTTTTTGATAAGTAAAAGTCACAGAAGTATTATAACTGACTTTTCATTTAAATACCTAATAATATTATCCCTTGTAATTGCAATTTCATTGTTATATATTTAATTAAGTAATTCATTAAAATCAGCATCAGCTGATATTTATATAAAAAAATCAGCATCAGTATCAGCAACCGCTGATATTAAAAAAAACCTGCATCAGCAACAACCCCAGAGAAAGTAAAAATGGTTTGAACTTCCGTGTATTCTTTAAGAATTTATCCGCGCTGCTTGCGTGCTGCCGCCATGGTTATATTAGATGAGGTAGATTTTTTGTTTGATGCGCATGCGCAAGTTTGCCAGATAGCATCTCAGCACGGGTGGGTAGCACAATCATTCGAAACGTAAGTCAATTTTTCGGTTCCTTGGAGCCCGGAACCACGCACCCCACCGCGCCTGTTTTGTTTTTCGGAATTGAGATAATAATCTGTTACAGTCTCATCGTTGAGTCACTCAAATAGAGGCACTCAAGTTGAGTGCCTTACCCAAAAGGTAATTATTAGTTTTATTATAAATAAGATAAAAAACTAATTTACCGCGTGAAGTTTGTTACACCCGATGTTTCGGCGACGTTGCAGCCGCCGTTGTCTAGGGTTGTTGAGTCTACCTTAGACAACGGCGGCTGCAACGTCACCAAAAACGTCGGGTGTTCAAACTTCACGCGGTAAATTCGTTTTTTGTCTTATTTATAATGTTGTCGCGGAGCAACAATACACACAGAACCCTCCTACTCAAAATGTTATAACAGGAAAGGACCGGAAGAACACTCCACCCGAAAGCGGCAGGAAGGTGGCGTCACCGAGGTGCAATGGCGACACCGGAATTAAGGAGATGGCGATGTGCAATGCCATCACTAGGATTATCTACCCCGAACGCCCAATAATCAACACACGTCTTAAGTGCCTCCAACGAGGCGTTTATTTTAATCATCACAATCAAGCCGTCAACGAGAAGCTAAAGGCAAACATCGAGATAAATGAGAGAGAAAGTACAAACCGTCGCGAATCTAACCGCCGTGTTTCGCACGCAAAACGTCACCACAAACAACTAAAACCACATCGCAGCGACTTCTCAGCAGAGAGCTTTTCATCTTGTGCCACGGCAGTCCGGAGACTGGTGGTGAAGGGGAAGGTTTCAACTGAGGGCGCCGCGACGCAGTACGAACTCAAAACACGAAAAACTAGCGCGCTCACACGACCGCCTCCAGCGACTTTCCGGACGGGAGCCTTACTTCCGGTGGCTACTTAATGCAAAGTAGGTCGGGGGAGGGATCGCCGGTGGCGTCCAAAAGCGGTAAAAGTGCGAAAATCTAATGTGCGAAACACGACACAATTGCAGCTCAAGCGCCGCCCGCGGACGTCAGCTCGCGGAAGCCAACGCCGGGCGACTGGAGAGCGATGCCCCCCGCCGGTGTGTATATCGGGCCGTCGGCCCGAATGAAGGAGACAGCGGAGACAAGAGGGAGAGGGGCGATCGCCGCCCGGCGACTAGTATATATAGGCGATAGGATTTAAGCGTAACCAATTCACTTTGTACACGACTTTGGAATTAAACAACATACTGCAATTTGAATATCGATCGCGAGTTTCATTCTACGGCAGAAACCCTCGCGACACTGGTGACCCCGCAGAAGAACTCACAACCACGGCAAGAAAACGGACAAATCGCTAAACGGACAACGGCACGGACCACCAACAACCAGCGAACTTGGACGTCTTCTCCAACGAGTCAGACACGAAAAATTCAAAATGGAACCATTCCACGACACAACGGAGTCAACGCTGCCAAACCCTGACATCGCGCCACTGAGCATCGCTTCGCGAATACCTGCATTCTGGCACCACGCACCGCGCCTCTGGTTCGCGCTCGCCGAGCAGATCCTGGCACCACAGAAATGCAGCGATCAAGACCGATTCTCATACGTAATCGCACAACTGGATCGAACAGCATTACAGGAAGTAAGCGACCTGGTGCTGCAACCGCCCAAGCAAGAAAAATTCGAGGCATTGAAGGAACGGCTAATCACAACCTACGAGGAATCAGAGACGCAACGACTGCAGAAACTCCTCTACCAAACAGAAATGGGAAGCGACAAACCTTCGCAACTAATACGAAGGATGAGAACGCTAAACATGGGAAAATTACCCGACGGTACACTAAAAACATTGTGGCTCGGGCACCTACCCGCAACGATACGGGCGGTACTAGCAACATCAGAGGAAAAAGAACTGGACAAAATGGCGAACCTTGCAGATCGAATGATGGAAGTCACAGCAAACGAGAGAGGCGACATCAACAAAATCGAAGCAACAACAACCAACATGACAGCGATTGAAAGGAAGCTAGAGGAACTGGCAAAACAGATCGAACGGCTACAAGCGAGAAGAGCAGAAGAAGATACCTCCAACACGCGCAGCACCAGAAGACTTGAGGAACAAAGTACCTGCTACTTCCATAAGCGTTTCGGAAACACAGCACGAAAATGCCAGAAACCGTGCGACTTCGAACAGACACCGCAGAACCAGGAAAACTACAAGAGGCGCCAAGAATAGCCCAGCTTGGCGCCGAAACAAATAACCGCCTATACGTCCACGACAGAAGAACGCAACAACGGTTCCTGATCGACACAGGAGCCAACGTCAGCGTCATACCCAAGCGAAGATGCGACGAACAACAAAAAGAAGAGCTTCTCTTACTGGCAGCCAACGGCTCAAATATAGCAACATACGGAAAGAGAACCATCATGCTGGACCTCGGATTCGACCAACAATTGCAAGCAACCTTCATCATCGCTGATGTGAAACAACACATCCTAGGAGCAGACTTTCTACACCAACACCACCTGCTGGTGGACCTCAACCGAAAGAGGCTCCTAATGAAAACGAAGGACAACAAATACGTCGAAAAAAACCACATGCCGCAACCAGCGGTATTCCCAATCGAGACCAACCAAGAATTCAAGAAGATCTTCGAGAGCTTCCCCAATATACTCTCGAACACGTCACAACCAAGGCAACCTAAACACGACATAGTACACCACATCGAAACTGAAGGAAGACCGGTATTTGCGCGCCCGAGACCACTAAATCCGGAAAGATACGCGGCAGCGAAGAAAGTTTTCGATGAGATGATAGAGGCAGGTGTATGTCGACCTTCGAAAAGCCAATGGGCAAGTCCACTGCATCTGGTGCAGAAAAGCAACGGTGAATTCCGCCCATGCGGAGACTACAGACGGCTGAACAGCATCACAGTACCGGATCGGTATACTGTTCCCAGAATACACGATTTCACTCACGCTCTACAAGGAAAAACGATGTTCACGTCACTGGACCTGGTGAAGGCATACACGCAAATACCAGTAAGGCCCGAAGATATTGAGAAGACCGCCATTATCACCCCGTTCGGATTGTTCGAAATGACCAGGATGTCCTTCGGACTCCGCAACGGAGCACAAACCATGCAACGATTCATGGATCAGGTACTCCGGGGCCTACCGTTCGCATACGCCTACATTGACGATATCCTTATAGCGTCAGAGGACGAAACGACCCATAAAGAACACATCACAGAGATACTGGCGAGGCTGGACAAACAAGGCATCACCATAAACCTACAGAAATGTCAGATCGCACAGCCAGAGCTGGACTTCCTAGGATATACAGTCAACTCAACAGGAATACGACCAAAAGCCGACAAGGTGGAGGCAATAAAAAATTTTCCGAAACCAAAGGATGTCCAGGAACTACGACGCTTCCTGGGCATGGTCAATTTCTACAGGCACAGCATTCCAGAAGCAGCACATCGACAAGCCAAACTAAACGTATTCCTGAAAGGGACAAAAAAGAACGATCACACAGAAATACAATGGACAGAGGAGAGCAACGAAGCCTTTAACCAATGCAGACAGAGCATAGAGGAAGCGGTTCTACTGGCGCATCCAATCGCACATGCACCGTTGGCACTAATGACGGATGCGTCAAATACATGCGCGGGCGCAGCACTGCAACAGAAGCAAGGAGAAAAATGGGTGCCATTAGGATTTTTTTCAAAAGCCTTGTCACACGCGCAACAACAATATGCGGCGTACGACAAAGAGCTACTGGCGATATACCTGGCAGTACGACACTTCCGGAAGATGGTAGAGGGGAGAGAGCTGGTAGTATATACAGACCACAAACCGCTCATTCACGCTTTAAAAAAATTAAATGATACGCCAACAGAAACGCCGATACGCATTCGTCACTCATCATACATCGCACAATTCGCAACGGCAATCGAATATCTCCCGGGAAGGAAGAACGTTGTAGCAGACGCCTTATCCAGGATCGAAGAAGTAGGATGCCCTGAGACTTTCGACTACGACGAACTGGCGAGACAGCAAGAAACGGACGAGGAACTGAAAGCATTACAACAGAATGAAAAATTCAAATTCAAATTACTCAAACAAAACAACAAAGAAACTGAAATCTGGTGTGAAACTACGGCAACCAGGCCAAGACCATACATAACAGCGGCGCTACGGCAAACAGCGATAAAAATAATCCACAACCCTAGTCACCCGGGAGTTCGAACAACAAGAAAGATGACGGCTGAAAAAATTTTCTGGCCGCGCATGAATAAAGACAGCGCAGATTATGCCAAAACATGCATCCCGTGTCAACGAGCGAAGGTGCACGTACACACGCGTACGCCCATAGGGAAAATCATGGAAGCCGACCGATTAGAGCATGTACATATCGATATCGTGGGTCCGCTCGAAATATCCAACGGATATAGGTACCTACTAACGATGTTGGATAGAGGTACAAAATGGCCGGAAGCGATACCTATACGAGACATACAAGCCGAGACTATCGCAAAAATTTTTTTCGAGGGATGGATAGCAAGATTCGGCGTTCCTGCAAGAATCACGACCGATCAAGGGAGACAATTCGAATCGGAACTCTTTACGAAACTAGCACAACTACTGGGTGCAAAAAAGATTCACACCACACCATTTCACCCACAGGCAAACGGCCTAGTGGAAAGGTGGCATCGATCTTTAAAAGCGGCATTAATGGCAAGAATGAATACCAAAGAGTGGGCAAACGAGATTTCAACCGTCATGATGGGCTTAAGAGCAGCCTTAAAGGAGGATATCAACGCCAGTCCGGCAGAAATGCTATACGGAACAAACATAAGATTGCCAGGCGAATTTTTTGAAAATGGAAAGAAAACATCAGTACCAGAAGTCCTCCAACAATTAAGGGAAACATTCGAGCAACAAAGACCGAAGAGGGAGCGAGAAAACACAACGAGGATATTCGTTCACCCGGACCTGAAGGAAGCAACCCACGTCTTCATAAGAGATGACACCGTACGACGGCCACTACAAGCTCCATACAAAGGACCCTTTAGAGTGGTGAAGAAACGCGAAAAAACGTTCGACATTGAGCAGAACAGGAGAATAGTCACTGTCTCTCTAGATAGGCTGAAGCCGTGCTACATGTCTAGGGAAGACGAAACCTCTCAACCAACAACACAACAAAACGAGAATAGCACAACTGTATCGAGGTACGGAAGAATTATACGGCACACACGGCAAGTAAATACGTTGACGTTTCGTCTTCAAAACGGGGAAAGTCATGTCGCGGAGCAACAATACACACAGAACCCTCCTACTCAAAATGTTATAACAGGAAAGGACCGGAAGAACACTCCACCCGAAAGCGGCAGGAAGGTGGCGTCACCGAGGTGCAATGGCGACACCGGAATTAAGGAGATGGCGATGTGCAATGCCATCACTAGGATTATCTACCCCGAACGCCCAATAATCAACACACGTCTTAAGTGCCTCCAACGAGGCGTTTATTTTAATCATCACAATCAAGCCGTCAACGAGAAGCTAAAGGCAAACATCGAGATAAATGAGAGAGAAAGTACAAACCGTCGCGAATCTAACCGCCGTGTTTCGCACGCAAAACGTCACCACAAACAACTAAAACCACATCGCAGCGACTTCTCAGCAGAGAGCTTTTCATCTTGTGCCACGGCAGTCCGGAGACTGGTGGTGAAGGGGAAGGTTTCAACTGAGGGCGCCGCGACGCAGTACGAACTCAAAACACGAAAAACTAGCGCGCTCACACGACCGCTTCCAGCGACTTTCCGGACGGGAGCCTTACTTCCGGTGGCTACTTAATGCAAAGTAGGTCGGGGGAGGGATCGCCGGTGGCGTCCAAAAGCGGTAAACGTGCGAAAATCTAATGTGCGAAACACGACACAATTGCAGCTCAAGCGCCGCCCGCGGACGTCAGCTCGCGGAGGCCAACGCCGGGCGACTGGAGAGCGATGCCCCCCGCCGGTGTGTATATCGGGCCGTCGGCCCGAATGAAGGAGACAGCGGAGACAAGAGGGAGAGGGGCGATCGCCGCCCGGCGACTAGTATATATAGGCGATAGGATTTAAGCGTAACCAATTCACTTTGTACACGACTTTGGAATTAAACAACATACTGCAATTTGAATATCGATCGCGAGTTTCATTCTACGGCAGAAACCCTCGCGACAATGTCAAACAACCGCGATAGTCTCATATTTCATATTATTAGTTTTACTTTCCCGGCAGAGGGTAAGTATTGTGAACTCACTTCTGTGTGTTTGTGTGTGGGTGTGTGTATTACTCCACAATATCGCCCAAAATTTCATCCGATTAAGCTGAAATTTGGCTTGCAGGCATCTTTGATAATGGCAAGAGTTGAAAAGATTGTGGTTGAAATCGGTACGCGCGCAAAGGGGGCGCGGTAGTTATACTTAAAACTCGAAATATTGGACTTACAAACTTTAAATTCGGTACACGGATGTGGTGCTGGGCGAAAACCAAATGTAAAATTTTGGTTGGTATATCTCATATACAAGCGACAACTAGAGTTGTCAACTACAACGGGAGATATGAAATCGAAGACTATCGCGGTTGTTTGACATTATAAATAGGATAGAAAACGAATTTACCGCGTGAAATTTGTAGGACCCGACGTTTCGGTGACGTTGCAGCCGCCGTTGTCAAGGGTAAACTGAAGAGCTGTCAGTCCGTTGTTTTGCGGGTAGGCCGCAAACCGCTGCCGCCACTGCGTAGGTTATAACGGTGGTGGGGGGCCGGGCTCGGAGCGCGGGAATTTTTAAAATCCGTCTTGCACACAACACTCACTGTATCCTGTTTTACGTCTTTGCGTTCGGCGTTCGGCGGCGGGAACATTTTAAGAAGAGGGTTCCACGTAGAAGAGAGTTTGTAGCCGTCATCTCTATTGAAGTTCGGAGTTCTTCTTATTTCAATGGCTTCCCGGATCATGCGAGGAAAGTAGAATTGTTCCTTCGATAGAACAATGGGATTTTGAAACTGCATCCAGTGGTTACTTCCGCTATCCAATATATGTTCGCAGATCGCCGATTTTTCTCGCTGAACGTTTTTAACAGCTTTGATGTGTTCTGTCAGTCGCGTGGCTATGGGCCGTTTCGTTTGTCCAACGTAGGCTAGACCGCAGCTGCATTCGACTTTATACACACCCGGGGTTTGCAGTGGTATTACATCCTTTACAGGCCTCAAAAATCGAGCTATATTTTGGGTCGGTTTGAAGATCGTTTTTATATCGAATCTGTTTAGCATCTTACTTATTCGATCTGTCACGCCCTTGACGTATGGTAAGAATGCTCTTGATCTGCTCGGTTTTTGAGTTTCGTCCGTATTAGATAATGCACCATTGAGACCGATTGTGAGCCAAATCGACAGCCCCACATATCCTCTGTCAAAACACTTGGCTGGTGTCCTCCAACCGCTTACGGGCAAAACGACGTCTTACGTGAAAGACTCGCGACATTTCGTAAGCATTATTAGAAGCTTAAAACTGGCCGAAGACGAAATAATGGTGAGCTTTGACGTCGAATCTTTATTTACGAATTTGCCCATTTCGGAGTGTCTTACGGTGGTGAGAGATAAACTAAGGTCTGAGGACCTCCCTATTAGCTACGCCGACATGCTTCAACATTGCCTGACATCCTGCTACTTTCTATGGAACGGCGATTATTACAAACAAATCGACGGAGTAGCAATGGGATGCCCCGTATCGCCGATAGTTAGTGACCTATATATGGAATATTTTGAGGAATTAGCCATAAAAACCTCCAAAATTAAACCCATTCTCTGGCTTCGCTACGTGGATGATACCTTCTGCATCCTGAAAGGCAACATTCAAACGGTGAAAGAATTCCTGGGTCATCTAAACTCCATACACCCAAAAATCAGTTTCACCTATGAAGTAGAGAAGGACGGCTCCTTACCATTTTTGGATGTCAAAGTGACGAGGAGAAGTGACAATACTCTCGGACATACGGTATATCGGAAGCCCACACATACGGACAGATATTTGCATGCAAGCTCACACCATCATCCCTACCATCTACGTTCAGTGCAAACGTCGCTCGTGAATCGAGCACGCGATCTATGCGACACTGAGCATTTTCCGAAGGAGATGGAACATGTCAATGATGTCCTTAGGAAAAATGGATACGGAAAATATCACGAGACACGCACACGATCTAATACGGACGAAACTCAAAAACCGAGCAGATCAAGAGCATTCTTACCATACGTCAAGGGCGTGACAGATCGAATAAGTAAGATGCTAAACAGATTCGATATAAAAACGATCTTCAAACCGACCCAAAATATAGCTCGATTTTTGAGGCCTGTAAAGGATGTAATACCACTGCAAACCCCGGGTGTGTATAAAGTCGAATGCAGCTGCGGTCTAGCCTACGTTGGACAAACGAAACGGCCCATAGCCACGCGACTGACAGAACACATCAAAGCTGTTAAAAACGTTCAGCGAGAAAAATCGGCGATCTGCGAACATATATTGGATAGCGGAAGTAACCACTGGATGCAGTTTCAAAATCCCATTGTTCTATCGAAGGAACAATTCTACTTTCCTCGCATGATCCGGGAAGCCATTGAAATAAGAAGAACTCCGAACTTCAATAGAGATGACGGCTACAAACTCTCTTCTACGTGGAACCCTCTTCTTAAAATGTTCCCGCCGCCGAACGCCGAACGCAAAGACGTAAAACAGGATACAGTGAGTGTTGTGTGCAAGACGGATTTTAAAAATTCCCGCGCTCCGAGCCCGGCCCCCCACCACCGTTATAACCTACGCAGTGGCGGCAGCGGTTTGCGGCCTACCCGCAAAACAACGGACTGACAGCTCTTCAGTTTACCCTTGACAACGGCGGCTGCAACGTCACCGAAACGTCGGGTCCTACAAATTTCACGCGGTAAATTCGTTTTCTATCCTATTTATAATACAACGGGAGAGCCCGTCACCTCAGGAAGTTTTAACGTTTAGTCGTTCTATCTCCCTGGAGTGAGCGCAGAAGACTTGGACAAAACAGTCCACCGTCAAGCTCCGCCACAAACCCGAAAGAGGCCAACGCCTTAACCGCGATATAGCCAGGAGTGTTACCCAGCGGGCTTACACTCACGCCCTTACTTCCAATTGTGACCAGATTACTCCAGTCTCTCGATTGGTTACGAGTTCGAGGTCGCTTGTGCTTTCCTCTCCTTTACGAAGCGGTGAAACAGTGTATACCGAATCTATCGCGGACCACGGCATTCTTTGCCCGGCTGTTCACTCAGGATCGGATAGCCGATGGTCGTTTCAAGAGCAGTCGCTGTAAGGTCCGCAACCACCCCCGCTCTATAGGAAACAGTACTGCTTCCAGACTTCCCCGACTGTTAGTCAGAGTGGGAGCTAATGGGCCCATGATGAGGTGGCCACGATGACCCATGTGTTCAGGGTCGGTCACACTCACGGGTCAACACCCATCCGATGGCCTCCACGCATGGGGTGCGAACCTGGGTAGGACACTGGGTCAACCAGTCTCCCCTGGGAATCAAACCTCTGGCGCTCCTGGACGGTCTGCGCACCGAGCGGCGCAAGCCAATCGACTGTGCTCTCCGACTAACAGTCGGGGGAGTCTGGGAACTGTATTGTTTCCTATAGAGCGGGGATGGTTGTCTACCTTACGGCGACTGCTCTTGAAATGACCATTGGCCATCCGATCCCGGTTCAGAGTCGGGCAAGGGACGCCTTGGTCCGCGATAGATTCGGTGCACACCGTTTCACACCGCTTCGTAAGGGAGAGGACCGCGCAAGCGACCTCGAACTCGGAACCAATCGAGAGACCGGAGAAATCTGGTCACAATTGGAAGTGAGGGCGCGAGTATCTCGAGCTCGCCGGGTTTATTCCTGTCTCACTCGCGGTAAGGCGTTGGACTCTCACGGGTTGTGACGTAGCTGGACGTAGGATTTTACTGTCCAAAGTCTTCTACGTTCACTGCAGGGCGACAGAACGACTAATCGTTAAAACGTCCTGTGGTGACGGGCTCGCCCGTTGTAGTCGACACCGCAAGATGTTAGTCAGAGTGCGCAATGGATTGGCTTATGCCGCAAGGAGCGCAGACCGTCCAGGAGCGCCAGAAAGTTGATTCCTAGGGGAAACTAACCCTAAGGCCAGAGTCCTGCC